>VDFB02281492.1:191682990-191726528 GCA_007258455.2 Sequoia sempervirens
TAATATTTTTAGAATCTACAGATAAAATGTGACAAGACTCTAGTTTGCATCATCTTCAAATTCCTCACGGTTTAACCGCTATAGGTACCCGAATGTGAAGATTTAGTTAAAAAAATAAAATTAGTGTCCAATTTGGCCAAAAATTGTAAACCACTATTGTGGGATCACCCCATCCTCTTGAGCTAACAATATTTAATTTTTACTTTATTATTCATTAATCACACTTACAATTCATTGTATCTCTACTTTTTTCTTATTTCGTTTTAGCAATCTCAAATTTTCCTCTTTATACATAGTAAAATAATGGTTATCATTATTCTCATGTTTATTTAAATGTTACCACTCTTAGTTCTTGTAGTGTAGAAAAATGTATCCCTTTACATTATCACACTTGTTTGGGCCCTCCTTGCTAAAATTGGGCTTCTTTATGCCTTATTTGGCTCTATTTTGCATCCACAAGCCTTATTTAATGCATATTTCTGAGGATAATCCTAGCACATATCAAATGACCAATCATAATTTAATGAGTTTGGATTGTATGGCCTAGATTTGGTGATCTGGGACTCATACACCACCTTGGGCATATGGGTCCCACCTAAGTTTCGGGGCTTGGATCTGAAATTGGCATAGAACTTAACATTTCTTGAAATTTGCGTCCTACTTGCCTAGCCTGTTAGGACTCATATGCCCCAAGTTGCATATGAGCCCTGCTTAGCTTAGACCTATTTTAAATTTAAATTCTTGGCAGGATTTTATCCTCCTAGATTTGATGTCGACTTGTAGTGTTGTAATTTTGTGAAATTTTGCATAAAAAGTATAAATATAGGGTCATTTCACATAATTTCATCCTAGAAATTCATAAGAAATCAAGAGCACTTAAACACAAGAGCATTCAAGAGAATTCAAGAGCCGATTATCAAGCATTTTGGAGCATTATTCAAGATTCAAGCATCATGTCAAAGTCATCATGCATCATGTTTGTTTTTGAGCTAACATTTGTGATGTAGGTTCTTATGATTCAAACAAACATTCAAGTTAAGATCTACAACATACACTCAAGAGTCAAGATCTACATTCATGCTAGCTATTACATACAATATTACAACCTTTATTCCAATGGTTTGGTGAGTTGCAAAATAACTTATTTATTCATTCATCATTCCTCTAATCATTTGAAGGTTTGATTGCCAAAATGGGGTTTGGCCAAGGAAAATCAAGCTATCCACTAACAAAAAAACATTTTTTTCTCTCTTTGATGTGTGATTTGTAGATTGAGGTTGAAGATCTATTGAAGAGTTGAGTTTGGAGAAAGTTGTCATAGTTGTCACAAAGTTGCTATCTTCACGAAAAGTCACTTGTAGGTCAGAATTTAATGTTTCAAACCCATAGATCAGTAGGGAGAGAAGCTATAGAAAATCACTAGAGGATATCAAAGTTTCAGATAAACCATAATACTGGGAATAAATTCCCAATTGTGGCATATGAGTCCTAGTATACTAGATTTTAAGCATTTTCTATAGATCCTAGTTTAGTAGTTCTAGAATCCAGTTTCAACCCAAAACCCTAAATTGGGACTAAATCACCGCTACTAGCATATGAGTTGCATTGTGCATCAAAAGTTAGAATTTCAAGAGTGCGGGCCTTATTTCAAACATCTTCAATTTTCTAGGTGCCCCTTTATCCTTTCTTGACCTTCATTATTTTGATTTTTAGTTTCATAACTTAGGTTGCATAGTTAGGTTTGCATATCATTTGCATTTCCTTCTTTCCAAGCCTTTTCTTGGTGGCGAACCCCCTATTATCTTTAATCAGACCCCTAGGACACCTTATTGTAGATCTATTTCCCTCATTCCATCCCTAGATTGAGATCTCTAAGGTTTCCTTGAATGAAACTATAAAGAAATAGGAGGAAGGTCATAAACCCTTGTGTGTGTTCCATATCCTAAAAGGTGGAACCTCCCTATCTCCCCTTATTTTCTTTATTTTATTTTTGTGAACCTAGCCTTTAGAACTGCACCATAGAAAATTGGACCCTCTTGAGAAAAGAGACAATTTCATGCATAATTGGACCCACTTTTGAGTCCCTTTACATCATTTTCCCTTCAAAACAACATTTATAGGCCCCTTAGACCCATTAATTTTGATCTAAAGGCTCGTTTCACATGAGAAATCACATAAAACCCGACAAACAACATTTAATTACATCATATCTTGATAACCCACCTTCAAACAACTGTAGTGGGACCCATTCACCACCTTGGGTGAATGAGTCCCCTCTGGTGGGACCCATTAGCCAAGGGTGGTGAATGAGTCCCCTTTGAGAGAAAATTCAAAATTAAGAAGGAATTTAATCAATTTAACTTTTATTTCCAGTGAATGTTAGCCTCTTAGGTCTAATTAACGGGAAAATAAGGTGTTGTTTCTTATAAATACACATTTCAAGTCATTTTACACAATATTTTTCATCTCTCATGATCTAATTATCATTCTTCAAGAGTAATTTCAAAAGAAAAGTCTTCTACAACAAGTTTCATTATCAAAAGTTGAAGTTTTAGGACAACAAACTAGGGTTTTTTGCAGGTCTTGAAGCTCACTTCTCTTGTCAAGATCCAAAATTGCAAAGGGTTGATGATGGATGCCTATGGTGAATCACGAAGAAATATAGGGTGAGGAGGTGCAACTAGCCACTAAATCATGCCTAAGGACTTGATTTCCTATTGATTCCATCTTCCATTTTCACTCTATCTTTAGATTAAGGTTTGGATTGTGTTTGTTTAGTATTTTCATGTCATTTTATTACTATGTTTCATGTGTTGTAAGGTTTCCAGGGTTGAGATCTTGCATCATTTTAATCACTCTTGCATGTCTTGTTCTAGAGTAGTAGAATAGGACCCTTCTTACATTTCATCCTTTCCTAGTCTTTAACACCTCTAAGGCTAGGGTTTATGCATATTTTTCTCTATCCAAGGTTTAATTACCTATATTGGGGTTTGACTAAGGAAAACCCCCCATTAGATCAACTCTTTTAAGCTATTTTGCAGGAATTTTCCAAGATCTGGAATTAGGTTTTCGTTAGAATTTGTTGTGCAGGTGTCAAGGTACAGATCTAAGTTTTGAGATTGCAGAAATAAAAAAGTGGACTGATTTTCCATGCATGGAGAATGATTCCCTCCTAAGGTGTATATTTGAGTTAGATGCAATTTCAAATTCCTGACTGTTAGAAAACAAATTATGGGCAGAAAAGTCTTGATCTGGGACTGATTCGTCCAAGGTGGCGAATGAGTCCCAATCAGCCTAAGTTTAGATTTCATCAGTTTTCTAGATTTTTTTTCAGTCCTCTACAGCTTCCCAGGTGCACTTGTTTTGAGAAATAGCTTTCTATTTAGTTAACACTACATTTTTGTTCATTATTTCAATCTTTTTGCAAACAACACTGTGTTTTCAAACAAGGCATAAATCTTAGTTTTTCATTCATTTTCATTCATTTAGATTAGTCAATTGCACTTCGTTAACTTTATCTAACCTAGACAACATTGCATACATCCTGATTTGAGTGATACATAAGAATTTTTGGCCCTATCTCTCTCCTTTTAGGTGAAAAATCCTAGAAGTGCAAGAGTAGTCCATAGGGTCCCAAAAATCTATGTTTCATTTTGGTGAACCTTAATTTTAAGCATAATAACATTTTAAATTATATTTCTGCTTGCATATTAGGTCTTCATTATTTCATGCTCTTGCATTGTTTTAGGATTCTTCAAACATTGCATTAGTGGAAGCATTCTTTAGTTTAAATCATTGTATTTCATTCAATTATTCCACATCTTTGCATCTACAATCTGTATTTGCATTGTACAGAGTTGAAATTTTCCAAAAAACACAAAAAAATTAGAAAAACATTAAAAAAGTCATCTCCTAGGACTCATTCATCACCTAGGGCGAATTAGTCCCTTTACAATTTTTCATTAGAATTTTCATATTTTAATTTCCTGCATTGCATCTTTCTATTTTTTTGTCATTACCTTTATGTTTCATTTCAATTATTTCTATTTTCTTAGCATAAAGTTTATTTCTTCTCATGACATTTATGGATAGTCTTAGACATTTACAAGTTCCATTTTTTGCCATATTTTGTAGTCCTTTTAGATCAGCTTACATTGAGTAAACTCTAGCAAATATCCAAAACCAATCACACAACACATCAAATGATCCAATTAAACACATTCAATTCAAATTCGAAACAACATCTCATCCAAGCCACTTAGTAGTGATGATGTTGATAAGTTAGATGAAGCCTTTAAGGGTGTCCTCTCACTCACTTCATCCTCTAATGCTTGTAATGAGAAACCTAAAACTCTTAATGATAAACCTCCCCTCAAACCTTTTGATTGTGATGACTTTGGTTTGTTAGATGAATCCCTCCAAGACTTCATCTTGCATAAGCCATCCACTAAGGGTTGTGGTAACCAACTTGTGATAACAAATGTTCATGCCTCTAATTCTTTTCTTAAACATCCTAAATTAGTTGATGATCGTTTACCCCTAAAACCTTTTAGTATTGATGATTTTCATTTTCTAGATGAGTCTCTTCAAGACTTCATTTCATCCAACTCATCTGCTATGGTTTTCTGTGACACCTCTAAAATTAAGGATGTTAATGTAATTCAACCTAAAATTATCCTTTACCCACCCTCACATCTACTTCATCCCTCTAATTGACCATGATACACCTTATACCCACCTAACACTAATGTATTGCAACAATCTAGTAATGATATTGTTTCTCATACATATAACACATAAAATAGCCCACAACTACCACAACCAATTACACCTTCATTACCTTTTCCTAATCTGCCTAGTGCTCCTCATTATAACCCACCTACAAAGGAGTATGATCTTGTTGAACAATTAAAGAATAATCCTACTAAAATCTCTCTTGGGGATTTACTTCAAACTTCTCTAAAACAAATCACAATTCCTCCTAGAACCACTTCGAATGATGTGGCAGCTCTCGTCCAAAAAAATAGTCTTGATATTACTTTTCATCAACATGAGATCTCTCCTTTGGAGTTGTGAAAACAACATGATGCCTTTATGATAATTTCTCAATTCCATTGCACAGGTATCAAACAAACTCTCATAGATAATGGTTCTATCCTTAATGTGTGTAGTGTGAGTCTCCTTGATCGATTAAAAGTTGATAGATCATAGATAATGCCTGATTCCATTTCTATCTGAGGATTTGATAATACAGCAAAGCAACTGCTTGGGATAATTACTTTACCTATTATGGTTGGGGTGGTTCCTTTGCAGACTCCTATCCATGTCATGCATTACGATCTTTCATATAATCTCCTTTTAGGCCGACCATGGATTCATGAGATGAATGCAGCGCCTTCAAACCTTCACTGTATCATAAAGTATGTCTATAACAATTGTATATATCAAATTGAAATAGACCCTGAGCCTGAAAGTTTCTTGTAGCTTGAAAAGGGGTTACAAGTCCTTTGAAAACATTGATTCCAACTTCTAACATTGATCCTCTTGAAATTGAACACAATGATACAGAATCAGTCTCTAAATTATTTGGTGATGATTGGGGATCCTTAGAATTCACACCATCATTTATGGGTGAATACATACTTACACAAAAGAAAGATGAGAAACACGAACAAGCAACCATTATGTCCACTCAAAATTCTAAACATTTGTGTCAAACATCTATCTCTTACAATACGGATGAAAATGCAACATACACAACAAATTTTGATGAGATAGATTATCAATCCCCTCCTACCCCACGCAGAATGGAAAGAATTTATGGGAAAGGTTATAAATTTGTAGAACAATTAGGTTATACTGGAAAATGGTGTGGAAAACATGAACAAGGTATTTGTGTCCCTATTGAACCTAATATGCAAGAAATAAAAACGAGATTGGGATATTCTTTTTCTAAAACAACTAAAGCTACTCAACAACCCTCCTTAAAAATTAACATGATCACATGTCAACCACAACACAAACTTACCATTCACCATCCTAATTTGGTTGATCCAACCCTACCACCTTCATGGTTGTATGTCGATAGTGATGAGGCTTTGAAACACATATTAGGTGTTAGTGATACCCCATCCTCTCCTACTTCCATAAAACACATTACTTGTGCTATGAACATTATCGAGCAAGAAGCAAGTGATATCAATGAATATTTTTTTGAATCTGAAAGTCCTAAATCCAATGCACTCCCTTTAGGAGATACAATTGATGTGCTTATGGAAATTAATAATAAAGATAAAGTTTTTAAAATTGGGAAGTGCCTTGATGATGAGAACAAGAAGATACAACCACTTTACTTCATGATTTTCCTAAAAATTTTGCTTGGAAATATTCTGATATGCTAGGAATTGACCCAAAAATTGTAATGCATAACATTGTCCTTGCTACCAATGCTAAAACCGTTCGTCAAAAGATTCGAAAAATGCATCCTAATGTGGCCTTGCATGTTAAAGAAGAACTTGAGAAACTTCTTGATGCCGACTTTATTTGACCTATTGATTATTCTCCTTGGATCTCAAACATTGCTAGTTGCCAAACACAATAATCGTATTAGGATATGCACTGATTTTTGAGACTTGAATAATCATATTATAATCAAATCTTTATTAACCCTCAAGATCAATATAAAAATTCCTTTACAATTGTTTGGGGAACATTTTGTTGGGTTTAGATGCCCTTTGGTTTAAAGAATGTCTGTGCAACTTATCAACATGCAATGACATTAATATTTCATGATTATATTCACAAAATCTTGGAAGACTATGTTGATGATATCCTAGCTACATCATTAACTTGGCATGGCAATGCAAATGTCCTTCATAAAATCTTTGAATGAATCAAACAGTATAACATGCAATTGAATCCAAAAAAGCGTTTCTTTGGTGTAGATAGTGGTAAACTCCTAGGGTTTTTCATATCTCACAGAGGAATTGAGGTGGACATAAAGAAAATTGATGCAATTGTTAACATGCCACTTCCTAAGAATATCTCTCAGTTACACATGTTACAAGATTGAATTCAAGCTATCCATCATTTTGTAGCATCTTTAGCCAATCACACATTACCTTTCATGCATCTCCTTAAAAAGGGTGTTCCTTTTGACTGGGATGAGGATTGTAAATAGGCTTTTGAGAGTCTAAAGGAATATTTAGCTACTCCACCTATTTTACAACCGGTTGTGCCACATAGACTGTTTATCTTGTACATCATCGCATCTGCCCATGCTCTTGAACCATTGTTGGCTCAACGCAACGATAATGATAAAGAGCACCCTGTTTATTACATCAACCACATCTTAATTGATTATGAGACATGATATTTACCAATTGAAAAACAATGTTTGGCTATTGTATTCACTACTAGTAAGTTGAGACATTATTTACTAAATGTTGAAGTATAAGTTGTTACAAAATTTGATCCTCTTAAATACCTTTTCAACAAAACTGATCTCTCTGTAAGGAAAGCAGAGGTGTGGAAACACTTTCCTAATGTCAAATCCACAAGGAAGAATGCAATGCAGGGCTTTTAATTTTTAAATTACAATCTAATTAAGATGTGCACATGAAAGATTTTCAGAAATAGAACAAATACACAAAGACAACTGAACAACAGATTTACGTGGGAAACCCTTTCAGGAAAAAACCCACCACACCTAGCTAAATCTCTTTGTATTACAATAACAATAATTACATACAATCAGAGATACAACTCTCTGGTATTTCACAGTAGTTTCACTGTTCAATCTCTTTTTACAGAAAATGCTCTCAACCACTCGAACAACTCATTACATAATTCTTATCACATTCTGATTTTATCCTCTTGTTGATCCTTATCCGCCAATGCTCCATTGAAGAAAGTTTCCATGCCTTTTCAGATTTTTCCTTACATGCAGTTTTTCTCTAGCATTGCAACTGATGCAAAAATCCAACCATCATCCGTTTGAAAACTGCTTCCTTTGATTAGTCCAGCGGGATGCCACATAGGATGTCACATGGTCAAAGGCGATCAAACTTTGTTGGCATATCGGTGAGACACTAACAGTGTCTCCCCGATGCCACAAAGTAATCGGCTTAAGTCTCCAACAGTCGGCAAGAGGTTTCAATGAACGCCATGAGTCATATAGAGTCCATCAACATTCAATATGTTTCTATCGGCAAAAGATTCCTCTACCAGCAAGACATTTTACTGATGCTTGCAAGTCATATCGAACTTAGAGAGACCATCAGCAAGACATACTGATCTCGCCAAGACCTCATATTGAAGTCTTCGAGTCATGCCATCGTGTGTTTTCCATTCGGCGTGACTATCGCTTTTCGGTGAGACTCATATTGAATGCCACAAGTCACAACGATGAGACATTCCATCGGCAAGACCTTTGTTCTTCACTGTGACCTTACATCAAGTTCCATCACGTCTTACCGAGTCAGTGAGACTGCTCTTCATCGGTGGGACTTTTCATCGAGCATCACCAAGTCTTACCAAGTCAGCAAGACTTATGCCCTTCGCCAGGACCTTTCTCCGAGGGCCCAAAGTGATCCTGAAGACTGTCAGCATGACTTATTCAAGTTTCCAAGACTTCTCAGTGAAGTCTTTTGTCACTACGAATGGACCAAGAGAATACTCCCATTGGCGAGACTTACCTTCTTCAATGAGACCTCTCCCCGATGATCCGTGTGTGTTAGCCCGATAGCCATAAGCTATCAGTGAGACTTACACCATTCACTGGGACTTCTCACTGAAGCCCTAGCATTAGCCCGATAAGATCAACTGTCACCCAGAGTTCTACCGATCGACAAAAGGTCACACTGAACACAGAGAGTCACAGCGATAGTCATTTTCGGCAAGACATCAACTCTGTCTTGGCGACATGAACCTATCAAGTAGATTTAGAACAGTTAGTCACCCAGACATGAACACTATCACTATGACTTTTCCCTTCAGGAGTTCCATGTCAGTAAGGATTGAGGCACATATTCCAACAAGCTCCCACTTGACGAAGATCTTACTGACACCTCCAGAGCATAATAAAACTACTAAAATTCATGGGCCAAGAGGCCCATCGAACTGGCACACCACCTAAACTTGTCTGTACTCATAGGCTTCGTTAATGCATCTGCAATATCCTCTAGAGTATCCACTTTCTCCAAAGAGACCTTCCCATCCTCCACCATATCTCGTACAAAGTGATACTATACATCTATATGTTTCATCTTGGCATGGAAAGTAGGATTCTTTGCCAAACATATAACACTCTGAATGTCACAGTAAATAGTAATTTTTCCTGCATCAAAACCAATGTTAGAACACAAACGTTTTAACCAGATTGCTTCTTTACAAGCATGTGTTGCTGCCATGTATTCTGCCTCTGTTATGGACAAAGCAACTATAGCTTGCCGCTTGCTCATCCAACTCACAACACCACCATTCATCATGAAAATATATCCACTGGTGGATCTTCTGCTGTTAATGTCCCCTGCCCAATCAGAGTCCACATAACCTCGAATACTGAGAGTCCTCTATGATTCAACCAAGTTACCATGGTAACACAAAGTATAGTCTGAAGTGCCCTTCAGATATCTAAACACTCTCTTCACAGCATCCCAATGTGTCCTTCCCGGATTTTCCATAAACCGAATAAGAACTCCCACTGCTTGGGCAATGTCTGGCCTTGTACAGACCATTGCATACATAAGGCTTCCAATCACACTAGCATAAGGCACATTGGTCATGTCCTCCATCTCAGAAGGAGATTTTGAACAATCCTCAACATATAGCTTTGTTCCCTGCATAACTGGAACAACTAGCTATTTGCAATCAGTCATACAAAATCTCTCTAGAACAGTCTTGACATACTTACTCTGACTGAGCCAAAGCTTTCTATTCTTCTTGTCCCTTGTTATTTCTATTCCTAGAATATACCTTGTTGCACCAAGATCTTTCATCTCAAACTTTGCAGACAACTGAGACTTAAGATCATAAATCATTAGCTTACTATTGCCTATGAACAACATATCATCAACATAGAGAGCAATAATAAGGACTTGATCACTTTCAGCTTTGTAATATACACAGTGATGACATTTTGATCTTACAAATTCCAATGACAAAAAAAAAAGTGTCAAAATTTTGGTACCACATTCTAGGAGACTGTTTTAACCCATATAGAGATTTCTTCAACTTGCAAACCAGTATTTCTTTACCTTTTTCCATGAAGTGCTCCGGCTGGGACATATAAATTTCTTCTTCAAGATCACCATGAAGAAATGTTGTCTTCAAATCCATCTACTCAATTTCTAAGTCATATGCATTGCAAGTGACAAAAGAAATCTAATAGATATTAGCTTAGCTACAGGAGAAAAGATTTCTCTATAATCAATTCCCTCTACTTGGGAATAACCTTTCACAACCAGGCTTGCTTTATATTTCTCCACACTATTGTCGAGACCTATTTTCTTCTTAAAAACCCATTTGCGGCCCACAGCCTTTACCTTTGAAATCACCAAACTCCGGTATCATTTCTTTTCTAATGATGCCATCTCTTCATTCATGGCTTCCAACCAAGAGTTTGAATCAAAAAATTTAAATGCCTCTTTCACAGTCTTAGGTTCATCAGTGCTAGAAATGAAAGCATAGGCACAAGTAGACTCAATCAAAGAAAACCCATACCTATCAGGTTGCTTTATTTCATGAGTTGACCTCCTCACAGGCTAAGGCTGAGGTGGTTCTTCATCTTCTTCAGAACTTTCAGAGCTACTTGAGCTTTCCTCAGTATTAGGTACATTTTGATTTTCCAATTCCTCTTTATCTACGGTGTCGGCGAGATTGGCGGTTTACATCCTTTTCATTTTCTGGTTTTCTTCTGCGACTCACGGATCCAGTAACTGAGAAGTTCAACTCATGAAAGATAGCAACCTGTTGGCACAAAACGCTGCCGTGGGGGTTCCAAAGCTTGCATCCTTTTATGCCAGCACTATAGCCAATAAATACACTTTACAACTGTTTCCAGCAGATCTTTTTCAAATGGCACCATGCATATACCTCATAGCCAAAGACACAAATATGTCTTAGAGGGCTTCTTTCGAGACCATGCTTCCAAATGTGTCTTCTCAACTTAAAAGCAGACTTAGGAGATGATTTACAAGTAACATCTTTGTAGAGGCCTTGACTCAAACTTCTCCTCCAAGCTGACCTTTGTAGCATACTAATGCTCTTTCCATTACTATCCTATTGAACCTTTAACAACTCCATTTTGTTGTGGGTATAGAGTGTAGTCTTATGTCTTTTAATCCCATAGTGCGTACGGTACCTTTAATTCATTGAACGAGCTCACCACCATTATGGGTCCTTAAACATTTTTATTCTTCCTACCGATCACGATTTTCAACAAAGGTTTTAAATTCCTTAAACCCGGTGAACGCCAGTTACTTTTCAGAAAATATACAAATGTTCTTCTTGAATAATCATCAATAAGCGACACATAGTATCTTGGTTAGGCGGAAAAGACATTCAACTGGACCGACACATCAAAATGAATATAATCAAGCAAACGGAAGATTTGTGAGAGCTGAATAAAAAGAAACAGGTGTGCTTTCCATATAATACCCAATACAAAATTCAAACTCAAGGTTACAATCTTCAAGCCCTTCTACTAGGTTTTTATTTTTCAAATTTTTTAAACCTTTCTCACCAATGTGGCCTAGCCTATGATGCCAGAGCATAGTCTTCTCTGCTAGAAGTTTAACCTCCATGGAGTTTACACCATCAGGAACATTTTCCTTCTTTTCTCCATGAGCAACCTTAAGTGACTTTGCAGAGACATTGTTGCATTAGACAGCCAGTGCATCCAGCTTGTACAGAGTACCAATTCGAGCACCCCTAGCCAGCACCATAGAGCCTCTTGTCATCTTGCAGCCATTTCTAGAGAACATGACCTGCACTCTGATATCATTCAACTTACTTACAGAAAGTAGATTTCGATCCAGACCTGGTATGTGCATTACATCATTGATTCCCTTCACTCTTCCATTAGGGAATTAAATTCTGACTCTTCCATGATCAACAATTTCCAAAGATGAATCACTTGCCAAGTACACCTTTCCACCATTGTATTCTTCATACTTCGTGAACCAGTCTCTATAAGATGTCATGTGGAAAGATGCTCCAGAATCAATCAGCCAAACATCATCTAATGCCCGTGTAGCCAAAGCTACAATGAAGGCGTCTGCATCACTATGAGAAGAACCATTTCCAGAAGATTTCTTCTTCTTATTTTTCTCCTCCTACAATCCTTTTGGACATGACCAGGTTGCCCACAGTTCCAGCACTTCACCTTGGACTTCTTGCCAGGAGACTTTGATCTCCCTTCCGATTTCGATCTGGAATTCTTGTCCTTCTTCTTGCTTTTCTTCTTCGATCTACCTCTGATAGCCAGAGCCTCCTTTTCCATCTCAGAAGATTTTCTTCTCATTTCTTCTGATAACAGAGAAGCAACAACATCTTCCATCTTGAATGTGGATGTTGTACTCCCTATAGCCATCACCAAATGATCCCAAGAATCAGGTGAGAACATAGCAACATCATGCAACGATCTTCATCTTCAATCTTCACACCAACAGATGTCAACTGAGCAATCAACATGTTGAAAACATTCAAGTGATCATCAACAAACCCTCCTTCTGCATTCTCAAAGAGTACAACTTCTTCCTCAAGAATAGCTTGTTCACCGAGGACTTGCCTTGATAAATGGATGCTAATCTTTTCACAAGGAAGATGCAGTCTTTTCTTCATGAACGTTCAGAAGAATAGAGTCTGCCAAATAGAGCCTTATCAGCCCTTTTGATTTTCTATCACGGTCCCAATCCTCTTGCTTCATGCCTTGAATTGTTCCAGACACCACGATAGTCCAAATATCTCGGTCGACTAACAGATCTTCCATTTTGAGTTTCCACAACTCAAAGTTGCTACCATTGAATTTCTCTATCTCCATCTTTCCGGATGTGCTCGCCATCTTAATCTGTAATTAAATTATCAGACCTCTACAGACTCCCACTGAAAAAGATTTGACACAAAAACCCAACCCACTCACAAGGATAACACAATTGGCACTCTGATACCACTTGTAAGGAAAGTAGAGGTGCGGAAACACTTTCCTAATGTCAAATCCATAGGGAAGAATGCAATGCAGGGCTTTTAATTTTCAAATTACAATCTAATTAAGACACACATGAAAGATTTTCAGAAATAGAACAAATACACAAAGACAACTGAACAACAAATTTACGTGGGAAACCCTTTCGGGAAAAAACCCACCACACCAAGCTGAATCTCTTTGTATTACAGTAACAACAATTACATACAATCAGAGATACAACTCTCTGGTATTTCACAGTAGTTTCACTGTTCAATCTCTTTTTACAGAAAATGCTCTCAACCACTCAAACAACTCATTATAGAATTCTTATCACATTCTCATTTTATCCTCTTGTTGATCCTTATCCGCTAATGCTCCATCGAAGAAAGTTTCCATGCCTTTTCAGATTTTTCCTTGCATGCAGTTTTTCTCTAGCATTGCAACTGATGCAAAAATCCAACCATCATCCGTTTGAAAACTACTTCCTCTGATTGGTCCAGTGGGATGCCACATAGGATGGTCACACGATCAAAGGTGATCAAACTTTGTTGGCATATCGGTGAGACACTAACAGTGTCTCCTCGATGCCATAGAGTAATCAGCTTAAGTCTCCAATAGTCGGCAAGAGGTTTCAATGAACGCCATGAGTCATATGGAGTCCATTGACATTCAATACATTTCTATCGGAAAAATATTCCTCTATCGGCAAGATGTTTTACCGATGCTTGCAAGTCATATTGAACTAAGAGAGACCATCAGCAAGACATACCGATCTCGCCAAGACCTCATATTGAAGTCTTCGAGTCATGTCGTCATGTGTTTTCCATTCGGCGTGACTATCGCTTTTCGATGAGACTCATATCGAATGCCACAAGTCACAATGATGAGACATTCCATCTA
Source organism: Sequoia sempervirens (assembly GCA_007258455.2). Classification (NCBI taxonomy): domain Eukaryota; kingdom Viridiplantae; phylum Streptophyta; class Pinopsida; order Cupressales; family Cupressaceae; genus Sequoia; species Sequoia sempervirens. The sequence goes on from VDFB02281492.1 coordinate 191,697,077, forward strand.
TAAGACCTTTGTTCTTCGCTGTGACCTTACATCGAGTTCCATCATGTCTTACCGAGTTGGCGAGATTTCTCTTCATCGCTAGGACTTTTCATCAGGCATCACCAAGTCTTACCAAGTTGGCAAGACTTATGCCCTTAGTCAGGACCTTTCTCCGAGTGCCCAAAGTGATCCCGAAGACTGTCGGCATGACTTATTCAAGTTGCCAAGACTTCTCAGCGAAGTCTTTTGTCACCGCGAATGGACCAAGAGAATACTCCCATCGGCGAGACTTACCTTCTTCGATGAGACCTCTCCCCGATGATCCGTTTGTGTTAGCCCGATAGCCATAAGCTATCGGTGAGACTTACACCATTCGCTGAGACTTCTCACTGAAGCCCTAGCATTAGCCCGATAAGATCAACTGTCGCCCAGAGTTCTACCAATCGACAAAAGGTCACGCCGAACACAGAGAGTCACAACGGTAGTCATTTTCAGCAAGACATCAACTTTGTCTTGGTGACATGAACCTATCAAGCAGATTTAGAATAGTTAGTCACCCAGACATGAACAATGTCATAGTGACTTTGCCCTTCAGGAGTTCCATGTCAGTAAGGATTGAGGCACATATTCCAACACTCTCTGGAGGCTTAGCTAAGTGGGTGATGTTGTTAACTAAGTTTGATCTTAAATTTGTTTCACAAAAAGCAATCAAAGGTCAAGCCTTAACCGATCACTTAGTTGATGCTCCTTCTCCCTTTGCTTTACCTACTACTAATTTATTTCCTAATGATCATGTCTTAACTATTGATATTAAAACATGGGAGTTATTTTTTGATGGATCTAAGTGTTGAAAAGGATCTGGCACTGGAGTGGTACTAATTCCACTCAATGGAAAACCTATTCCCTTATCCTACCGTTTAAATTTCCTATTCAAAAATTATAATACAGTTGAGTATGAGGCATTGATTATAGGTTTACAAGTTGCTTTATCTCTCCATGCTAAACATATTAAGATCTTTGGTGATTGACAATTAGTCATCAAAAAAATTAATGGTACATATCAAACTAAACGTGAAAAATTATTAAAATACAAGGATCTTATAATGAAACTATTAGAAAAATTTGACTCATTCACCATTGATAACATCCCACGCAAAGATAACCAACATGTGGATGCAATGGTGAGTGTAGCTTCTCTCATATCCCGACATGATCCTTCTACATATTTCACCTTTGTTATTCACCCCATCATGAAACCTTCGATTGATACTCCATTAGAAGACATTTTGGCGATAACTCAAGCAGCTTTGTGTGAATGGTATGATACAATATACAAATACTTAAAATATGGTTCCATTCCCAAACCTACCACAACGAATGCTCGAAAGTGCTTACAAAAACTTGCAACTAAATATGTGATCCTTGCAGATGCGTTATATAGAAGATCTTCCAATGGTCTCCTATAATGTTGTCTTAAAGATTCTAAAATCCCTTTAGCACTTGAACAAGCTCATGTTGGTGCATGTGGAGGTCATTTTGGAGGTCATTCATCAGTGCAAAAAATTATTCATATGGGTTATTATTGGAGAAATATGGAGAAGGACTGCTTTGCTTATGTTAAACAATGTCATAAATTCCAAGAACATAGCAATTTGATTCACACTCCTACTATTGAGCTCTATGCCAATGTTCCCATTTGGCCATTTTTCAGTATGGGGGTTACATCTTATTGGGAAAATTTCACCTCCTTCTACTAGAAATATGTTTATTATAATCACAGTAGATTATTTCACAAAATGGGTAGAAGCTATTCCCCTTCATTCAACAACGGTTGAAGTAATTTGTCATTTCATCTTGGATCACATAATTGCTCGCTTTGGACTTCCTTCTGCAATTGTTTTAGACAATGAAATGCCATTTAAGAATAAAGAAGTTCAACATTTTCTCCAACTCTTCAACATTCAACATCGCTTTTCTACACCGTATTATCCGCAATCCAATGGACAAGCTGAAAATACTAATAAACTTCTTGAACAAATCCTTAAGAAAACTATCAGAAATAATCATAAAGACTGGCATATGTAGCTATCTTATGTGCTTTGGGCTTATAGAACTAATGTTCTATCATCCACTGGAAATAGCCCTTATAGCCTTGTTTATGGTATTGATGCGATTATGCCCTTGGAGTTAGAAATTCCTACTTTGCGAGTTGCTCTCCGAGATCTTTTTGATGATGACACTTATAAAGCTCAATGATTACATCAACTTGAGATGCTCGATGAACAATGCATTAATGCTCTCAAACATCTACAAGCTCACATCAAACAATTACAATGCAAACACAACATTCATGTTATCCCTAGATTGTTTTCTAAGGGATATTTTGTTGTTATTGAAAATGAATGAAATGTTAGCGCTAACAACGAAGATAAAGATAAGTTTAGCCCTAATTGGTTGGGACCTTATATAGTTGATACCAATTATGGGTCTAGTTCTTATCTCTTAAAGTAGATTGATGGAACACCCCTTAGAGAACCCATTAATGCCACACATTTGTGTAGGTATTATCTCTAATCCCATTTGAATAGTATGATTGGTATAGCAGTGTTGATTAAAGTTATTTGGTTCTATTCTAAATAACTTTCACATTGCTTTGTTCTTGACAACTAAATTTGTGTTTGTATTGAACACTAAGGTAATTATTTTCACTTTATAATTGCTTTAGGTTTCATACTATTCACCACTTTCCTGTTGTGTTAAGTTAAATCCTTCTCAGTTTATTTAATTTAACATATCTTTTTTTCTCATTACCAATGTTGTATCTATACTAAAATTGAAATATGTTTTACATTCTAGAGCACACCAATTCTATTAGATCATGTAACCATTAATTAAATGCTTTTACCATAAGTCATTTAATTAATCACATAGCATTTAACATTCACATCAAAGAGATACATCATCATAATATCAAAGGTGCATGTTTATATATATCAAAGTTTTATATACATCTTAGAATCATATACAATATCATAATGGTCTATGAGAGCTAGACCCCTCAGGATTTGGCACTCGCGATCTAGTCCCTAGATGTCGTGAGACAGTTGTGTGTGACCCAAATCACAAACTATCGAGTCTAAGTGAATACTCTAGACCTTGTACTCGCCCAATGGCTATAAGCCACTCATCTACCATCTGGTCCCTCTCTGCTCATGCCTATGCTAGCTCTGCATATAGTCTCTCTACCTCTGCCGAGGTCTATGCTGAATAAAGTGCACTCTTAGCCTAACAGAGTTGCCTCTTAACATTCTCGTATGTTGTGTGTAACCTCACGAATGGTTTGAGTGACTCTGGCTCCTCCTCCATGATCAGTGGGGGAACGTAGTCAGGATCTATCTCATCCTCCTCGATGGATGTTGGGACTATCTTTGTGGCTGCTTGACAATAGAACTCTCGCCAATCTCTCTTTGTTCTTGCAAGATAGATCATGTACACAATCAGTAACACATCATCATGATATATATATACAAAAATAAAGCATAAATCACTAAAGGACATGCATAAAATCAAATATCATCAGCTATGTCTCCAGATGCATGAGGAATCTCAACCTTCTCATCTCTGGGGGGCATGGAGGATGTGCTAGCCACTCTCTGGCTCTGCGTGATGATGTCTACTGTAGCTATTGCTTGTGATCTAGTCTTGTAAGTATGTGAGGACTCTCCATGCTCGTACTGATCCTCAATAGCTACCTCATCACCCTCATCTAGGGGTGGATCCTCCTCATAATAGTAATACTCCTCATAGTCCTCCTCCTCCTCCTCATCCTCTTCTCCATCCTGGTCCTCATAATTAGGATCAACATCAGACTAGTACTCCTCATCGATCACATCTATAAAAATATCTGCTAGCCTATACCATACCTCCTCTGCTCTCTCCTCTAGCTCATCACCCTCATATGTTGCTGCCTTTGCATCACCTAGAGGGAAATCCATGGAAAACATAGGATTTGGTCATGCATATGACCACAACTCCTCGTACTCATCTATGCTACCAACATCATCAATGTCAGATGTTGGTGGCTGGTCGTGATCTGAATCATCAGAATCACTCTCACACACATGATCTATAGTCATCCAAATAGTATCCCCTGGCCTTCAAGCACTCTGCACTGATCATCTAATGAAGAGGCACACCCTCAGTGGTGTCTGAACTTGTCTAAATTTCTACATGACTCATCCGTAATAGAATGGTCGTATAATGTAGTCATGCCTCCCTGCTAGATATCTATCCATCTGCATCCTCCATAGCTTCCCGATGGGATCTGGCCACTGAAGAGTGAGTAGATAAGGTCTCCATAGGATCTCGTCCTCCTCCATCTAGTAAAATCTCACTCTCCAAAAATGTACATCCCCATACTGCAATAGCTGTCGCAAAGGGTAGCCAAATGTTTGTGGGTATCTTGTTGCTATAGTACAAGGATATCCAATAGGTCTAGTACATGTGATATGTTCAAGGCACCACGCCTGTAGAAGCATACAATGGACCATACTATCAATCTCTTGATATACAAATCTCCCAATATCATAGTACAAATGTGCTAGAATGCAGCGACCCCTTGCATAGATTGTCCTCTGCTCATACATCCCTCATATCAGGTGTACGAGTCCCCCATCCAAGTGTGCCACTCATCCATCTGGATTGAGAACTAGTGCCATTGTATGCATCATAATCCATCTCACCACATGAGCTTGTGAGTATAGCACCATTGGCAACTTGATCTGTGCTCTAACCCTCTCATCATGTATTGATCCTCCTAAATAGTACTGCATTTCTCTCTTCTTCTCCTAGAATGACCGATCCCCCCAGAAATACACTCGTGCTCCCTAAATAGGAACTTGGAGAATGTGGTGTATATCCTTGAGAGTGATAGTCATTTCCATGTTGGGAAGATGAAAGGTATAGGTATCTACATCCCACTGCTTGCACAAAGCCATTAGCATGGTGTCATGGTATCTCATGGGTGGCATCATGTATGCCCAATAGATACCCACTAACTGCAGATGCTCTGTCTCTACCGCTGATAGCGCTAGTGATAGATCTCTCAAAAATGATAGTTTTCTTCTCCCTAGCTATTGTCGCGACCGAGCGGGGACCTATCAAAATCATCACAAAATGTTCTAAATTTCATCTAATATCCTCAAATTTTCATCTTATTCATTAGGAAAGTGTTCTAAAGTTAATCTAGTGTGCTTTCCTAATGGCTCTAGACACTTTAGAACCATTTTTTGGACATTTCACAAAGAAATAGGGACACTTCGCAAAGAAACGAGACACTTTGCAAAAAAAAGGGACACTTTGCGAACAAATGGGACATTGCGAAAAAAGGGGACACTTTGTGAATTTTTTTCCAAGAACCATAAATTAACCTATCCATGCATGAAAATTATTAAAATATCATGAAATCACATAGCGAAAGTTGCAGAATTTACTTACCTCATGATACCGCTCATTGTGTGCCACCTGCTCATGAAGATCCTCCAACCGCGAAGGTGTGTAATCCCGTTTTCTCGACATGTTCTCCTACTCGTCACTCTCAAGCTACATGAAGGTAAAATGAATAGTAAGTGACAAATTAATTTCATCTATTCCTTTTCATCTCTTTCTACTTTTACATATTGACCTAGAATGTTATCATCTTTTCAACAAACTTATAATATAACAATTCTTCAAATTAACCTAACGGGAGCTAGGGTAATCTATTTTTGACGCCATTTGATGTGTTAGAATTGTGATTCTACACCTAACATCATCATTCATCTATTGTTATGTGGCATGGTACTTGGAAATTCCCTATGATATGGTGTTTCTTCTTAAACGTGGATAGATTGCTAGCTTGATTCCACCTCTATAAAGCAAGTGGAATCAAGGGGGGGCATACATCTACCCTCAAATTGGATTCCTAAGAGTTAGATAAAAGGATTTTTGGACAATTAATGAATGTGTGTTGCAGGATGTGGTTCCTAATGTTGTGGTTGTGTAGATAACTACACTGGAGGCTTCGTTCTCTCATCTTTTGAATGAGTATCCTTTTATGTAGTAAGGTGCATCATTTGGAGTCCTTTAGCTTACATATGCACATAGAGTCATATGGGTGCTAAAGTGGGGGCTAAATGTGTCATAGAAAATTGGACCCTCTTGAGAAAAGAGACAATTTCACACATAATTGGACCCACTTTTGAGTCCCTTTACATCATTTTCCCTTCAAAACAACATTTATAGGCCCCTTAGACCCATTAATTTTGATCTAGAGGCCCGTTTCACATGAGAAATCACATAAAACCCAACAAACAACATTTAATTACATCATATCTTGATAACCCACCTTCAAACAACTGTACTGGAACCCATTCGCCACCTTGGGTGAATGAGTCCCCTCTGGTGGGACCCATTAGCCAAGGGTGGTGAATGAGTCCCCTTTGAGGGAAAATTCAAAATTAAGTGGGAATTTAATCAATTTAACTTTTATTTCTGGTGAATGTTCACCTCTTAGGACTAATTAACGGGAAAATAAGGTCTTGTTGCTTATAAATACACATTTCAAGTCATTTTACACAATCTCTTTCATCTCTCGTGATCTAATTATCATTCTTCAAGAGTAATTTCGAAAGAAAAGTCTTATACAACAAGTTTCATTAGCAAAAGTTGAAGTTTTAGGACAACAAACTAGGATTTTTTGCAGGTCTTGAAGCTCACTTCTCTTGTCAAGATCCAACATTGCAAAGGATTGATGATGGATACCTATGGTGAATCATGAAGAAATCTAGGGCGAGGAGGTGCAACTAGCCACCAAATCATGCCTAAGGACTTTATTTCCTATTGATTCCATCTTCCATTTTCACTCTATCTTTAGATTAAGGTTTTCATTGTGTTTGTTTAGCATTTGCATGCCATTTTATTACTATTTTTCATGTGTTGTAAGGTTTCTAGGATTGAGATCTTGGATCATTTTAATCACTCTTGCATGCCTTGTTCTAGAGCAATAGAATGGGACCCTTCTTAAATTTCATCTTTTCTAAATCTTTAACACATCTAAGGCTAGGGTTTATGCATATTTTTCTCTATCCAAGGTTTAATTACCTATATTTGGGTTTGATTAAGGAAAACCCCCCATTATATCAACTCTTTTAAGCTGTTTTGTAGGAATTTTCTGAGGTTTGGAATCGGGTTTTCGTCAGAATTTGTTGTGTAGGTGTCAAGGTACAAATTTGAGTTTTGAGATTGTAGAAATCAAAAAGTGGACTGATTCACCATGCATGGAAAATGATTCCCTCCTAAGGTGTATATTTGAGTTAGATGCAATTTCAAATTCCCAACTGTTAGAAAATAGATTCTGGGTAGAAAAATCTTGATCTAGGACTGATTCGCCCAAGGTGGCAAATGAGTCCTAGTCAACCTAAGTTCAGATTTCATTAGTTTTCCAAATTTTCTTTTAGTCCTCTATAGCTTCCCAGGTGCACTTGTTTTAGGAAACAACTTTCTATTTAGTTAAAACTACATTTTTGTTCATTATTTCAATCTTTTTGCAAACAAAACTGTGTTTTCAAACAAGGCATAAATCTTAGTTTTGCATTCATTTTCATTCATTTAGATCAGTCAATTGCACTTATTTAACTTCATCTAGCCTAGAAAACATTGCATACATCCTGATTTGAGTGATACATAAGCATTTTGGCTCTATCTCTCTCCTTTTAGGTGAAAAACCCTAGAAGTGCAAGAGTAGTCCATAGGGCCCCAAAAATCTGTTTCAAGATCTTATTTCTGATTTAGAGTGCATCATAGTCATAGATATATCTTACATTAACTTTTCATTAGGTATTTCATTAGTTAATTTGCATTTAGGGCTTCTAAATCTTGCATTAGTGAAAGTGCATATAGGTTGCATTTTTGCATCTTGCATCATTGAATTTCATTTGAAATTTCTAACTATACATAGTCTAGACAACGTACAAACCAGAAACATTAAAATTCATTTAGAATTTTCTGAATTTAGTGTCAAAACCCTCATCTAGGACTCATTCATCCCTTTGGGTGATTTAGTCCTAGTACATGTTTTACCTAATTTTTGGGAATTTTGTGTTCTATGTTTTTCATTGTTTGAACCCTTCAAAAACCCTAACTAGGACTCATTCACCTCTTTAGGTGATTTAGTCCTAGATTAGATCTAAAACTATCATTTACATCATTAAAAACTTCATTTTTGTACTTCCTAAGCTTGTTGGAAAGCTATAGTATCAGTCTAGAAAATTTCAAGAAATTCTTTTTTTATGTATCTAGGTCAAATCATCCATTTAGTGTAGTCATTTTTAAAGCATTTCAAAAATCATTTCAGTGTTAATTTTTTTTCAGATCTATAGGACATTTGTTTACATTTTAGAAGCATTACATAATTTAGATAGCTTACTTTTTTCATGTTAGCATGTTTTCTTTTCAAGCATTTAGTGTCCATAGAGTATCACATGGCTTGTATGATTCTATTTTCTCCACTCATTAGCATTATCTACGAAAACAAAATAAAACATTTTCCAAGCATGTGGGCTACCCTCCTAACATCTATTGGATTTGTAATAATTTCATAACGCAAGAGGATGCAAGCGTAGACAATCATAACAATCATAATTGTTCTTCTCCTGATACCTCTCCTACTAGTGATGAAGGCATCTTGGTGAAAGAAGATACAATCATTAAAAATAATGAAATTCTTGTTTTTCCCTCTCCTCCCCCTTGCAAAGATATTAGTAAACAAGAAGATGTGATCATTGAAACATTTCTTAAAACCTCCCCTACTTGTGAGAATGCTTTAGTGAAAGAGGATATAATCGTGAACGATCATGAAAATCACATTTGTGAGGAGGACATGTGGATTGAAAGTTATAGTATTATTTCTCTCCTTCCTAATGTCCCTAACATTTGGAAAGACCTATTTGAACAGAAGGATCCAATCATTCATAAGCATGAAAACCATAGTTTTCCTTCTCTTGATGCCTCCCCTATTTATGATGAAGCTACTTTACAAAATCTAACAAGAGAAAGTAATGTACCTTTTGTTTACCCCTCCCCTAAAAGCTCTCCTACTAGGGTAGAAGTTATGGCATAAGAGAATGGGAACTTAGAAAACAAGGATGAAATCCTAGATAAACATGACAATCATACTTGTTCTTGTCCTAGTATCTATCCTAGTTGTGAAGAAGATATTTTGGTATTAGACAATCAAACAAATGAGAGGTTCTATTTGTCTCTCTTCTCCTAGGGAAAACCTTATTGAACAAGAGAATGTCATCATTGGTAAACAAGACAATCCAACCACTGATAACTCATTTGTGATGAAGTCATTTTAGAAGAACCAACCTTTGAATGTCATGAACATCTAGTTTTTTGCTCTTCTAAAAACTCTACTACTAGGGAAGATATCATAGTGCAAGAAAACGAGAACATTGACAATAGTAATTCCTTAGATGAAAATGATGAAGTGACATTACACTCTCCTTCACTAAGAGATCATGGAAATAAGGACAAGAATTTTTGTGTTATGCACATTAGATATCCCTGGAAGCAATATCCCAACAATGAACTTATCATCCATCCACCCTCACAAAAATTGTAAGTTCAAAATAAACTCATGCTTATCTTAGAATCACCTAAAAGGCAACTTGATAATGATAATTTTTTGTAGCAACCGAGCTATAATACCATAGATCACATATATAATAAAGTCTATACAATCAAGGCTGGCCCTAGACTTGAAAGTTGTTTGCATGTCAGGAAGAAAAAGAAAAGCATATTGAAGAAGTCACAAACTTATTGGAAGATGCTTGGAGTTCCTTTGATTTCATACCTACATCCATGGGAGAATACAAGATCATAACAAAAGAATCTAAATAGGGAAAAGAAAAAGCAATAATTTCAATACAAAATTCAAACGCATGCACTTCAACCACTTTAGAAGAGAAGACATTATACATGACAAACTTTGATGAAGTTGTTCAAACAACCACCAAATCTGAAAGAAGTGAAAAACCTTAATGGAAGAGGTTATGAACTTATGAAACAAATCAGGTATAGTGGAAAAGGATGTGGTGCTAGAGAACAAGGTATCCATGTCCCTATAGAGCCTAAAATGCAAGAAACAAGTAATGGTCTTGGTTATTGTCCCTTGAAAGAAATAAAAAGGTCTTCACTCAATGTCAACACTCTTACAAAAGATTCTTCTAAGAAAAATTTAACTTTGGCACATCCTGAACTGATAGATACTACATGTGGGAATATCTCATTAGATGTGCATCAAGTTGATACTTTATTTACTCATCATAATCAATAACAATAGTTGTTGCTCCTTGCCATGTAATAATTGTAGGATCATAGCATACTCACTATTGCATGTTTTACATTCATTTCAAGTCATTTTTATTTTGCAAGGAGCAACACATCATCATTCACCTTAGCTCATTCTTGTCTTGCACACAGTAGGGGAAAGAATTAGATATCCTTTTCCTAGTACCACACTTGTTGTTGTCCCTTTGGCTAGTTGTCTGTCTTTCGTATACGATGAACAAGATTAGAATGCAAACGACCTACTATAGGTTGACTCACATGTGCCTTATTAGTATTTGCTTTATTTTCTTTTTCATGTTAGGTATGTGCATAATGTGATCCCTTGTACCATTTTATTTGATGTATCTCTCTCTTTGTGACATTCCTATATTTGTACCTAAATTCTTCTCTATGTCGTAAAGCTTTTCCTTTATCTTTTATTTCTCTTGTGTTTTCCTTTTAGGGATGATGCAAGGCATTGAGACATTTAGGTATCTTCCATGTTGATCCAAAATCTTTTTCTTTGTTTTCACTCTCTTTGTGTCATTCTTTATTGTTAGCATTTATCATTTTCTACTTTAAATTAATTGCTCATGACAAGGTTTTTAGTAATTTCTTTAAAGTGGGGGCATACATTGGAATTATTCTTTTACAATTCATGTTTCATTTTGTAGTCTTCTTACTTCATGCGACACATCTTTCACTTTGTGGTGACGTTAGGTGTGATGTCCTTCAAGAGCATGATCTCTCTTAGCATATTATATTCCTCTTAGTGGCTTGATGTGACACACTGCATCCCCTAAGTTGCAAATCTTCTATTCTTTGATTGGTCCTCTCTTGGAGACATTAGGCATGCAATGTTCCCTAAGTTAAGACCTTACATGAACTAAGAAAAACTCCTCTAAACATACCTTACACTATTTTTGCATTTACAATATCGGTTATATGGCCACCTTGCATAATACACTTTGCTTGCCTATGGAGCCATCTTGTTTGTTCATGGATGTTAAGCATACAAATTTTTGCTTGTCTCATGAATTCCTGTTGTCATGTTGTGTGGCACCTTATCAAAGTTATCGGGAGGCATAACTTTGGTATGGTTATTGTATGGGAGTTGAACTTAGGCATGAATTTCCCATAGCCACTTGCTTGTCTGTGTGAGCACATATCATCCACGTGCGTATGTCTCTCGCTAGGGGCTCACCTAGTGGATGCCCTGAGGTTCCACTAGCCCTTGTGAGTGTGTGTTGGTTTGCATAGTGGACATCGCATTCCACTTGTAAATGGTTTTGGACAAATAGCTTAGATTTGATCCACAATGTGTGGGATAAATGGTCAAAGCTTGATCCATCCCTTTTTTTTTTTGTCTTCTTTCTCTTTGTCTTTGGAAATGTATTCTTGTATCTTGTTGTTGCTCCTTACATCATTTTCATGTGTGTTCTTTTGTTCCTATATTGGTTTGCCATAGGATCTTGATCCTGGGGGCTTGATCATCCCTCTTGATTGTTGTCATCCTATCTTACTAGTAGGTGATCCCACAATAGTGGTTTACACTTTCTGGGATCTATCCTAATTTTTGTTGAAAACACATATTTTTAGAAAATATAATCATTTAAGCCTTAAAAAGTTCTATTTAAAGGATTCCAATTGAAGAGGGTTTGATAAAACTACCTTAGATAAAACCCCCTTGGATAGAACGCCACTAGTTTTAAGCCATACCTATAATGAAGTCTCCTTTGTAACACATATCAAAATGCTAATAAAAAGCCACTTTTGATTTACCTTTTGGGGGATCAAATAAATTCATTTAAATTTTATTTTTTTAAGTATGTAGCCCTTATTATAAGTTTCCCAAAAAGTATAATTTTAATTAAATTTAATTTGATTGTTATATTTATTTTTTATTTCTTGTGAATTTAGGTTTTTCACCGAAAATCAAGCTCTCTATTCTTCACATCTGGAAAATAGTTTTATAAAAAAAAAATCTGAAAAATATCTATGCACTAGATATTGATGTCCTTAATCCAACAAAAAAAAAATTGAATTTCGATACATACAAAAAAGTTATGTTTTAGCCAGTAAATCATGTCTAAATTATAACTAGTTTGACAAGTTGAAACTTAATTAAGACAAAAATACTCAATGAAATGCTATGAAACCAATTCCATGCTCTAGATATCATAGTTACAAATCTAAATTAAAAAAAAATAAAAATTTATCATTCATAGAAAAAATGTTATGTATTATCCAGTAGCGTCACTCTTTAAAAATGGTGTTTACTGTTAAAAACTAGTTTTTGAAGGAGATAGAAAATGAAGTGCAATATAATTCCAAAAAAAAAAATTAGTCTACAGAGAAAATGTCACAAATCAGTAGTTTGCATCATCTTCAAATTCCTCACAGTTTAGCCACTATAGGTGCCTGAAAGTGAAGATTTAGTTAAAAAAATTCAATTCAATGTCTGGTTTGGCACAAACTTGTAAACTAGTATTGTGGGATCACCCTAGCATTGGTACATTTGAACCCCTCTAGATGTGATTTTTTCTACTTTAGTGTGAGTTTGAAGCAAGTTCATCCTCTCACTAAAGTGGGGGCTAAATGTAGTAGAAAAATGTATCCCTTTACATTTTTCACACTTGTTTGGGTCCTCCCTACTAAAATTGGGCTTCTTTATGCCTTATTTAATGCATATTTCTGAGGATAATCCTAAAACATATCAAATGACCAATCAAAATTTAATGATTTTGGATTGTATGGCCTAGATTTAGTGATCTGGGACTCATATGCCACCTTGGGCATATGGGTCCCACCTAAGTTTCGGGGCTTGGATCTGAAATTGGCATAGAACTTAACATTTCTTGAAATTTGTGTCCCAAGCCTAGCCTACTAGGACTCATACGCCCCAACTGGCATATAATTCTCGCTTAGCTTGTACCTATTTTAAATTCAAATTATTGGTGGGATTTTATCCTCCTAGATCTGATGTTGGCTTGTTGTGTTGTAATTTTGGGAAATTTAGCATAAACAAGTATAAATACAAGGTTATTTCACATAATTTCATCCTATAACTTCATAAGAAATCAAGAGCACTTACACAAGAGCATTCAAGAACTGATTATCAAGTATTTTGGAGCATTTTTCAAGATTCAAGCATCATGTCAAAGTCATCATGCATCATGTTTTTTTTTTAGCTAACATTTGTGATGTAGGCTCTTATGATTCAAGCAACATTCAAGTCAAGATCTACAACATACAATCAAGAGTTAAGATCTACATTCATGCTAGCCATTACATACAAGATTGTAGCCTTTATTCCAAGGGTTTGGTGAGTTACAACATAGCTTATTTTTTCATTCATCATTCCTCTATTCATTTCAAGGTTTTATTACCAAAATGGGGTTTGGCTAAGGAAAATCAAGCTATCCACTAACAAAAAAACATTTCTCTCTCTCTTTGATGTGTGATTTGTAGATTGAGGTTGAAGATCTATTGAAGAGTTGAGATTGGATAAAGTTTCCATAGTTGTCACAAAGTTGCTATCTTCACAAAAAGTCACCTACAGGTCAGAATTTAATGTTTCAAACCTAGAGATCGGTAGGGAGAGAAGCTATAGAAAATCACTAGAGAATATCAAAGATTCAGATAAACCCTAATACTAGGACTACATCACCACTTGTGGCGTATGAGTCCTAGTATACCAGATTTCAAGCATTTTTTGTAGAGCCTGGTTTAACAATTCTAGAATATGGTTTTGGCCGGAAACCTTAAACTGAGACTAAATCACTCCTATTGGCATATAAGTCCTAGCATGCATCAAAATTCAAAATTTTAGGAATGTAAACCTTATTTCAAGCATCTTCAGTTTTCCAGGTGCCCCTCTATCCTTTCTCAATCATTATTTTCATTTTTCAGTTCCATATCTTAGGTTGCATAGTTAGGTTTGTATATCATTTTCATTTCCCTCTTTCCAAGCCTTTGCTTGGTGGTGAACCCCCTTTTATCTTTAATCACACCTTTAGGACACCTTATTGCAGATCTCTTTCCCTCAGTCCATCCCTAGATTGAGATCTCTAAGGTTTCTTTGAATGAAACTATAAGGAAATAGGAGGAAGGTCCTAAACCATTGTGTGCATTCCATCTCCTAAAAGGTGGAACCTCCCTATCTCCCCTTTTTTTCTTTATTTCAGTTCTAAATACAATAGGATAAGAGCACAAAAAAAAAAAAAATGTCTCTTGACAACTCATGGAGGTTGAAATATTAAATAGTGGCTTGACCAATTTAGCAAACTCTCTTGAGAAATCACCCCCTTTTCCCCTATTTGTGACACAAATGGCTTCATGAGTTTATCTTCTTTAGATTTAACATCTCCCTTGGTGTTCTAACATTTATTTCCTAAGCTCAAGTGTATTTCAATTATTTGATTTGGTTTAACATAATTTGGATTAGTTTAGATTATTCAAATTATTTTGTATATTTTCATGTTATTTTCCTATAACATCCTCTTTAATGTTGACATGAGTGTGTTACTATTTTAAAAATATTTTTCTTATATGTGGCTATTTTCTATACATCATGGGCATTTTTGCAAGAATACAAACTCCAACATGATGAAAATATTATCTAGAAAGTGCAATTGTGTCTAGATTTGTATTTCTTGTCTATTTCAATCTCTTATTTTGGCCTTATATCTATTTAGTCTTTCTACCAAGTCCTTTCTTTTTTATTTGTATGTATTACCAAGAAAAAAATATAATATTATCACTTATGGAATACATATAGTTTATATAAGAAAGATACACTTAGTTGCAATCAAATTTTGGATTTTTTGTCATTGTATCAGATAATATTTGTGTCATTTCTTTTATCTTGGAATATAATTGAATTGAAACTTTATAGTTTAAAAGGAAATAATTTTATTACATGTTACCAACTTCCATCTTTTCACTACCAACTTGGTACATGTTTGTGAAATTTATTATTATATCTTGGCATTTAAAGGCATTCAATGTGTACTATTTAATATTTGATTAATCAAGTGAAAATCATAGGCATTGCAAAGGTTCTAGGAACATTTTGTTTTGGAGCACTAAAAGGAACCTTAATCTATATCAAAATAATCTAGAACACTTGCATGCTTAAGACCGTTTCTTCAACATTATTAGATGGCTATAGGAATTAGTTTAGAATTAGTCTAGTCAAGGGAGTCGACCTAGGAGAACATGACTCTTGTGGTGTGGAAAATTTCCTAAGGCATTTTTCAAAATTGTTAGTCTTTACACATTGACAAATTTCAAAGATAGGAACAGACCAAGACCCATAAGTGCATCATCTATCAAATCAATTCAATGGGTTGTAGAGCAAGTCCATGTATTAGGACATTTTTGTGAAGCATGCAATCAATCACATATGCCACAAATTTGATCCACATTAATTTTTATGGTGGTTATAGTCTTCAAACTACAAGAAAATTGAAATAAATTTTGTATATACTCAAAGAATTAAATTCTACATAACATCAAATCAATCATAATTAGTATTAAAAAAATCTATGTTAATTATGCTTTTTGATAAAAAGACAAAACAAGTTTTGAAGCATCCTTAAAATTCCTTACATCACATCAGTAAAAAGACAGCAAAATACCAATAAGACAATACATCCTAGGAAGAAAGATTATAATAAAATAATATTTTTCACTATACAAATAGATTTTTTATTTTTAATTGCTTCTATATTTATAATTTATTATAAAAGGTGTACAATTATATCAGCAATATATTTTTGAATTGCATGAATTGAGCTCGATATCCATGGCCACATGCTCACTAAATATACCATTACAGCACATCCATGTGCAAATCACTAGTCACTACGCGTCCCGTTTTTACTTATCGGACACAATTAGGCCTAGACTATGAAATTGAATAAACAAAATAGATGGAAGAGGTGACCACCACAAGTTCTATATGAAATTGAATAAATAGATGTGATCATTGTGATTAGATCATCCTTATCACTTCTTTGGGAAACGAGATATTTACAGACGATAAGACTATTCAATTGAATAAATAAAACTATGGACCACATTTAATTAAATGATTGCATAGTCAAGCAGAGCTAAACATGCGGTAAAGTCGAAGGAGCAGGAACAGTATCCGCTCAAAGCTGATACAAGCTATTAAAAAATCAGTTCCAAAGATCCACACCAAAAAATTTAACTGGTTACTATTTACAGAAGGAACGGATGTAACAACTATAAGGTGAAAGCAGAAATTTTAGCAGTAATGAACGACTGTATAAAGCATGCGCTCCAATGGTGTCCTGCTGGCCTTAGAATGAAAATCCTGCTGTTTCTCCCCAGTTCTGGACTTGGAACCATCTCTTGCCAATCTGGTGAGGAGCCGTTGAACTAATTTAGGAGCTCTCAGTCTGCTCGGCGTCTTCGGATGCAACTTCAACGGTTCAAATTTAGAGTGATGAGAGAAATCGGCATCTGTCATCGGCTCGTCTTCCTTAACAACTGGGTTGTAAAATTGGGAAGTCGGTGTGAATGAGAAGTGGGGCATTGACACGCTCCGGACATGCCCGTCTTTCATAGTAAAAGTGAAGAGCTCAAAGGAATCATAGAGGCTGCTCCCACAGTCCCACACAGGAGGTGATGATGATTTTAGCTTCTGTTGCTGCTTCACCTCAACAGAGACATAATGAAGTTCGTCTGCACTTGCTCGCCCGCGGTGAAGGTTGTGCTGGTGCGCCATGGGGTGTCTGTGGGTTGTGTTTGAGAGCGCACATGACACAATTATTTAAAGGAGAAAGTCGAGAGAAATGGAAGAGGATACTGTTTCTCCACGTAATCGTTTGCTTGACAACTACTTTTCCTCCTCGCGCGTCTTTAATATGTATATTCCGGCTGGGCTTAAGTGTCACACACTAAACTCTGACCGGTCAATATTTTTTTTGCCTTTTCCGTTTTCCGTTTTCTTTCACCGTCACCGTTGGAGTGAGCTGCGTTTGTCCTGCAGCATTATCACATCATCTGTCAGTAATACTGTGCACGAGCAGCAAAGCCGAGACATTACCCTCAGACATTACCCTCAGAGCAAATAGCCGCTGACCTTCATAATTACTTACAATAGCGCTGCCTTCGTAATTTATAATTTATAAAACAGTTTAGGTTTTACAATAAATTTATTTTTAATATCAAAGGTGACGGTGAATTAAATAAAAATAATTGATCTTTATTGTTATATAAACTGTTATTTATATAAAATATCTAATATTTTTTACTTTTGTATTTTTTCATATTGATTTTGTAAGATGAGAATACTCATCCCTTTAACATCAAGGAGGGGTAAAAATATTATTAAAATTCTTTGGAAATTTAACCATTGAAGAATGCAATATCAAATATTTTACTCAAACCTTTTATAGACACATAGAAGATGGTTTTATACAATCATTACAATACCTTGAAACATTACCTTATTTTTTATCAAAAACATAATTCCAAAACTAACTATTAATTAACCCATATAGACTATTATTTATATAAAATATCCAACATTTAGTTAAAATTATTAAAATTTATTAAATATTAAATCTATACAATAATAACCTTAAACATAAATAAAAATAATAACCTTACAATAATACTATTAAATATTAAATTTATTTATAGACCTTTTTTCTTTATAAATATATACAATAGTCAATAATGCAAATACACTCTAAAATAATACATAAAGAAAATAACAATATGTAATATTTTAATCTATAAAAATTCTTTGGAAATTTAACCATTGAGGAATGCAATATCAAATTTTTTACTCAACCCTTTTATAGGCAGATGGTTTTATACAATCATTAAAATACCTTGAAACATTACCTTACCCTTCTTTTTTTTATCAAAAACATAATTCCAAAACAAACTATTAATTAACATAATATAAACTATTATTTATATAAAATATCCAACATTTATTTAAAATTATTAAAATTTATTAAATACTAAATCTATATAATAATAATAGGTTAAACATAAATAAAAATAATACCCATACAATAATTCTATTAAATATTTAATCCATTAATTTACTATAGTATGACACCATTAGGATAATCAATATTGTTAAATGTTGGATACCATCTTCTATGTAATAGTAATGGATATACTATATTAAGATAAGCCATTAACATTAAAATATCCAACATTTATTTAAAGTTATTAAAATTTATTAAATACTAAATCTATACAATAATAACCTTAAAAATAAATAAAAAATAATAACATTACAATAATTCTATTAAATATTTAATCCATTAATTTACTATACTATAACCAATATTGTTAAATGTTGGATACCATCTTCTATGTAATATTAATGGATATACTATATTAAGGTAATCCATTTAGATATTTAAGGCTTGTAAATTAATTATACTATTAAAGTTTTAATCCATTATCTTATTTTTAATGTTGGATCCTAATACATTGACTAGTTAGATATAAATTTAATTAAAAATATCTATTTCAAATTCAAATTCAAATAAATATTAAATTTATTTATAGAGCTATTTTTTTTGATAAATCTATACAATAGTCAATAATACAAATACTCTCTAAAATAATACATAAAGCAAATACCAATATGTAATATTTTAATCTATAATTATTTTTTTGAAAATTTAACTACTGAGGAATGCAATATCAAATCTTTTACTCAGCCTTTTAATATAAATTTAATACATGGTTCAATGTAAACTCTTATTAGGAATATTATACTATTAAGGTTTAATCCATTATTATACTCAAAAAGCATTTAATTATCATTAAAAAATTAAAGATGTTATAAGAGTTTTAATAAAGTTGAAAAAATAAATTGATTATAAGATTTTTTAAGGAAGAAAAATAAATTCCATTTTGATATAATATTGAAGGATGAGTATTTTCATCTTACAAAATCAATATGAAAAAATACAAGAATAAATAAATGTGAGATATTTTATATAAATAACGATTTATATAACAATAAAAATCAATTATTTTTATTTAATTCACCGTCACCTTTAATATTAAAAATAAATTTATTGTAAAACCTAAACTGTTTATAAATTATAAATTATGAAGGCAGCACTGTTGTAAGTAATTATGAAGGTCAGCGGCTATTTGCTCTGAGGGTAATGTCTCGGCTTTGCGGCTCGTGCACAGTATTACTGACAGATGATGTGATAACGCTGCAGGACAAACAGCTCACTCCAACGGTGACGGTGAAAGAAAACGGAAAATGGAAAAGGCCAAAAAACTATTGACCAGTCAGAGCTTAGTGTGTGACACTTAAGCCCAGCCGTATATTCCTTGTGTCTAATCCATTAAATAGTACTAGAATTTAATGCCTGATAGCTATTTGTGGCTTCCCTCGTTATATATTATTATTTATAGAGGATCCACCCTAATTTCGTTTGTCTTTTCATTCATCCATTTATTATGAAAACAATTAAAAGTAGACATTATTTATAGAGGATGGATAACCATTCCTAATTTCGTTTGTCTATTATTCATTCATTTATTATAAAAACAATTGAATGTAGAAATTATTTATAGAGGATGGATAAGCATCCCTGATTTCGTTTGTTTGTCATTTATCTATTTACTAGCGCTTGCACTTCAATGAGGTGCAACGTTACGTCGATAGCAAGATATATTCTGGGAATATTTGCAAAAGTCAATTGGTGATGTGATGCGAGAAGATTTGAATATGAACAAACAGGAACTTAATTTAAATCGGTATGATATGCTAAATGGTTTTACAACATAATATATTTTGTACAATGAAAGAAGGCCTGTAACTTAAAAGGTTGATTGGAGCAAGCATAGGTGTTGCTGGTTTATGATATACCTTGTGACCGAATGTAACATATAATCGAGAACTGTATGTTGTGGGAAAATATTTTTGTAATAAAAGAAACTATTTTATGACACATCGAAATCACAAACTCAAGAGATTGGTTATGTATAATACAATTGTTGGTGGTTGACAATGAGGTTCTATGATATATGCCATTTGTCTTCAAGACCTATACAACAAAAGCAATGGAATGGTTAGATGTGGTGATTTTTTTTTACTTGTATAATGATTTCTACGTATTCAATTTATAGTACTACTATTATTAGAAAATATTTTTGCCAATGTATGAACAAAATTATCATAAGAAGTTGAATATGTTGAAGCTGTTGATGGCGTCAGTGCCTTTGATTGATATGTATGCTTGAGTCTTGATCTCTTGTCCTTGTAGCTGATTTTGTCATGGTCTATAGTATATATCTACAAAAGAGAAATTTGTAAAAGTGGAATTGATGATCCAACAATAACTGGGAGAGATGTGAGGCAGAAAGGGATAAGAGTTGTGTACCTTCACTTCTTAGAAACAGTTTTTGTAATCAAGCTTCCTCTTCTTTCCTCATAATTGTGTATGGATTGTTCTGCATTTTGGAGTATCTCTCAAAGGAGAACATTAGTTGAATGCGAAGGTCATTCAACGATTTGACTTTCGATATAGGTATAAATGTTAGTCCTTTCCTTTCTATTTTTCCAATGTCAATTGTTTCTTTTCACAGTGTTAGGCCTTAGGATTTGTGTATGGTAATAGCCCATGCCATTATGAGCAGAATTTTCCTTCGGTTGCCCAATGATACAGGTATTATCGATATACTTTTGGGGTCATCTTCATTCCATGGTGGCCCGTTATAATTATTGATCCTTGCTACAACATACATGGGAACATCTGGTGGTTTGGATCCAAGGCTATAAATGATCTCAACAACTTCGCCTAGAGCTCCATTTACAAGTCTAGCTTGTGCCAATATGTTGGTTGTGAGCATGATGTGTTGTCCTCTATAAAGTAATACTTTATTTTCAAGTTGTTCATCAGTAGTTGCATTATTTGCTTCGGTCCTAGTGCTTGTTGTGGTACTTATTGCAATTGGACGGTTCAAAAATTTTAACATTCTTCTATTGTGTAGTCTAACTAAATCATTGGTAGTGAACAAGTGCATTGAATTGTTGAATTGTTCTTTTTCACTCGATGTGAGCTGCTTGTCTGTGTGTGTCATTAGAAGTTTCCAATCCTCTTGTGTTGCTTTTGCATTTCATATGTTTTGCAACATTTGACGAAATTGTCTTTGTGTTGGAGTCTCACCTTGTTGACAAAATATTGTTTCTAAGGTGGTCCAACGGTCGTGAACTAGTGCCACAGTGTTTTTGCATTTGAGTGTGATGTGTAAATAGGTTTTTCCATCACAGGTGGTAGCTGCGCAAGGTCATCGATTAATATTATTGACACCCCACCGAAGTATAGATGTTGGGAAGGCCTCACATAGCCTCACATCTATTTTTAATAGTAACTTTGGCCCTATGAAGCTCATCTCATCAATCAACATATATCTTATGTGTTTCATCTCTTCCTGAAAAGTTGTTAATGCTTGGCCCTGTAATGGGTGCATTTCTTTGATAGGAATGTGGAGCGTTGAATGTATAGTTGATGCATGTATATTAAATGTAGCAACCCCTGTAGGAGCTAATGTGAGTAGCTGGCTTCTTTGTTGCAGAGTATTACTTTTGAGTGTTTTTCTTTTGTGAGCAATCAAGTAGGATTTTCTTGTACTTGTTGTTCTTTGAACGATCATGTGCAATGGTTTATCTGATTGATGCTTTTTGTGGTCGATAATATGTGTGAGTGTTACTTTTTGTTTTGGTGATAATGTATAGTTTAGGACATCAAACTTACCTGGAACATTCTCTTCCTCGCTACATGTTTTTTTCATGTTTATGAATAGTGTGACAATTTCATGAAGATCTTGGGGCACTGTAAGTTGATCCCATATGTTGTTGCTATCAAACTCATGTATGTCGAGCATCTCAAGTTCATTTATTCTAACGTAGTTTGAGGGGCCCATTTGTGAAAATAATTCTCATTCATTCATTTCTATTATGTCCCTTGTGTCCATCTTAGTTTCAATGTCTACTTGTTCACCCTCGGTGCTTCCTTCCAATCGGGTGGTGCGAGTGACATGCCATACATCATATTTGGATGCACTCATTTGCTTCCAATTTGCAATTATTGTATCCTTAGTAATTCCTATGTTGATTTCTAAGCTTTGGAAATGTTTGTACAATAGTAACTCACTCCAGCAGAATGTTTCAAATTGGTCTGAGTCCTCCTCTAGGATGGTGTAGAACTTTGGGAAAACATTGGAAATCACTTTTACCTTTCTTTCATTCCACTTGCATCCCTTGCAACTTGTAGAATAGGAGAAAGATCGTACAAATTCAAGTAGGGTTATTGTCTCCAATTATGGAGGTTGATTAATTTAGGAATGAAGGTAGCTAGGTTGCAGGTATCTTTCATTTGTTCTTCTTGTTATTCAATGGAATAGTTTTTGTCCAACATTCAAAGATGTAAAAGGTCGATTACAAACAACAAGTGGCAATTTCTAAAGCATATGGCATGTTTCTTATGCTCCTATATCATGCTCCGCCACAATCTCTACCATGAATTTTTGATATGTTGTGAGGGATGGGTCATGTATTTTTTGGGCTGCAGATATTCTTGTTAACATGTTAGTACAAGTCTTAGATGCTCTCTCTGCTTTTGATGCATATTTGGTAATGTATTTCAGTACAAGTGCTTGTGAGATGATAGGATGGAAATCTATGTTGGCTCTCCATATTGAAATCATTTTTGGATTGTGTATGTTTAGTCTATCATCATTCCTTGGGGGTTCATATTTTTTTCCCATTGTTGTCACATGATAAGGTAGATATAATATGTTCTTTCCATGGAGCTTTGTATCGACACTCTAGCTTTTTCCCCTTCTTGCATAAGCATGTTCCCTCTCTACATTTTGTGTGCCTATAGACATGCTTGATTATCACTTCATAGTCATGAGAGGGGTCTATAGAAAATATCTTGGATGTGTCTAGCAAGCATGGATCGTCTAGCGAAGATCAATAAACTATGTTGTTTCTGCATTATGCATCGCGAGGATTCCAAGCACTAACATACTTTTCGAAGAATGTTCTTGCATGTTCAACTTCTGTATTTTCCTCCCAATTAAGTTTATCCATGTCTAGTGTATTTTGGAGCCAAAGGAATCTATGTACATGTGCAGTTCCCTGATGTTTCCACTCATATCTCTACCAATAATCTTTTGCAGCGAGGAGTTTCTCAATGACTTCTTCGTGGAATACTATGAATCGTTGATGCAACTATAATGATGTGGTGTGGGGGTTATTGATTGCATTATCTAAGTGTTGTTTATTTGTTTGCATTTCCACTACTATGTCATTTGAGAGCAAATGTTGTAGATCTAGCTTCTTTTGTGTTTGTTGCACTTAATGTGAAGAATAGAGTGGGAGACCCTATTTGGTTGATCATATTTGTTATTTCAGCATGACACTTGTTCCAATATGGTCTTGTGCCTCGCATCAAAGATCCAAAGTGCACAAGCTCTTCAGATAACTGTGTGTTGGCGAGATTTTTCAAGTGTGCATAGAGGTTTTCAACAGTGGTTGACATGTTTTCTTCTACATTTTTTTAATGAAAACTATTGTGAGGCCTTGGCTATGATAACACATCATAAGATTAAACATGAAATAGATAAACCTTGGATTCCTTCCAAATATTTGGTCATGAAATCTCATCAAGTGGAGTGCATACTCATGCATGTGCACTTCCCTAATTCGTGGTTGCATTTATAGTGCAGCTCCATTTGGAAAGAGTGTCGAAAATGCCATATCGAGCAACCCCTCAATATTGTATTCATTTATTGTAGATGATTTTATTTCAGGCCATTCGATAATGTTTTTTGTGTTGTCCTCAAGGTCTAGTGTTTTCTTAATAATTTCTAATTCATGACATATATTTGGCAATCTATCCATAAACGATGATCATTACTTGGAACCACTATGTCTTCACAAGTTTCAATGGTGTGGAGCATATTCAATATGCCTATTCTTGCTTCAGGAAATTCCTCTAAGTGGTCAAAAATTATTGCAACATCGTTATATAGTATGGGTCATATTTGACTTTGTACTACAATGCATCTCCGATATGACTTGTACTTACATAACAATTGTAATAATTCCCTTTTGTATGTAGTCTTCGAACTATGAGTACATTGAAGTATTGTATTCTTCGTTAAAGAAATTTTGCAATGTTCTTTATATCTTGTGGGAAGCTAATTGTGTGATGACTATATTTATACTGGCCTCCAAGAGTGTGGGTTACTTTTAGTACTAGGGTAACTCTTGCAATGAGCATTTCCTCCACTTGTGTTAGTCTTTTCAACACAATAGGTTTTTCTCCTGGGTCCATGTTGTTGAGTGTGGAGAACTGAGGTATGCCTCTCTCAGTGAAACATCTTTTACAAGTAGCATGAGTATCTGATGAATGGAGAAGCATTCCTGGGTAAAATTTATTGCATACAATGCACATTTTTTTATTGGAAAGTGCATCTATTCTTTGTCATAATATTTTCATTGTTGTCATGAAGTTAGCATTGTTGTTGAATGATGTTCCATGTTCTGTGTATTGTTGTGTTTTCATATGTTGATATTGCCATGTGTTTGTTTCTGCAAATATCTAATGCGCTTTTCTGCATTTATTTCCTCTTTATGATGAACATAGTAATCTCGACTTCTCTCACAATGTTGTAGCCTTTGGGATTTTGTTTGTTGTGGGCTAGTTTGACTTTGTTGTAATCTTTTTAGTCACCTTTGAGTAGCTATCTCTTCTCTATGGAAAGCATAGTAATCCCAATTTCTTTCTTGGTTTTGTTGTCTTCTGATCTCTTGTTGATGCGGACCGACTTCACCATTTCCTATGGAGGATTTTTCCATTTGTGGGTCTGTAAATGTTAAGTAAAATTAATAATAAGCACATAGTAAAGGTACTAAAATAGGTGGACATAACATTAATGTGACACCAGTGAAGCTAGCAATGTTCGAAGAAGTGCATTCTACATATCTATACATGCAAAGAGACATATACATACTGTTACAATCATTTTAATTTAGTGTACTTGTCACAAATGTAGGATAAGCAAAGCATGCCACAATTAATATAAAACAATAGTTGGGTATCTTTTCATAAGCCCCCTAAGAGACTTCACCATACATTGTAGCTAAATTGGATGTTGATGTGGTCCCTACATAGGAAATAAATGCACGCCAATGAAACCAGAAAAATTACAAAGCTAAATTATAATTGTAAATCTAAAGATATTCCTTACAAGTTCACAAGTATCATCTATAGCATGTAAATTGTAGGCATAATTACTAATAACCATAGGTGAAAGGTAATGAAACCAATGTATGCAAGATTGTTGTAGTATGAGAGGAACATGAGTTCATGGAAGAAGTCAAATGTACATATGTAAATGTCTAAACAAAAATGTACATATTGTTATAACAAGTATTTCTAAGTGTGGCCAAGAAAGGTTGAATTTATGTGGAGCATGCAGAGCTAGGAAAACAAAGGAAGAAACATAAGATTATACATATTTATATCCATCTAAAGGCATCAACATAATATTTTTCACATTAAAAGATATCGAACATAATTCTTTACAACATGATTGTTTTTTCCACACATACCATACACAATTTTATATATGAAGACATTTGCATACTACACTCGGGAGGAAAAGATGGCAGATAAAGTCATGATTTACATATTTATTTCGATAAGAAGACATTCACATACTACACTTTTCAAGAGAACATGGAAGATATATTAGGATACATAGTTATGGCTAAGACGATTCCATGCTCTTAACAACCATCTCTGGTATGACATCATGGTCAACGAAGGAAGTAGCCTTTTCACTACACATTTCTTAGATATTTTTGACCAAAAAACTACTCTTTGTAGTGTAATCTAGTTGTTTGAACTTGGCAATAGTTGCTTTCAAATGTTGTTCACCATTATACATGTTAATGTTACAACACAGTGTGACCATGTGTTGCTTGTTCAATACATCTCTAATCACGTCCTCGATAGTTCTCTCAGTAGCTTGATCAAATTGCAAGTTGTACAATTTGTCTGCAGGCATGCCCATGAGTTTTGTTGTCCCTTCATCAAATGTGACTGCCCATATTATATATGTGTGGCCCTGCAACTTGACTTGAAGTATATACCTATAGTCACAGTTGGCAAGTATAGCATTACACTTTGCACAAAACCACTTTCCATCATCTGTCTGGGAGAGTCTTTTCTTGCAAGGCTTGTTACTTGATCAGGAAGGGCATGTTGGATAGCAGAATGAGTCAGTTTTTATGGATCATGTTGTTTCCATCAACATGCATTGTAGAGGTTGTATTGTATTTGGAGCTTCTTGTTGAATGTCACTGATCATCATTCTTCTAGCAAGTGGAGGCATCCAAAGGAAGTTAGTAGACGAAGACTGAATGTCAATGTCATTTTCTTTGAACCAAGTTTTAATCTACTTTTTCTCCTCTATTTTAGGGTTTATCCATAGTTTTGTAGTGGATGAGGTGTTAATCACCTTGCCATAAAATTCAAAAACATGCCCATTTCTAATAGCAAGAATTGTTGATTCATGCAAGAGGTACTTCTGTTGGAGATGTGCACCCTCTTTTATGGCTAAAGGTCCCCATAAAGTAACATCTATAGCTATGTCGATCATGTCCATTATCATTATAGTCCACCTTGTGACCTTTTTCCACTCTCTTCTCCTGATTGTGGAGCATGGATGTATGCAAATGACAATTCCAATGGCATCAATGTTTGAGTCATTGCTTGTGCTTACAAATGCATTGAGAGGTGTGAAAGAGTAATGGTCTTTCAGGATGGAGAGGTCATCTACACAGAGGGTAACCCTTGAATCAGCCAGAAGTGAAATTTTCAACCCACTATTAAGCTTGTTATAGAGTCTATTAGCAAGCCGTATCGATCCTCTAGATAATGTGTATGTATCTCCGAAAAGCATTTTTTCATAATGGATGTCAGCTGCTTCATTGAAGCACATCACATGTGTCTTAGTTCCTTCACAATCTATGATATTGAAGGTAAAGAGGTGACCACTTCCTTTCTTCATGTTGTAGGTGTGTATCTCATTCTTCATAGTTATGTGATCTTTGATGGTCCACCTTAGCTAGAATGGGTTCAATTTTTTGATAGGGGTGATTGTCAATGGGGCCTCCTTCCCTAGAGCTAGATTGACACCAAATACTAGACATTTGGGTGCTAGCCTTCTAGGAAGGCAATAAATTTTTGAAGATGTAGGTGAATTGAAAAAGATTCTGTTGTTTATCGCTCAACTTGTTCAAGATCTTCTACACATAGGAAAATTATCTCCCCAACTGTAGCATGCATCATGAGCACAATGTCAAGTTCGACAATAACAATCCACCTAAACAGTTATTGTGATAGAAAGTATAAGCAACAATATGTAATCTAGGAGACTAAGCCTCATTTATTTTATCTCAAAGAGTAATGAATACATAAACATACCATGGGCTAGTTGATCAAGGGTAGTTGTATTGTTTCAAGTGTACTATGGATCTAGGCATGATCTCATTGGAATCTATTTGACTATTGTACCTAGCCGACAATGACACTTTGTGCTTGTGCACACCGTCAGAGATATCTAGCCTATATCGATTAATATGCACATGTTTAGGGACAAAACTCAAGATAGCTATGACCTGGACATGAGGTTCCAAAACCAAATTTCCTTCATGCATCAATCTAATTGCATCTAGAGTTAATATGCTTGTCATGGTGCGTGATAAGCAAAAAATCCTACAAAAGTGTATTGGATTAAGGTGTTGTGCAAAGAAGTCGATACAACAACCTTTCCATCAAATAATAGCAACTAATTGCTAGATATAGGAGAGTAGGCCAAACAAGAGCCTAACAACAACATTCAGATGGGTGCAAGGAGTAGTGCACCTAGAACAACTAAATTATGTACAGGGTGATCCCACAATAGTGGTTTACAATTTTTGGCCAAACTAGACACTGATTTTTTTTTTTAACTAAATCTTCACATATGAGCACCTATAGCGGTTAAACCGTGAGGAATTTGAAGATGATGCAAACTAGAGTCTTGTCACATTTTTTCTGTAGATTCTAAAAATATTTTTTTCAAAATTTTTGGAATCAGATTGCACTTCTTTTTCCATCTCCCACGAAAATTGGTTTTTTCAAAACAACATTTTAAAAAGTGAAACACTGTATAACACATAATTTTTTTCCTTGAAGATAAAATTCTAATTCTTTTAATTTAGATTTGTAACTTTCCGATATCAGTGCTTCCACTTGGTTAGATAGTTTTTATTGAATATTTTTTCTTTAATCAAGTTTCAAAGTCAAATCAATTACAATTGGACATACTTGTAGGTATAACTCATAACTTTTCTTGTATATATCGAATTTTTTTATTTATTTTTTGTTGGATCAAGGAATCCAATATCTGGTGCACTCATATTTTTTTATTTTTTTTGATAATCTTCTATTTTTCCACATGTGCAAAACATAGAGTTTTGTTTTCGGTGAAAAACCTATATTTAATAATTTAACTTAAAAAAAAATAGATAATATAATCAAAACATATTAAAATTATATTCGTTCGATAGCTTGTTTCGAGGGAAACCTGATTCTAGTTGGGCTTTTGAGATCTCCTCCATTTTCATTCTCAAATCGAGCTTTGAAGTGCAAAATTCTGAGCAATTTTGGTGCCTGAGAGGATGTGGGTGAAAATAAGTGGGTTCGATCGAACAACTGTTTGGTCGAACAAAAAAATAATGTTCGGTCAAATGGGGGTTCGACCGAACCCATTTAACATACAATAAAAAAATAGATTTGAATGGGGTTCGGTCGAACATTCTAAACATGTTCGGTCGAACCCGCTCTATTAAAAATTAATTTTTAGTATTAATATAAATATAAATGATATTCTTTTTAAATTATGACTTGAGAGAGAGATATGGAGGGAGTGGGAGAGAAAGGGAGAGTGGGGGTAGGAGGGAGATACTTGAGAGAGAGAGAGAGGGGGGGAGTGGGAGAGAGATAAAGGGTAG
>VDFB02281492.1:191726628-191745384 GCA_007258455.2 Sequoia sempervirens
ACCCATAAGCACAAAGCTAACAAATATTCAACTTCATTGCTTAGGTGATTTAAAGCATCAAAATAAAATAACCTTCTGGGTCTCTAAATCTTATATAGTATATGATATGAAGCAATTTCATCATTGTGGGAAAATCACTACATTGAAAAGATTTCTAGAGAAAATAAAATCTAGGAGGTTCATAGGGTTGTAAATACATTAGAATCAGAATAGGAACAACTAAAAAAGGAGTGACTCATAATCCTTTTAACCACAGTTTACATTTTGAGAATACAAAAATTTGGAATATGCAGATCATCAAATTAGTTAGGCTGTGCAAATGAACCTCATCTTTCAACCGAATATTCTCAATACACAGTTGCTGCTCTTGAAGACTGACTTCTGCAATAACAATAGGTGCTCTGCAATTGGTGCATATGGGATTTCTCATGGATTCTTTAATTTCCATGTTCTCCAAGCGAAGCTTCTCGTTATCTTGCCTGAGGAGAGTGTTTTCATGACACGCATGTTGAGCCTGAAAATCCAAGATTTGAAAAGCCATGATTAGAAAAAATTAATATATAGTTTTTAACTATATACTTTTAATATTATAATAATAATATATATAGTTTTTAATTATATACTTTTAATATTATAATAATAGTTATATATTATAATAATAATATAATTATTAAAATATATTGCAATAATAAGTATATTATTTATTATAATTTAAAAAGAATATAATTTATATTTATATTAATATTAAATATTAATTTTTAATAGAGGGGGTTCGACCGAACAATTTTAGAACATTCGACTAAACCCCATTCAAATCTATTTTTTATTGTATGTTAAATGGGTTCGATCAAACCCCCATTCGATCGAACATTTAATTTTTGTTCGACCGAACCCACTTATTTTCACCCACATCCTCTCAGGCACCAAAATTGCCCACAATTTTGCACTTCGAAGCTTGATTTAAGAATGAAAATTGAGGAGATCTCAGAAACCCAACTGTTATTAGGTTGCCCTCAAAATGAGCTATCTAACGAATATAATTTTAATATGTTTTGATTATATTATCTATTTGTTTTTTAAGTTTTATTAAATATAGGTTTTTCACCGAAAACAAAACTCTATGTTTTGCACATGTGGGAAAATAGAAGATTATCAAATTTTTTTTTGAAAAATATGAGTGCACTAGATATTGGAGTCCTTGATCCAAAAAAAAAAAAAAAATTTCAATACATATAGTAAAAGTTATGCATTATCTGGTCCGCGTTATGCGAATTGTAATTGATTTGACTTTGAAACTTGATTAAAGAAAAATATTCAATAAAACTATCTAACCAAGTGGAAGCACTAGATATCAGAGTTACAAATCTAAATTCAAAGAATTATAATTTTATCTTTCAAGGAAAAAAAGTTATGCATTATACAATGCGTCACTTTTTAAAATGTTGTTTTTTTAAAAAAAAGCAGTTTAAGTGGGAGATGGAAAAAGAGTGTAATCTGATTCCAAAAAATTGAAAAAAATATTTTTAGAATCTACAAACAAAATGTGACAAGACTCTAGTTTGTATCATCTTCAAATTCCTCACGGTTTAACCGCTATAGGTGCCGGAATGTGAAAATTTAGTTCAAAAAAAAAATCAGTGTCCAGTTTGGCCAAAAATTGTAAACCACTATTGTGGGATCACCCCATCCTCTTGAGCTAACAATATTTAATTTTTACTTTATTATTCATTAATCACACTTATAATTCATTGTATCTCTACTTTTTTCTTATTTCCTTTTAGAAATCTCAAATTTTCCTCTTTATACACACTAAAATAATGGTTATCATTATTCTCATTTTTATTTAAATGTTACCACTCTTAGTTCTTGTAGTGCAGAAAAATGTATCCCTTTACATTTTCACAAATGTTTGGGCCCTCCTTCCTAAAATTGGGCTTCTTTATGCCTTATTTGGCTCTATTTTGCATCCACAAGTCTTATTTAATGCATATTTCTGAGGATAATCCTAGCACATATCAAATGACCAATCATAATTTAATGAGTTTGGATTGTATGGCCTAGATTTAGTGATTTGGGACTCATATGCCACCTTGGGCATATGGGTCCCACCTAAGTTTCGGGGCTTGGATATGAAATTGGCATAGAACTTAACATTTCTTAAAATTTGTGTCCTATATGCCTATCCTGTTAGGACTCATATGCCCCAAGTTGCGTATGAGTCCTTCTTAGCTTAGACCTATTTTAAATTTAAATTCTTGGTAGGATTTTATCCTCCTAGATTTGATGTCGGCTTGTAGTGTTGTAATTTTGTGAAATTTTGCATAAAAAAGTATAAATATAAGGTCGTTTCACATAATTTCATCCTAGAACTTCATAAGCAATCAAGAGCACTTAAACACAAGAGCATTCAAGAGCATTCAAGAGCCGATTATCAAGCATTTTGGAGCATTATTCAATATTCAAGCATCATGTCAAAGTTATCATGCATCATGTTTTTTTTTGAGCTAACATTTGTGATGTAGGTTCTTATGATTCAAACAAGCATTGAAGTCAATATCTACAGCATACAATCAAGAGTCAAGATCTACATTCATGCTAGCCATTACATACAATATTACAACCTTTATTCCAGGGGTTTGGTGAGTTGCAAAATAGCTTATTTATTCATTCATCATTCCTCTATTCATTTCAAGGTTTGATTACAAAAATGGGGTTTGGCCAAGGAAAATCAAGCTATCCACTAACAAAAAAAAAAAAATTCTCTCTTTGATGTGTGATTTGTAGATTGAGGTTGAAGATCTATTGAAGAGTTGAGATTGGAGAAAGTTGTCATAGTTGTCACAAAGTCGCTATCTTCACGAAAAGTCGCTTGTAGGTTAGAATTTAATGTTTCAAACCCAAAGATCAGTAGGGAGAGAAGCTACAAAAAACCACTAGAGGATATCAAAGTTTCAAATAAACCCTAATACTGGGACTAAATTCCCAAATGTGGCATATGAGTCCTAGTATACCAAATTTCAAGCATTTTCTATAGATCCTAGTTTAGTAGTTCTAGAATCCAGTTTCAACCCAAAACCAAAAATTGGGACTAAATCACCGCTACTAGCTTATGAGTCCCATTGTGCATCAAAAGTTATAATTTCAAGAGTGCAAGCCTTATTTCAACCATCTTCAATTTTCTAGGTGCCCCTCTATCCTTTCTCGGTTCATTATTTTGATTTTTAGTTTCATATCTTAGGTTGCATAGTTAGGTTTGCATATCATTTGCATTTCCTTCTTCCCAAGCCTTTTCTTGGTGGTGAACCCCCTATTATCTTTAATTAGACCCCTAGGACACCTTATTGTAGATCTATTTCCCTCATTCCATCCCTAGATTGAGATCTCTAAGGTTTCTTTGAATGAAACTATAAAGAAATAGGAGGAAGGTCCTAAACCCTTGTGTGTGTTCCATCTCCTAAAAGGTGGAACCTCCTTATCTCCCCTTATTTTCTTTATTTTATTTTTGTGAACCTAGCCTTTAGAATTGTGCCATATAAAATTGGGCCCTCTTGAGAAAAGAGACAATTTCATGCATAATTGGACCCACTTTTGAGTCCCTTTACATCATTTTCCCTTCAAAACAACATTTATAGGCCCCTTAGACCCATTAATTTTGATCTAAAGGCCCGTTTCACATGATAAATCACATAAAACCTAACAAACAACATTTAATTACATCATATCCCGATAACCCACCTTCAACCAACTGTAGTGGGACCCATTCACCACCTTGAGTGAATGAGTCCCCTCTGGTGGGACCTATTAGCCAAGGGTGGTGAATGAGTCCCCTTTGAGGGAAAGTTCAAAATTAAGCAGGAATTTAATCAATTTAACTTTTATTTCTAGTGAATGTCAACCTCTTAGGTCTAATTAATGGGAAAATAAGGTGTTGTTGCTTATAAATACAAATTTCAAATAATTTTAAACAATCTTTTTTATCTCTCATGATCTAATTATCATTCTTCAAGAGTAATTTCAAAAGAAAAGTCTTCTACAACAAGTTTCATTAGCAAAAGTTGAAGTTTTAGCACAACAAACTAGGGTTTTTTGTAGGTCTTGAAGCTCACTTTTCTTTTCAAGATCCAACATTGCAAAGGGTTGATGATGGATGCATATGGTGAATCATGAAGAAATATAGGGTGAGGAGGTACAACTAGCCACTAAATCATGCCTAAGGACTTGATTTCCTATTGATTCCATCTTCCATTTTCACTCTATCTTCAATTTAAGGTTTGGATTGTGTTTGTTTATTATTTTCATGTCATTTTATTACTATGTTTCATGTGTTGTAAGGTTTCTAGGGTTGAGATCTTGCATCATTTTAATCACTCTTGCATGTCTTGTTCTAGAGTAGTAGAATAGGACCCTTCTTACATTTCAACCTTTCCTAGTCTTTAACACATCTAAGGCTAGGGTTTATGCGTATTTTTATCTATCCAAGGTTTAATTACCTATATTGGGGTTTTACTAAGGAAAACCCCCCATTAGATCAACTCTTTTAAGTTGTTTTGTAGGAATTTTCCAAGATCTAGAATTAGGTTTTTGTTAGAATTTGTTGTGCAGGTGTCAAGGTACAGATCTAAGTTTTCAAATTGCAAAAATTAGAAAGTGGACTGATTTTCCATGCATGGCGAATGAGTCCCTCCTAAGGTGTATATTTGAGTTAGATGCAATTTCAAATTCTTGACTGTTAAAAAACAAATTATGGGCAGAAAAGTCTTGATCTGGGACTGATTCGTCCAAGGTGGCGAATGAGTCCCAGTCAGCCTAAGTTTAGATTTCATTAGTTTTCTAGATTGTCTTTTAGTCCTCTACAACTTCCCAGGCGCACTTGTTTTGAGAAATAGCTTTCTATTTAGTTTTTGATAAAAGGGATAAACGGGTTTTATAGGGACCCGAAACCACAAAGTAACAGTACAAATAGAGATCAAAAGGAGAGGTCCAAATAACAAGCAAAGGCTACCAAAGAGATAAAAACCAGTAAAAGATGGCAGCCACAAGAAGCCACAAAAAAACCATCAGAAAGCCAGCGCACAGAGAAACCAGGGCCCACCCATAGCTAATCCATCATCTTCAGGAGCTCGTCAGCAACCACTTCCAGGTCCACCATGTCCTGGCCCCCCTCCATGAAAATCTAAGTCATATTTGAGGTAGACGGGGCTTTTCTTTTCATGCTTGATCTAGTGTGCCTAGAGATCCTGGCGTCATCATCCTGGTCTTTCTCTTTATCTAAGTTGACAATCAACGCTCTATTCTGGGTTTTCTCCACACTTTCTGTCATAGCTTTGATGATTAAAGAATTATGTTTGGCTATTCTGCAATTATGTTCAACAATTTTTTTCATGGTTCCTTTAATTTTGTCAAGATCATAAACAACACTCTTGTCCTTTTGCATGCTTTCCTTCACAAAGGTATTCTTCTCCACTTCGAGCTGACTTAGCCCAGCAACTTTGGCTTCAATTTCCCCCAACTTACTATGAAGAGACATATTTTTGGTCTTCAGCTCATTGACTTCATTAAATAACCATTTGGCATAATTAAATTGCTCCTCAGAGCATCTCTTGGCAGTTCCAACAAAGTCATAAGGGGGGTCACAATCAGAATTGACACCGTAATTCACCGACTCCGCACCTCTAGGAGGGCTACAAATCTCCTTTTGAACATTCTGAGGGGAGTGGGGACCCTCAAGACTGACCTCGACCGCTTTAGCAGAAACAACAGGAGAGTCTTTAGGATAGGAAACTAACTTTTTAGCCAGAGAACTAGAGCCCACCAAAAATATAGCTTTCTATTTAGTTAAAACTACATTTTTGTTCATTATTTCAATCCTTTTGCAAACAACACTATGTTTTCAAACAAGGCATAAATCTTAGTTTTGCATTCATTTTCATTCATTTAGATTAGTCAATTGCACTTAGTTAACTTCATCTAGCCTAGAAAACATTGCATAAATCTTGATTTGAGTGATACATAAGCATTTTTGGCCCTATCTCTCTCCTTTTAGGTGAAAAATCCTAGAAGTGCAAGAGTAGTCCATAGGGTCCCAAAAATCTATGTTTCATTTTGGTGAACCTTAATTTTAAGCATAATAACATTCTAATTTATATTTATGCTTGCATATTTGGTCTTCATTATTTCATGCTCTTGCATTGTTTTAGGATTCTTCAAAACACTGCATTAGTGGAAGCATTCTTTAGTTTAAATCATTGAATTTCATTCAATTATTCCATATATTTGCATCTACAATCTGTATTTGCGTTGTGCAGAGTTGAAATTTTCCAAAAAAAACTAAAAAAATAGAAAAACATTAAAAAAGTCATCTCCTAGGACTCATTACTCACGTAGGGCGAATCAATCCCTTTATAGTTTTTCATTAGAATTTCCAGATTTTAATTTCCTGCATTGCATCTTTCTATTTTTTGTCATTACCTTTATGTTTCATTTCAGTTATTTCTATTTTCTTAGCATAAAGTTTATTTCTTTTCATGACATTTATGGATAGTCTTAGACATTTACAAGTTCCATTTTCTACCATATTTTGTAGCCTTTTAGATCAGCTTACATTGAGGAAACTCTAGCAAATATCCAAAACCAATCACACAACACATCAAATGATCCAATTAAACACATTCAATTCAAATTCAAAACAACATCTCATCCAAGCCACTTAGTAGTGATGATGTTGATAAGTTAGATGAAGCCCTTAAGGGTGTCCTCTCACTCACTTCATCCTCTAATGCTTGTAATGAGAAACCTAAAACTTTTAATGATAAACCTCCCCTCAAACCTTTTGATTGTGATGACTTTGGTTTGTTAGATGAATCCCTCCAAGACTTCATCTTGCATAAGACATCCACTAAGGGTTGTGGTAACCAACTTGCGATAACAAATGTTCATGCCTCTAATTCTTTTCTTAAACATCCTAAATCAGTTGATGATCGTTTACCCCTAAAACCTCTTAGTAGTGATGATTTACATTTTCTAGATGAGTCTCTTCAAGAAGTCATTTCATCCAACTCATTCGCTATGGTTTTTTGTGACACCTCTAAAATTAAGGATGTTAATGTAACTCAACCTAAAATTATCCTTTACCCACCCTCACATCTACTTCATCCCTCTAATTGACCAAGATACACCTTATACCCACCTAACACTAATGTATCGCAACAATCTAGTAATGATATTGTTTTTGATAAAAGGGTAAAACGGGTTTTATAGGGACCCGAAACCACAAATTTAACAAAATAGAAGGACTAAGAAGTCCAACCGCAAAAACCAACTGCCCTAGAAAAGATCAGCAGCAACCAACCGAACAAAACCAAAAAGGACGAAACAAAGGAAAAGAAAAGAAAGCACAGAAACCCCAGCCATTACTTCAGAGTCATGAGGATAGACTCCGTCTCCTCCTCCAACTTCTGCATGTCATTGACACCCTTTTTATAAGTTTGAATCATACTAGAAGTAGGGGAAACCTTGCGCTTCAGGTTGGCTCTGGTTCTTTTGGAAATGCCTGCGTCCGTGTCCTGGATTTTGTCCTCTGTTTCCTCCAGATCCACAACTAGAGAGCCCTGCTGGGTTTTATCAAGCTTCTCACCCATAGTGTTAATGATAATGGCATTGTGTCTAGCCATTCTGTTATTTTGCTTAGGAACGGTCTTGATGGTCTTCATTATATAATCAACCTTAGAATCAAAATCTCTATTACTGTGGCCATGGACCCCCTTGTCCACATCTTTCTTTTCAATCTTAGCAATTTTAGCAACCAGTTCTTCAATCTTACTTTGAAGGGCCCAATTTTTAATTTTCAACTCATTAATTTAAGTGAAAGTCTAGTCCAAGAGGTTGAATTGGGACTTAGAGTTGGCTTTGGCTAGGTTCGAAAAATCCAGAGAGGGCATGTCACTGATATTAGGATCAGCTTTCTTAGGGTTAGGAGTAATAGGGGAATCATAATTAGCATGTTTGTCTGGCAGAGGTTCAACACTAACCACAGTTTTGTTGGCGTCAGACTCCTCCAAGTCAGAGGATTCTTCAGAATAGGAAACAAGACTTTTAGCCTGGGGTTTCTTATGAAAGGATTTGTTCAAAAGGGAGGGGCTATCAATCTCAAGCTCAGCATGGGCTTTACCAGAAAGGGGAGTGGGGTTTTTGTTCCCAGAAGGCCTAGCATGTGAGCTAAGGACTTTTCTAGCTGAACTAGGGTTGGGAAGATATCTGAGCCACTGGGCTCCGTGTCATCACTCTCAGAGTCGAGAGTGGTATCTAGGATAGCGGGGGCAGGCATGTTTTGGAAATGCTCGACAATCAACCTTATTAACCCCATATGCAAGATGGGGAATCTATTGGGGTTTTTCTTATTATCCTCCAGGCTTTTCTTCAAGGAACAAAAAAGATAATAGGGAAGAGAGACCCTAACCTTGTGGCGGAAGTGGTTGAGAAGAGAAAAGTGGTAGCCATAAACTCTAGTGAAGCACCCATCCACTGTAATGTACTCCATGATGACCCGCAGAACCTTCCTCTAGATGGCCTTTATGGAATTAGCATCAAAGTAGCTGCTAGCAATTTTGACCAGGCTTAACCTTTCTTTGTCTTTTTTAGGAAATCTAATCATGGCTTCATCAGAAAAAGCCCTGTCCCTGAAAAACTTCTTCCCTTTAGTAGATAAGCCCGTAACATCTGCGATTAAATTTTCTCTGAGCTCAACATTCCTACCAAACAGGGTCAAGTTATCGTTATACCAATTTTTAACAAAGAGGTCCGTTGCCTCCTGGCTAGAGCCATGGAGCTTCTCCAGGAAAGGAAGCAACCCTCCGCTTTTAACTTTATCCTAGGCCTTGGCATTTTTCATGTGTGTTTCATAGCTGTCCGGCTCAGTTTTCTTTCTGTCTCCTCCCATCTCAGCTGACACAGTGGGGTAGACCCAAATGAAACCTTTACTAAAATTGGCCCCGCCACAACTAAGAACCCACAAAGCATGCAGAACTTTCTCACAGATTAAGCCAATGGGATCGGTCCCATGCAATCTAATGATTGTGATGTGAAAGGTCTTATCTGTCTTCATTAAAGGGAGAACACGTCTCTTTTCCATGTGATTTATCATAATTTAATAGGGCGCAAACATTAGAATTTAAATCACTAGTATTAAGCTAGGTACACTCATCATTACTCTTTACTCCTTCGTTAGCAAAAAAATCCGCTACAGCATTGGCTTCTCTATAAGCATGTGATATTTTTTTTTTATCAAATTTAGCCAAAGTCAATTTGGCATCCTCAATCCATGACTTAATGGTCCACGAGGGGGGAGACTTGCCTTTAAGACAGTTGATTATATTTTTGGAGTCTCCTTCAAGCCACAAATGTTTGATGTTAAGATTTTGGGCTAAATTTATGATGTGAAAAGCTCCAGCAGCCTCCGCCAAATCATTAGTTTGGGAACCAAGAGGAGAGGTTGTCGCTCTGATGAAATTGCCAAAGGAGTCCCTTATAACTCCACCACAACCCGCTGCCCCCGGATTACCTTGTGCTGCACCATCAAAGTTAGCTTTGATCCAACCGTTTGGTGGAAAAGACCAGCAAACACACTCTATGTCCTTCTTGGCTATCATTGAAGTTCTAGACAGAACAAGACTTATGTTCCACTCCTTAGCAATAGTAAGGTCATAGAGCGAGTGCTCCGCTTTCAAGGACATGATGTCCTTCTAAACCAAAGCATTGAAATTTTCCTTCAGAAATTTGACAATTTTATCAAAGACAGTTTCCTCAGAGGCTTCTTTACCTCTATAAATTATATTGTTGTGTTCCTTCCAGAGGCCCCAAGCAACATGAGGGAATGTTAAATCCCAAAAAGATCTAAGCATAGGATTTCTTGTCGGATCTTTCCATTGAGTGAAGAAGTATTCAATGGACGATGGGAAGACCCAAGGGAGGTGCCATAACCTGATGATTTTTCCCCAGATAGAAGCAGCAAAAGAACAATGAAGGAATAAGTGACACACTGATTCAACCTCCATCTTACAAAGAAAGCATCTATTAGGAATTTGAAATCCGCATTTACACAGGTTATCAATCGTAAGAACCTTGTTTTGGAGAAGGATCTAGAAAAATATATTGATTTTTGGTATCAAAAGTTTAAACCAAGCTTTAGACCAGAAGGGAGGACAGTCTAGAGAAGAAGTTATCCTGGCAAAAGTTGAAGACACAGAAAAATTGCTAGAGGGATCATCTATCCAAACCACGCAATCATCCAGCTGCTCAAAATTAAGTCTAATAGCCATCAAAGAAGACTGGATAGGAGCCAAAGCTTGACTAACATTGCATAAGTCCACCCACTTACCATTCGCTCTGTAATATTTCACATAATTTTCAAACCGTTCCTTGCAGGTATCTGCCCATTCGCTGAAGGAGTTGAATTTTATAATGGGCTCCTTTAAAATCCATTTTTCCTCCCAAAATCTAGTATGATGACCATTTCTAAAATTGGATTAGTAATGATATTGTTGCTCATACATATAACACATAAAATAACCCACAACTGCCACAACCAATTACACCTTCAATACCTTTTCTTAATCCACCTAGTGCTCCTCGTTACAACCCTCCTTAAACATTAACATGATCACATGTCAACCACAACACAAACTTACCATTCACCATCCTAATTTTCTTGATCCAACCCTACCACCTTCATGGTTTTATGTCGATAGTGATGAGGCTTTGAAACACATATTAGATGTTTGTGATACCCCATCCTCGCCTACTTCCATCAAACACATTACTTGTGCTATGAACATTATCGAGCAAGAAGCAAGTGATATCAATGAAGAGTTTTCTGAATCTGAAAGTTCTAAATCCAATGCACTCCCTTTAGGAGATACAATTGATGTGCTTATGGACATTAATGATAAATATAAAGTTATTAAAATTGGGAAGTGCCCTGATGATGAGGAACAAGAAGATACAACCACTTTACTTCATGATTTTCCTAAACTTTTTGCTTCAAAATATTCTGATATGCCAGGAATTGACCCAAAAATTGTAATGCATAACATTGTCCTTGCTACCAATGCTAAAACCGTTCATCAAAAGATTCACAAAATGCATCCTAATGTGGCCTTGCATGTTAAAGAAGGACTTGCGAAACTTCTTGATGCTGACTTTATTCGACCTATTGATTATTCTCCTTGGATCTCAAACATTGTCACAGTTGCCAAACAAAATAATCGTATTAGGATATGCATTGATTTTTGAGACTTGAATAAAGCTTCTTTAAAAGATCATTTTTCACTTCCTAATATCGACATGATCGTGGATTCAACCGCTGGACATGCTTTTTTGTCATTCATGGATGGATTTTCTGGTTATAATCAAATCCTTATTAACCCTCATGATCAATATAAAAATTCCTTTACAACCGTTTGGGGAAAATTTTGTTGGGTTCAAATTCCCTTTGGTTTAAAGAATGTCTGTGCAACTTATCAACATGCAATGACATTAATATTTCATGATTAAATTTACAAAATCTTGGAAGACTATGTTGACAATATCCTAGCTAAATCATTAACTTGACATGACAATGTAAACGTCCTTTGTAAAATCTTTGAATGAATCAAACAATATAACATGCGATTGAATCCAAAAAAGTGTTTCTTTGGTGTAGATAGTGGTAAACTCCTAGGGTTTGTCATATCTCACAGAGGAATTGAGGTGGACATAAAGAAAATTGATGCAATTGTTAACATGCCACTTCCTAAGAATATTTATAAGTTACACACGTTACAAGATTGAATTCAAGCTATCCATCGTTTTGTAGCATCTTTAGCCAATCACACATTACCTTTCATGCATCTCCTTAAAAATGGTGTTCCTTTTGATTGGGATGAGGATTGTAAATAGGCTTTTGAGAGTCTAAAGGAATATTTAGCTACTCCACCTATTTTACAACCGGCTATGCCACATAGACTGTTTATCTTGTACATCACTGCATCTACCCATGCTCTTGCAACATTGTTGGCTCAACATGACAATAATGATAAAGAGCACCCTGTTTATTACATCAACCACACCTTAATTGATTATGAGACATGATATTTAAGAATTGAAAAAAAATGTTTGGCTATTTTATTCGCTACTAGTAAGTTGAGACATTATTTACTAAATGTTGAAGTAC
The DNA here is from genome assembly GCA_007258455.2 of Sequoia sempervirens. Lineage (NCBI taxonomy): Eukaryota > Viridiplantae > Streptophyta > Pinopsida > Cupressales > Cupressaceae > Sequoia > Sequoia sempervirens. Next base: position 191,738,834 of record VDFB02281492.1, read on the forward strand.
AAGTTGTTACAAAATTTGATCCTCTTAAATACCTTTTCAACAAAACTGATCTCTCTGGATGCTTAGCTAAGTGGGTGATGTTGTTAATTGAGTTTGATCTTAAATTTGTTTCACAAAAAGCAATCAAAGGTCAAGCATTAACTGATCACTTAGCTGATGCTCCTTCTCCCTTTGCTTTACCTACTACTAATTCATTTCCTGATGATCATGTCTTAACTACTGATATTAAAACATGGGAGTTATTTTTCGATGGATCCAAGTGTTGAACAGGATCTGGCGCTAGGATGATACTAATTCCACTCGATGGAAAACCTATTCCCTTATCCTATCGTTTAAATTTCCTATGCACAAATTATAATATAGTTGAGTATGAGGCATTGATTACAGGTTTGCAAGCTGCTTCATCTCTCCATGCTAAACATATTAAGATCTTTGGTGATTCACAATTAGTCATCAAAAAAATTAATGGTACATATCAAACTAAACATGAAAAATTATTAAAATATAAGGATCTTATAATGAAACTATTAGAAAAATTTGACTCATTCACCATTGATAACATCCCATGCAAAGATAACCAACATGTGGATGCAATGGTGAGTGTAGCTTCTCTCATATCCTGACATGATCCTTCTACAAATTTCACCTTTGTTATTCACCCCATCATGAAACCTTTGATTGATACTCCATTAGAAGGCATTTTGGCGATAACTCAAGCAGCTTCGTGTGAATGGTATGATACAATATACAAATACTTAAAATATGGTTCCATTCCTGAACCTACCACAACGAATGCTCGAAAGTTCTTACAAAAACTCACAACTAAATATGTGATCCTTGCAGATGCATTATATAGATCTTTCAACGGTCTCCTATTATGTTGTCTTAAAGATTCTGAAATCCCTTTAGCACTTGAACAAGCTCATGTTGGTGCATGTGGAGGTCATTTTGGAGGTCATTCATTAGTGCAAAAACTTATTCATATGGGTTATTATTGGAGACATATGGAGAAGGACTGCTTTGCTTATGTTAAACAATGTCATAAATTCCAAGAACATAGCAATTTGATTCACGCTCCTACTGTTGAGCTCTATGCCAATGTTCCCATTTGGCCGTTTTCTGTATGGGGGTTAGATCTTATTGGAAAAATTTCACCTCCTTCTTCTGCTAGACATATGTTTATTATAATCACAATAAATTATTTCACAAAATGGGTAGAAGCTATTCCCCTTTGTTCAACAACTGCTGAAGTAATTTGTCATTTCATCTTGGATCACATAATTGCTTGCTTTGGACTTCCTTCTACAATTGTTTTAGACAATGAAATTCCATTTAAGAGTAAATAATTTCAACATTTCCTCCAACTCTTCAACATTCAACATCACTTTTCTACACCGTATTATCCGCAATCCAATGGACAAGCTGAAAATACTAATAAACTTCTTGAACAAATCCTTAAGAAAACTATCAACAGTAATCATAAAGACTGGCATATGCAACTATCTTATGCACTTTGGGATTATATAACTAATTTTCTATCATCCACTGGAAATACCCCTTATAGCCTTGTTTATGGTATTGATGTGATTATGCCCTTGGAGTTAGAAATTCCTACTTTGTGAGTTGCTCTTCGAGATCTTTTTTATCATGACACTTATAAAGCTCAACGATTACATCAACTTGAGATGCTTGATGCATAATGCATTAATTCTCTCAAACATCTACAAGCTCACATCAAACAATTACAATGCAAACACAACATTCATGTTATCCCTAGATTTTTTTCTAAGGGAGATTTTGTTCTTATTGAAAACCAACGAAATGTTAGCACTAACAACGAAGATAAAGATAAGTTTAGCCCTAATTGGTTGGGACCTTATATAGTTGATACCAAATATGGGTCTGGTGCTTATCTCTTAAAGTAGATTGATGGGACACCCCTTAGAGAACCCATTAATGCCACACATTTTTTTTGGTATTATCTCTAATCCCCTTTGAATAGTATAATTGGTATAGTAGTGTTGATTAAAGTTATTTGGTTCTATTCTAAATAACTTTCACATTGCTTTGTTCTTGACAACTAAATTTGTGTTTGTCTTGAACACTAAGGTAATTATTTTCACTTTATAATTGCTTTAGGTTTCATACTATTCACCACTTTCCCGTTGTGTTAAGTTAAATCCTTCTCAGTGTATTTAATTTAACATATCTTTTTTTTCTCATTGCCAATGTTGTATCTATACTAAAACTGAAATATGTTTTACATTCTAGAGCACACCAATTCTGTTAGATCATGTAACCATTAATTAAATACTTTTACCATAAGTCATTTAATTAATCACATAGCATTTAACATTCACATCAAAGAGATACATCATCATAATATCAAAGGTGCATGTTTATATATATCAAATTTTTATATACATCTTAGAATCATATACAATATCATAATGGTCTATGAGAGCTAGACCCCTCAAGATTTGGCACTCACGATCCAGTCCCTGGATTTCGTGAGATGGTTGTCTGTGACCCAGATCATGAACTATTGAGTCTAAGTGAATACTCTAGACCCTGTACTCGCCCAATGGCTATAAGCCACTCATCTTCCATCTGGTCCCTCTCTGCTCATGCCTATGCTAGCTCTGCACATAGTCTCTCTACCTCTGCCGAGGTCTATGCTGACTGTAGTGCACTCTTAGCCTAACAGAGTCACCTCCTAACATTCTCGTATGTTGTTCGTAACCTCACGAATGGTCTGAGTGACTCTGGATCCTCCTCCATGATCGGTGGGGGCATGTAGTCAAGATCTATCTCATCCTCCTCGATGGATGTTGGCACTATCTTTGTGGTTGCTTGACAGTAGAACTCTCGCCAATCTCTCGTTGTTCTTGCAAGATAGATCATGTACACAATTAGTAACACATCATCATGATATATATATACAAAAATAAAGCATAAATCACTAAAGGACATGCATAAAATAAAATATCATCACCTATGTCTCCAGATGTATGAGGAATCTCAACCTCCTCATATCTGGGGGGCATGGAGGATGTGCTAGCCGCTCTTTGGCTCTGCATGATGATGTCTACTATAGCTACTGCTCATGATCTAGTCTTGTAAGTATGTGAGGACTTTCCATGCTCGTACCGATCCTCAATAGCTACCTCATCACCCTCATCTAGGGGTGGCTCCTCCTCATAATAGTAATCCTCCTCATCATCCTCTTCTCCATCCTGGTCCTAATAATTAGGATCAACATCAGACTGGTACTCCTCATCGATCACATCTGTAAAAATATCTGCTAGCCTATATCATACCTCCTCTACTCTCTCCTCTAGCTCATCACCCTTATCTATTGCTTCCTTTGCATCACCTAGAGGGAAATCCATAGAAAACACAGGAGTTGGTCATGCATATGAACACAACTCCTCGTACTCATCTATGGTACCGACATCATCAGTGTCGGATGTTGGTGGCTGGTCGTGATCTGAATCATCAAAATCACTCTCATGCACATGATCTATAGTCAGCCAAATAGTATCCCCTAGCCTCTAGGAACTCTACACTGATCATCTAATGAAGGAGCACACCCTCAGTGGTGTCTGAACCTGTCCAAACTACCACATGACTCATCTGTAATAGAATGGTCGTACAATGTAGTCATGCCTCCCTGCTAGATATCTATCCATTTGCATCCTCCATAGCTTCCCGATGGGATATGGCCACTGAAGAGTGAGTAGATAAGGTCTCCCTAGGATCTCATCCTCCTCCAGCCAGTCAAATCTCACTCTCAAAAAATGTACATCCCCATACTACAATAGTTGTCGCAAAGGGTAGCCAAATGCTCGTGGGTATCCTACTACTATATTACAAGGATATCCAACAGGTCTAGTACATGTGATATGCTCAAGGCACCACACCTGTAGAAGCATACAATGGACCATACTATCAATCTCTTAATATACAAATCTCCCAAGATCATAGCACAAATGTGCTAGAATGCAGTGACCCCATGCATAGACTGTCCTCTGCCCATACATCCCTCATATCAGGTGTATGGTTCCCCCATCCAGAAATGACCAGTCCTCCTAAACAGTACTGCATTTCTCTCTTCTTCTCCCAGAATGACCGATCCCCCCAGAAATACACTCGTGCTCCCTAAATAGGAAATCAGAGAATGTGGTGTATATCCTTGAGAGTGATAGTCATTTTCCCATTGGGAAGATGAAAGGTACATGTATCTATATCCAACTGCTTGTACAAATCCATTAGCATGGCATCATGGTATCTCATGGGTGGCATCATGTATGCCCAATAGATACCCATTGACTGCAGATGCTCTATCTCTACCGCTGATAGCGCTGGTGATAGATTTCTCAAAAATGGCAGTTGTCTTCCCCCTAGCCGTTGTCGCGACCAAGTGGAGACCTATCAAAATCATCACAAAATGTTCTAAATTTCATCTAATATCCTCAAATTTTCATCTTGTTCATTAGGAAATTGTTCTAAAGTTAATCTAGTGTGCTTTCCTAATGACTCTAGACACTTTAGAACCATTTTTTAGAAATTTCACAAAGAAATAGGGACACTTCGCAAAGAAATGGGACACTTTGTGAAGAAATGAGACACTTTGCAAACAAAAGGGACACTTTGCAAACAAATGGGACATTGCAAAAAAAGGGGACACTTTGTGAATTTTTTTCCAAGAACCATAAATTAACCTATCCATGCATAAAAATCATTAAAATATCATGAATCACATAGAGAAAGTTGTAGAATTGACTTACCTCATGATACCACTCATTGCGTGCCACCTGCTCATGAAGATCATCCAGTCGTGAAGGTGTGTAATCCCGTTTGCTCAACATGTTCTTCTCCTACTCGTCACTCTTAAGCTACATGAAGGTAAAATGAATAGTAAGTGACAAATTACTTTCATCTATTCCTTTTCATCTCTTTTTACTTTTACATATTAACCTAGAATGTTATCGTCTTTTCAACGAACTTATAATATAGCAATTCTTCAAATTAACCTAATGGGAGCTAGGGTAATCTATTTTCGACACCATTTGATGCGTTAGAATTGTGATTCTACACCTAACATCATCATTCATCTATCATTATGTGGCATGGTACTTGGAAATTCCCTATGATATGGTGTTTCTTCTTCGACGTGGCTAGATTGCTACCTTGATTCCACCTCTGTAAAGCAAGTGGAATCAAGGGGGTGTATACATCTACCCTCAAATTGTATTCCTAAGAGTTAGATAAAAGGATTTTTGAACAATTAATGAATGTGTGTTGCAGGATGCGGTTCCTAATGTTGTGGTTGTGTAGATAACTACACTAGGGGCTTCGTTCTCACATGTTTTGAATGAGTATCCTTTTATGTAGTAAGGTACATTGTTTGGAGTCCTTTAGCTTACATATGCACATATAGTCATATGGGTGCTAAAGTGGGCGCTAAATGTGTCATAGAAAATTGGACCCTCTTGAGAAAAGAGATAATTTCACACATAATTGGACCCACTTTTGAGTCCCTTTACATCATTTTCCCTTCAAAACAACATTTATAGGCCCCTGGGTATGTGCAGGATCATGATGGGCCAAACAGGCCCTTAAGTGGCAATGAAAATTCAGAACAATTAGAGTTAGGCAACTTGACGTAAAAATTTGAATAAGTTATCTATATTATTTCAAAAACATGTAAGAATAGATTTTGTGGGAAATTGAATGTAGTTTCTAAACTACTAGGTTTAATTTTTTTAAAACAAAATCTATTTGGTGAAAATTTGAAATTTCAATGCAGTATTACTTAAATTTTAGGAAAAATTAAGAAGTAGGTGTCTGTCTGACCACCCTAACCATAATAAAATGATAATATTTTTTTATGAGATTTTAGATGTAAGTAGAGGACTCATGTCCGGATGTGATGCATATTTTTGTAATTTTTTCCATGTAAATAATTAATTATGAATTTTTTATTACAACTTTTTAAAAATATAAAGCTTCGTATGCTGACCACCTTAACTTGGTCAAAATTTCCATGAAATTCAATTTTTTTTTTTTAATCCTATAGTATTGAAGCATAGAATGTGACACATGTTTTAAAAAATATGATACCATTTGAAAGTTATAAATGTTTTACAATCAGCTATCAATCAAGACTTTTGTCATAATTCTAATAGAAAATAAATAATAATAATCTATTAAATTCAAAATAAAACATAATTTATATTGGCAAAAAGCTGAGAATCTCCTCTACAAACCCTTTTCATTTTATCAATTTTGGCTAAAAATAAAGTCGTCAGCCACATGGGCGAAGTCCGAAAAAACAAAGTAAGCTATTAAACACGCTTTTTGTGTTGACTTTTTAGGATTGGTATCTCCTAACCAAATACCAAAGCAAACTCGAGCCTATTCCCTAGGCAATTAATTTTGTGTCAGACATATCAGATATCGGATTTAAATCGGATATCTGTTCACATAGCATTTTAAAAAATGTCAAGACTTTATAACATATGCAATATATCTCATTTGTAGTTTAT
>VDFB02281492.1:191745484-191812002 GCA_007258455.2 Sequoia sempervirens
TGTGGTACACAAATATGTGGACCTAACGAGGATGATGCAGCAGCACTCGAGCCATCACCAACATCACCAGAATGTGGCTGAGCTACTATGGAAGCATGCTAAACCAAAAGACCACTCAAAGAGTCAATAGCATCGATAGTCTGTGTGGCCGCATCCTGCATAATATCTGGATGGTATACTAGAGGTGCATGATGAAGGCTTAGGAGGTTCCATGGGTGGGTATTACCTGACCCACGTTTATCCTGGGGCATACCTCCACCAACGCCCTGGAAGGGTCTAATGTCAAAGTAATTTACATGATGCCCTAACACAAACTCAGCATATAATTTTTTTATAAAGTAAAATGGTATATCCAAATTGTTGTTCGGTGGTTTCAAAAAAACCATACACCAACGACCCCAAAAGTTTTCTACAATGTCTTTATGAGTGCACCATTTTATAGAAAGTTTTGTTTTATTAACATTAACTGGCAAACTAGTGCGGGGGTTAACAAATAAAGAGGCTATTTGGGCTTTGGTTATTCCAAGATATTTCACATCATCATAGGACAATCCACATGCATAATATTCTCTCATGTCTTCTTGCCACGAATGAAAGGCATTATGTTGCGAGGAGAGGGTTTCTATATTTTTAATTATTTCTTTCATTGTGTTTGACATCGAAGATAATCGAGGGACTCTCGTATAAACTTCAGAAATGCCCCTTAATTGTTGTAATTTTTCAGAAATTAATTCTTGAATTGATGGCTGTGGAGGTGGTGGAGGTGGTGGTGGTGGAGGTGTGGAGGAGGTGGAGGAGGTGGAGGAGGTGGAGGTGGTGGAGGTGGTGGAATTGGTGCATTTTCATTGTCGCAGCCATAATGATTAAATATAAACAAATCAATCTAATTAAAATTAGACAATATAAATGAAAATATTATAAAAATACCCTAGTTTTTTTTAAAAATAACAAAACCCCTAGTTTTTAACAAAAATCTATAAAATTTTCTAATTTTTAATCCAAATATATAAAAAACACTATTTTTAAGTCAAAATCCATTGCAAACATTCAATTTTCATCAAAATCCATGCTAAACTCAAATTTTTCATAAAAATCTATCAAAACCACCCAAATATTTAGGTCCAACCTTTACTGGGAGAGTTATCAAACCAATTATAGGGAAGCAATAACCATCATGAGCTTTTAATCATGCTTTTGATTGTTCATAATCATCTGCATAAAGTTCATGTACATATAATAACTCTTTTTTGATCATATTCACTATGTACATGGGATCAATGAGTATTCCCCTTTTCGGGTTTCTGCAAACTTGATATAAAGAAGACCATCGAGTGTAGTTATAGAAGAATCAATATACGTAAAAGAAATGTCAAACAAAATATTGGTTTTTCCTTTATGATTTTGAATATTAATAATGTTTATAAAGATGGAAAAATCATTATCATCTTCTTCATTATCATTGTATTGAACAAAGTTTGTTGAATGAATTGGCAATGGGCTTGTAAATATTTGTAAGTATTGATTAGGTGAAAAAACCAATTTATTTCCTTTGTCATTAATAGGTCATCCAACTGGATTTGATTAGAATGAGTTCTTGCACTTGGTTATAAATATGCTTACATCTTTCCATATCATGTCGAGGTGTACGATGATATTGAAAAAATGTTTTTGCATTAAAGTTTGGTGGTAAAGGTTTAATTGTTTGAATATGACTAATTGGAGGAAGTTGAATCATATTCTTGTTTAAAAATTGCAACATGATCACATGGAGAGAATCAAACAACTATGAAAATTTCCTATCTCATGGCCTAAATTTATATCTAGAGTTATGTTTACAGTAGTTACTTATGTCTCAATATTATTAGCAATTTGACATGAATGTTTATCAAGTAATGAATTTTTTGTTTTTCTTTTTAAATGATTGATAGTTGTTTTGAGGCATGACTTATATGATTGACCAATAGGAGCCTATGAAGGGGTACCTTCATACCAACTAATCGATATTCGATAATAATGAAGGGTTATACAAAAACGTGTTAAGGATGGATATTTCATTAGCAATTTCTTATCTTGAATATTAGGTTGTAAGTTACCTATAAACACCCTTTGAATGTCAACATCTTGAAGACTATAGGAGAATTTCAAACAAAGGGATTAGTATCATTTCATAAAGTTTTTATTTTCTCTTTAGGTCCTTGATTACAATGAACTAAATTTGTTAATGTAACTTGAGGACTGATGTTCACTTGAAAGTGTTGGAGGAAATCACTAATGAGTTGTGTAAAGGAGGTAATTGATTGTTTGATAATGAACAAAACCAATCCAAGGCCATATCTTTCAATGATCTAGAAAAGAGTTTCACTATGAGTGAATCTTCAAAAATAAAGTCTCTACACAAGGTACAGTAAAAACTAACAAATGGTTATTAGGATATTTTTTACCATTGTACTTTCCAAAGCGAGGTATTTCAATGTTTTGTAGTATAGGTGTATTTAAAATAGTGAACATTAATGAACTATGTGTAAGGTATTTTGGATGTTTACTATTGGTTTGATTTTGGTTTAAGTTTGAAATTTGTTGTTGTAATAATGTCATGCTTTAAAAAAGTTGATTTATCACAAAATGTTGTGAGAGTTTTTCAAGTATGGAGGAATGGTGGGATATTGTATTTCATGTTTAGGAGGGGTGATGAATATGGAGGTGTTATAGGTGAAGGGACAAAACTATTATAATTTCCACTAGAAATTCCTAAGCTTGAGTTTAAACCATTGTTATATTCCATCATTGATGCTATGATTGGAGGTGTAAAGTTGGGAATAGAAGGCATTATTGTGGGAGAGGAAACTTATTTTCCAAAAGGATTTTGAGCATTAGTCAAAAATTTCGTGAAACTAGCTACCGAAGGAATATTAGAATCTACTATATTAGCTAGGCTACGTAACACTTCTATCCCTTCCTAATCATTTACCAACTTCCCAATGCTATCCAAAAGAGGGATTGCTTCTCCATCCAAAGGTTCAATGCTTAAGAATTGTTGAATTCATTGTAGGTCTTTATCCAATTATTCTAGATTATCATTGGGGACCTTAGAAATAACATATGCCAAGTCCACATAAATGTTAGGTTACAAAAAAGACATGGGTAATGTAGGACTAGGGAGGGAATATAAGATGGATTGGGTAGACATAATACGTTGAGTGAAAGAGTTATAAGAATCAAGCTCAACATTGGCTATGATTGCAACATAGGAAGCCATAAGTCTACAACTACATCTCACGTGGGTATTAGTGAAGTGACACAAGGTCATGAAGCTCATAAATTTTCTACAAGATTCAAAACAATTTAATGCTCATACAATGAAGGGAAAACACAAAATAGTCACAAAAACTAAAATAATTTGCACACACAAAACCCAAAACAACATAAGAATCATAGAGATAGAACTATGATCCAAATCTTTGTCAAAACTGATTGGACAAGGAATTGGCACCCTAGACTGATGAGGTTGATTTTTGTTAAATTTAAAATCTAAAAATGAGATATAGTATCTGAGGATCCTAATTGAAGATGTTTAGGTCTGTGAATAGGAATACTTTTAGAAATGCACAAAATTTTAATTTTATATACATGCAGCCATAATGCCTAATTAAATATAAAAAAAAATCAATCTAATTAAAATCAAACAATATAAATGAAAATAGTATAAAAATACCCTAGTTTTTTTAAAAAATCCAACAAAAACCCTAGTTTTTTAAAAAAATCTATAAAATTCTCTAATTTTTAATCCAAATACATAAAAAACACTATTTTTAAGTGAAAATACATTGCAAACATTCAATTTTCATCAAAATCCATGCTAAACTCAAATTTTTCATAAAAAATCTATCAAAAAACCCTATTTTGAAAAAAATCAACTAAAATTAAACAAATCTAATTGACAATTTGATTAGAGCAAATAAAAAATCAAGAATCTAACCTTTTGCAGATGGATTTGAAATCGGATATCTGATTTGCGGAATCAACTTTCCACTGTGTGCCCGCCACGGTTAAGTCGAATGAAAATGAGTTTTAGTCAGCCCGAAATAGATATATATATGTCTATAAAATTGGATATCCGATTTGGATCGGATATCCGATTTGAATCGGATATCCAATTTTCAAATCTAGGTTTGGGCTTTGCTTCGGTAGTCACCCGAGCCACATAAAGTCAACTCGGCATTTTTGTATTTTTGAGTCGTAGAAACATGTATTTTTTTCTCCATTGCCACTTTTTGGCATACCATGATCCTACACATGCCCCCCTTGGACCCATTAATTTTGATCTAGAGGCCTGTTTCACATGAGAAATCACATAAAACCCAACAAACAACATTTAATTACATCATATCCTGATAACCCACCTTCAAACAACTATACTGGGACCCATTCGCCACCTTGGGCGAATGAGTCCCCTCTGGTGGGACCCATTAGCCAAGGGTGGCGAATGAGTCCCCTTTGAGGAAAATTCAAAATTAAGTGGGAATTTAATCAATTTAACTTTTATTTCTGGTGAATGTTCACCTCTTAGGTCTAATTAATGGGAAAATAAGGTGTTGTTGCTTATAAATACACATTTCAAGTCATTTTACACAATCTTTTTCATCTCTCATGATCTCATTATCATTCTTCAAGAGTAATTTTGAAAGTGAAGTCTTATACAACAAGTTTCATTAACAAAAGTTGAAGTTTTAGGACAACAAACTAGGGTTTTTTGCAGGTCTTGAAGCTCATTTCTCTTGTCAAGATCCAACATTGCAAAGGGTTGATGATGGATACCTATGGTGAATCATGAAGAAATCTAGGGTGAGGAGGTGCAACTAGCCACCAAATCATGCCTAAGGACTTGATTTCCTATTGATTCCATCTTCCATTTTCACTCTATCTTTAGATTAAGGTTTGCATTATGTTTTTTTAGCATTTGCATTCCATTTTATTACTATTTTTCATGTGTTGTAAGGTTTCTAGGGTTGAGATCTTGCATCATTTTAATCACTCTTGCATGTCTTGTTCTAGAGCAATAGAATAGGACCCTTCTTACATTTCATCTTTTCTAAATCTTTAGCACATCTAAGGCTAGGGTTTATGCATATTTTTCTCTATCCAAGGTTTAATTACCTATATTGGGGTTTGATTAAGGAAAACCCCCCATTATATAATCAACTCTTCTAAGTTGTTTTGTAGGAATCTTCTGAGGTTTGGAATCAGGTTTTTGTCAGAATTTGTTGTGCAAGTGTCAAGGTACAAATCTAATTTTTGAGATTGTAGAAATCAAAAAATGGAATGATTCACCATGCATGGAAAATGATTCCCTCCTAAGGTGTAGATTTGAGTCAGATGCAATTTCAAATTCCCAACTATTAGAAAATAGATTCTGGGCAGAAAAGTCCTAATCTAGGACTGATTCGCCCAAGGTGGCGAATGAGTCCTAGTCAGCCTAAGTTCAAATTTCATTAGTTTTCTAGATTGTCTTTTAGTCCTCTATAGCTTCCCAGGTGCACTCGTTTTAAGAAACAACTTTCTGTTTAGTTAAAACTACATTTTTGTTCATTATTTCAACCTTTTTGCAAACAAAACCGTGTTTTCAAACAAGGCATAAATCTTAGTTTTGCATTCATTTTCATTCATTTAGATTAGTCAATTGCACTTAGTTAATTTCATCTACCCTAGACAACATTGCATACATCCTGATTTGAGTGATACATAAGCATTTTTGGCCCTATCTCTCTCCTTTTAGGTGAAAAACCTTAGAAGTGCAAGAGTAGTCCATAGGGCCCCAAAAATCTATGTTTCAAGAACAACTTATTTCTGATTTAGAGTGCATCATAGTCCTAGATATAGCTTACATTAAATTTGCATTAGTTAATTTGCATTTAGGGCTTCTAAATCTTGCATTAGTGAAAGTGCATATAGGTTGCATTTTTGCATCTTGCATCATTGAATTTCATTTGAAATTTGTAACTATACATAGTCTAGACAACATACAAACCAGAAACGTTAACATTCATTTAGAATTTTCTGAATTTAGGGTCAAAACCCTCATCTAGGACTCATTCATCCCTTTGGGTGATTTAGTCCTAGTACATGTTGTTTTACCTAATTTTTGGGAATTTTGTGTTCTATGTTTTTCATTGTTTGAACCCTTCAAAAACCCTAACTAGGACTCATTCACCTCTCTAGGTGATTTATTCCCAGATTAGATCTAAAACTATCATTTACATCATTAAAAGCTTCATTTTTGTACTTCCTAAGCTTGTTGGAAACCTATAGTATCAGTATAGAAAATTTCAAGAAATTCTTTTTTTATGTATCTAGGTCAAATCATCCATTTAGTGTAGTCATTTTTAAAGCATTTCAAAAATCATTTCAGTGTTAAAATTTGTTCAGATCTGTAGGACATTTGTTTACATTTTAGAAGCATTACATAATTTAGATAGCTTACTTTTTTCATGTTAGCATGTTTTCTTTTCAAGCATTTAGTGTCCATAGAGTATCACATGGCTTGTATGACTCTATTTTCTCCACTCATTAGCATTATCTACAAAAACAAAATAAAACCTTTTTCCAAGAATGTGGGGTACCCTCCTAACATCTATTGGATTTGTAAGAATGTCATAACACAAGAGGATGCAAGCGTAGTAAATCATAACAATCATAATTGTTCTTCTCCTTATACCTCTCCTACTAGTGATGAAGGCATCTTGGTGAAAGAAGATACAATCATTAAAAATAATGAAATTCTTGTTTGTCCCTCTCCTCCCCCTTGCAAAGATATTAGGAAACAAGAAGATGCGATCATTGAAACATTTCTTAAAACATCCTCTACTTGTGAGAATGCTTTAGTGAAAGAGGATATAATCATGAACGATCATGAAAATCACATTTGTGAGGACATGTGGATTGAAAGTTATAGTATTATTTCTCTCCTTCCTAATGTCCCTAACATTTGGAAAGACCTATTTGAACAAAAGGATCCAATCATTCATAAGCATGAAAACCATAGTTTTCCTTCTCTTGATGCCTTCCCTATTTATGATGAAGCTACTTTACAAAATCTAACAATAGAAAGTGATGAACCTTTTGTTTACCCCTCACCTAAAAGCTCTCCTACTAGGGTAGAAGTTATGGCATAAGAGAATGGTAACTTAGAAAACAAGGATGAAATCCTAGATAAACATGACAATCATATGTGTTCTTCTCCTAGTATCTCTCCTAGTTGTGAACAAGATATTTTGGTATTAGACAATCAAACAAATGAGAGGTTCTATTTGTCTCTCTTCTCCTAGGGAAAACCTTATTGAACAAGAGAATGTCATCATTGATAAACAAGACAATCCAACCACTGATAACTCCCTTACTTATGATGAAGTCATTTTAGAAGAACCAACCTTTGAATGTCATGAACATCTAGTTTTTTGCTCTCCTAAAAACTCTCCTACTAGGGAAGATATCATAGTGCAAGAAAATGAGAACATTGAAAATAGTAATTCCTTAGATGAAAATGATGAAGTGACATTAGACTCTCCTTCACTAAGAGATCATGGAAATAAGGACAAGACTTTTGGTGTTATGCACATTAGATATCCCTGGAAGCAATATCCCAAGCATGAACTTATCATCCATCCACCCTCACAAAAACTATAAGTTCAAAATAAACTCATGCTTATCTTAGAATCACCTAAAAGGAAACTTGATAATGATAATGTTTTGCAGCAACCGAGCTATAATACCATAGATCACATATATAATAAAGTCTATACAATCAAGGTTGGCCCTAGACCTAAAAGTTGTTTGCATGTCAGGAAAGAAAAATAAAAGCATATTGAAGAAGTCACAAACTTATTGGAAGATGCTTGGAGTTCCTTTGATTTCATACCTACATCCATGGGAGAATACAATATCATAACAAAAGAGTCTAAACAGGGAAAAGAAAAAGCAGTAATTTCAATACAAAATTCAAAAGAATCCACTTCAACCACTTTAGAAGAGAAGACAATATACATACAAACTTTGATGAAGTTGAACAACCACCAAATTTGAAAGAAGTGAAAAATATTTATGGAAGAGGTTGTGAACTTATGAAACAACTCAAGTATAGTGGAAAAGGATGTGGTGCTAGAGAACAAGGTATCCATGTCCCTATAGAGCCTAAAATGCAAGAAACAACTAATGGTCTTGGTTATTGTCCCTTGAAAGAAATAAAAAAAGGTCTTCACTCAATGTCAACACTCTTACAAAAGATTCTTCTAAGCCAAATTTAACTTTGGTGCATCCTGAACTGATAGATACTACATGTGGGAATATCTCATTAGATGTGCATCAAGTTGATACTTTATTTACTCATCATAATCAATAACAATAGTTGTTTCTCCTTGCCATGTAATAGTTGTAGGATCATAGCATACTCACTATTGCATGTTTTACATTCATTTCAAGTCATTTTCGTTTTGCAAGGAGCAACACATCATCATTCACCTTGGCTCATTCTTGTCTTGCACACAGTAAGGGAAAGAATTAGATGTCCTTTTCCTAGTACCACACTTGTTGTTGTCCCTTTGGCTAGTTGTCTGTCTTTCGTATACGATGAACAAGATTAGAATGCAGATGACCTACTATAGGTTGACTCACATGTTCCTTATTAGTATTTTCTTTATTTTCTTTTTCATGTTAAGTATGTGCATAATGTGATCCCTTGTACCATTTTATTTGATGTATCTCTCTCTTTGTGACATTCCTATATTTGTACATAAATTCTTCTCTATGTCATAAAGCTTTTCCTTTATCTTTTCTTTGTCTTGTGTTTTCCTTTTGGGGATGATGCAAGGAATTGAGACATTTAGGTATTTTCCATGTTGATCCAAAATCTTTTTCTTTTTTTCACTCTCTTTGTGTCATTCTTTATTGTTAGCATTTATCATTTTCTACTTTAAATTAATTGCCCATGACAAGGTTTTTAGTAATTTCTTTAAAGTGGGGCCATACATTGGAATTATTCTTTTACAATTCATGTTTCATTGTGTAGTCTTCTTACTTCATGCGATGCATCTTTCACTTTGTGGTGACGTTGGGTGTGATGTCCTTCAAGAGCATGATCTCTATTAGCATATTATATTCCTCTTAGTGGCTTGATGTGACACAATGCATCCCCTAAGTTGCAAATCTTCTATTCTTTGATTGATCCTCTCTTGGAGACATTAGGCATGCCATGTTCCCTAAGTTAAGACCTGGCATGAACTAAGAAAAACTCCTCTAAACATACCTTACACTATTTTTGCATTTACAATATCGGTTATATGGCCACCTTGCATAATACACTTTTCTTGCCTATGGAGCCATCTGGTTCGTTTAGGGATGTTAAGCATACGAAGTTTTGCTTGTCTCATGAATTCCTGTTGTCATGTTTTGTGGCACCTTATCAAAGTTATCAAGAGGTATAACTTTGGTATGGTTATTGTATGGGAGTTGAACTTAGGAATGAATTTCCCATAGCCACTTGCTTGTTTGTGTGAGCACATATCATCCACGTGCGTATGTCTCTTGCGAGGGGCTCACCTAGTGGATGTCCTGAGGTTCCACTAGCCCTTGTGAGTGTGCGTTGGTTTGCATAGTGGACATCACATTCCACTTGTAAATGGTTTTGGACAAATAGCTTAGATCTGATCCATAATGTGTGGGATAATGGTCAAAGCTTGATCCGTCCCTTTTTGTTTTTGTCTTCTTTCTCTTTGTCTTTGGAAATGTATGCTTGTATCTTGTTTTTGCTCCTTACATCATTTTCATGTGTGTTCTTTTGTTCCTATATTGGTTTGCGATAAGATCTTGATCCTGGGGGCTTGATCATCCCTCTTGATTATTGTCATCCTATCTTACTAGCGGGTGATCCCACAATAGTGGTTTACACTTTCTGGGATCTATCCTATTGTTTGTTGAAATCACATATTTTTATAAAATATAATCATTTAAGCCTTAAAAAGTTCTATTTAAAGGATTCCAATTGAAGAAGATTTGATAAAACTACCTTAGATCAAACCCCCTTGGATAGAACCCCACTAGTTTTAAACCATACCTATAACAGAGTCTCCTTTGTAACACATATCAAAATGCTAATAAAAAGCCACTTTTGATTTACTTTTGGGGGATCAAATGAATTCATTAATTTTTTTTTTTAAAGTATGTAGCCCTTATTATAAGTTTCCCAAAAAGTATAATTTTAAATAAATTTAATTTGATTGTTATATTTATTTTTTATTTCTTGTGAATTTAGATTTTTCACTGAAAATCAAGCTCTCTATTCTTCACATATGGAAAATAGTTCTATAAAAAAAAAACATCTAAAAAATATCTATGCACTATATATTGATGTCCTTAATCCAACAAAAAAAATAAAATTGAATTTCGATACATACAAAAAAGTTATGTTTTAGCCAATAAATCATGTCTAAATTATAACTAGTTTGACAAGTTGAAACTTAATTAAGACAAAAATATTCAATGAAATGCTATGAAACCAATTCCATGCTCTAGATATCATAGTTACAAATCTAAATTAAAAAAAAAAAAAATTATCATTCATAGAAAAAATGTTGTGTTAGCCAGTAGTGTCACTCTTTAAAAATGGTGTTTACTATTAAAAACTAGTTTTCGAAGGAGATAGAAAAAGAAGTGCAATATAATTCCAAAAAAACAAAAAAAAAATATTTAGAGTCTACAGAAAAAATGTCACAAATTATTAGTTTGCATCATCTTCAAATTCTTCACAGTTTATCCATTATAGGTGCCCGAAAGTGAAGATTTAGTTAAAAAAAATCAATTTAATGTCTGGTTTGGCCAAAAATTGTAAACCAGTATTGTGGGATCACCCTAGCATTGGTACATTTGAACCCCTCTAGATGCGACTTTTTCTACTTTAGTGTGAGTTTGAAGAAAGTTCATCCTCTCACTAGAGTGGGGGCTAAATGTAGTAGAATAATGTATCCCTTTACATTTTTCACACTTGTTTGGGTCCTCCCTACTAAAATTGGGCTTCTTTATGCCTTATTTAGCTCTATTTTGCATCCACAAGCCTTATTTAATGCATCTTTCTAAGGATAATCCTAAAACATATCAAATAACCAATCATAATTTAATGATTTTGGATTGTATGGCCTAGATTTAGTGATCTGGGACTCATACACTACCTTGGGCATATGGGTCCCACCTAAGTTTTGGGGCTTGGATATGAAACTGGCATAGAACTTAACATTTCTTGAAATTTGTGTCCCAAGCCTAGCCTACTGGGACTCATACGCCCCAACTGGCGTATGAGTCTCGCTTAGCTTGTACCTATTTTAAATTCAAATTATTAGTGGGATTTTATCCTCCTAGATCTGATGTTGGCTTGTTGTGTTGTAATTTTGGGAAATTTGGCATAAACAAGTATAAATACAAGGTTATTTCACATAATTTCATCCTATAACTTCATAAGAAATCAGGAGCACTTACACAAGAGCATTCAAGAACTGATTATCAAGTATTTTGGAGCATTATTCAAGATTCAAGCATCATGTCAAAGTCATCATGCATCATGTTTGTTTTTTATCTAACATTTGTGATGTAGGCTCTTATGATTCAAGCAACATTCAAGTCAAGATCTACAACATACAATCAAGAGTTAAGATCTACATTCATGCTAGCCATTACATACAAGATTGTAGCCTTTATTCCAAGGGTTTGGTGAGTTACAACATAGCTTATTTTTTCATTCATCATTCCTCTATTCATTTCAAGGTTTTATTACCAAAATGGGGTTTGGCTAAGGAAAATTGAGCTATCCACTAACAAAACAACATTTTTCTCTCTCTTTGATGTGTGATTTGTAGATTGAGGTTGAAGATCTATTAAAGAGTTGAGATTGGATAAAGTTTTCATAGTTGTCACAAAGTTGCTATCTTCACAAAAAGTCACCTGCAGGTCAAAATTTAATGTTTCAAACCTAGAGATCGGTAGGGAGAGAAGCTATAGAAAACCACTAGAGAATATCAGAGATTCAGATAAACCCTAATACTGGGACTACATCACCACTTGTGGCGTATGAGTCCTAGTATACGGAATTTCAAGCATTTTTTGTAGAGCCTGGTTTAACAATTCTAGAATCTGGTTTTGGCTGGAAACAGTAAACTGGGACTAAATCACCCCTACTGGCATACGAGTCCTAGCATGCATCAAAAGTCAAAATTTTAGGAGTGTAAACCTTATTTCAAGCATCTTGAGTTTTCCAGGTGCCCCTCCATCCTTTCTCAACTCATTGTTTTCATTTTCAGTTCCATATCTTAGGTTGCATAGTTAGGTTTCTATATATTATTTTCATTTCCCTCTTTCCAAGCCTTTGCTTGGTGGTGAACCCCCTTTTATCTTTAATCGCACCTTGAGGACACCTTATTGCAGATCTCTTTCCCTCAGTCCATCCCTAGATTGAGATCTCTAAGGTTTCCTTGAATGAAACTATAAGGAAATAGGAGGAAGGTCCTAAACCATTGTGTGTGTTCCATCTCCTAAAAGGTGGAACCTCCCTATCTCCCCTTATTTTCTTTATTTCAGTTCTAAATACAATAGGATAAGAGCACACAAAAAAATTATTTTTCTCTTGACAACTCATGAAGGTTGAAATATTAAATAGGGGCTTGACCAATTTAGCAAAATCTCTTGAGAAATCACCCCCTTTTCCCCTATTTGTGACACAAATGGCTTCATGAGTTTATCTTCTTTAGATTTAACATCTCACTTGGTGTTCTAACATTTATTTCCTAAGCTCAAGTGTATTTCAATTATTTGATTTGGTTTAACATAATTTGGATTAGTTTAGATTATTCAAATTATTTTGTATATTTTCATGTTATTTTCCTATAACATCCTCTTTAATGTTGTCATGAGTGTGTTACTATTTTGCAAATATTTTTCTTATATGTGGCTATTTTCTATACATCATGGGCATTTTTGCAAGAATAAAAACTCCAACATGACGAAAATATTATCTAGAAAGTGCAATTGTGTCTAGATTTGTATTTCTTGTCTATTTCAATCTCTTATTTTGGCCTTATATCTATTTCTTAGTATTTCTACCAAGTCCTTTCTTTTTTATTTGTATGCATTACCAAGAAAAAAATATAATATTATCACTTATGGAATACATATAGTTTATATAAGAAAGATACACTTAGTTGAGATCAAATTTTGAATTTTTTGTCATTGTATTAGATAATATTTGTGTCATTTCTTTTATCTTGGAATATAATTGAATTGAAACTTTATAGTTTAAAAGGAATTAATTTTATTACATGTTACCAACTTCCATCTTTTCACTACCAACTTGGTACATGTTTGTGAAATTTATTATTATATCTTGGCATTTAAAGGCATTCAATGTGTACTATTTAATATTTGATTAATCAAGTGAAAATCATAGGCATTGCAAAGGTTCTAGGAACATTTTGTTTTGGAGCACTCAAAGGAACCTTAATCTATATCAAAATAATCTAGAACACTTGCATGCTTAAGACCGTTTCTTCAACATTATTAGATGGCTATAGGAATCAGTTTAGAATCAGTCTAGTCAAGGGAGTCGACCTAGGAGAACATGACTGTTGTGGTGTGGCAAATTTCCTAAGGCATTTTTCAAAATTGTTAGTCTTTACACATTGACAAATTTCAAAGATAGGAACATACCAAGTCCCACAAGTGCATCATCTATCAAATCAATTCAATGGGTTGTAGAGCAAGTCCATGTATTAGGACATTTTTGTGAAGCATGCAATCAATCACATATGCCACAAATTTGATCCACATTAATTTTTATGGTGGTTAAAGTCTTCAAACTACAAGAAAATTGAAATAATTTTTTTATATACTCAAAGAATTAAATTCTACATAACATCAAATCAATCATAATTAGTATTAAAAAAATCTATGTTAATTATGCTTTTTGATAAAAAGACAAAACAAGTTTTGAAGTGTACTTAAAATTCCTTACATCACATCAGTAAAAAGACAACAAAATACAAATAAGACAATACATCCTGGGAAGAAAGATTATAATAAAACAATATTTTTCACTATACAAATAGATTTTTTATTTTTAATTGCTTCTATATTTATAATTTATTATAAAAGGTGTACAATTATATCAGCAATATATTTTTGAATTGCATGAAATGAGCTCGATAACCATGGCCACATGCTCACTAAATATAGCACATCCATGTGCAAATCACTAGTCACTACGCGTCCCGTTTTTACTTATCGGACACAATTAGACTATGAAATTGAATAAACAAAATAGATGGAAGAGGTGACCACCACAAGTTCTATATGAAATTGAATAAACAGATGTGATCGCTGTGATTAGATCATCCTTATCACTTCTTTGGGGAATGAGATATTTACAGAGATAAGACTATTCAATTGAATAAATAAAACTATGGACCACATTTAATTAAATGATTGCATAGTCAAGCAGAGCTAAACATGTGGTAAAGTCGGAGGAGCAGGCGCAGTATCCGCTCAAAGCTGATACAAGCTATTAAAAAATCATTTCCAAAGATCCACAACAACAAATTTAACTAGTTACTATTTACAGAAGGAACGGATGTAACAACTATAACGTGAAAGAAGAAATTTTAGCAGTAATGAACGGCTGTATAAAGCATGCGCTCCAATGGTGTCCTGCTGGCCTTAGAATGAAAATCCTGTTGTTTCTCCCCAGTTCTGGACTTGGTACCATCTCTTGCCAATCTAATGAGGAGTTGTTGAACTAATTTGGGAGCTCTCAGTCTGCTCGGTGTCTTCGGATGCAACTTGAACGACTTAAATTTAGAGTGATGAGAGAAATCGACATCTGTCATCGGCTCATCTTCCTTAACAACTGGGTTGTACAATTGTGAAGTCGGTGTGAATGCGAAGTGGGGCATTGACACACTCCGAACATGCCCATCTTTCATAATAGAAGCCGATGACAGTGGCCATGGCGGCGGTCCCTCTGCAACAATTGCATGATTTAGTTGTTGAGTAAAAGTGAAGAGCTCAAAGGAATCATAGAGGCTGCTTCCACAGTCCCACACAGGAGGTGATGATGATTTTAGCTTTTGTTGCTGCTTCACCTCAACAGAGACATAATGAATTTCGTCTGCACTTGCTCGCCTGCGGTGAAGGTTGTGCTGGTGCGCCATGGGGTGTCTGTGGGTTGTGTTTGAGAGGGCACATGATACAATGATTTAAAGGAGAAAGTCGAGAGAAATGGAAGAGGATATTGTTTCTCCACGTAATCGTCTGCTTGGCAACTACTTTTCCTCCTCGCGCATCTTTACTATGTATATTCCTTGTGTCTGATCCATTAAATAGTACTAGACTTTAATGCCTGATAGCTATTTGCAGCTTCCCTGGTTATATATTATTATTTATAGAGGATCCACCCTAATTTCGTTTGTCTTGTCAGTCATCCTTTTATTAAGAAAAAAATTAAAAGTAGACATTATTTATAGAGGATGGATAACCATCCCTAATTTCGTTTGTCTATTATTCATCCATTTATTATAAAAACAATTGAATCTAGAAATTATTTATAGAGGATGGATAACCATCCCTGATTTCGTTTGTTTGTCATTTATCTATTTACTAGCGCTTGCATTTCAATGAGGTGCAACGTTACGTCGATAGCAGGATATATTCTGGGAATATTTGCAAAAGTCAATTGGTGATGCGATGCGAGAAGATTTGAATATGAACAAACATGAACTTAATTTAAATCGGTATGCTATGCTAATGGTTTTACAACATAATATATTTTGTACAATGAAAGAAGGCCTGTAACTTAAAAGCTTGATTGGACCAAGCATAGGTGTTGCTGGTTTATGATATACCTTGTGACCAAATGTAACATAATCAAGAACTGTATGTTGTGGGGAAATATTTTTGTAATAAAAGAAACTATTTTATGACACATTGAAATCACAAACTCAAGAGATTGGTTATGTATAATACAATTGTTGGTGGTTGACGATGAGGTTCTATGATATATGCCATTTGTCTTCAAGACCTATAGAACAAAAGCAATGGAATGGTTAGATGTGGTGATTTTTTTTTACTTGTATAATGATTTCTACATATTCAATTATAGTACTACTATTATTAGAAAATATTTTTTCCAATGTATGAACAAAATTATCATAAGAAGTTGAATATGTTGAAGTCGTTGATGATGTCGATGCCTTTGATTGATATGTATGCTTGAGTCTTAATCTCTCGTCCTTGTAGCTGATTTTCTCATGGTCTATAGTATATATCTACAAAAGAGAAATTTGTAAAAGTGGAATTGATGATCCAACAATAACTGGGAGAGATGTGAGGTAGAAAGGGATAAGAGTTGTGTACCTTCACTTCTTAGAAACAGTTGTTGTAATCAAGCTTCCTCTTCTTTCCTCATAATTGTGTATGGATTGTTCTACATTTTGGGGTATCTCTCAAAGGAGAACATTAGTTGAATGCGAAGGTCATTCAACGATTTTACTTTTGATATAGTTGTATATGTTAGTCCTTGCCTTTCTATTTTTCTAATGTCAATTGTTGCTTTTTACAGTGTTAGGCCTTAGGATTTGTGTATGGTAATAGCCCATGCCATTGTGAGTAGAATCTGCCTTCGGCTGCCCAATGATACAGGTATTATTGATATACTTTTGGGGTCATCTTCATTCCATGGTGGCCCGCTATAATTATTGATCCTTGCTACAACATATATGGGAACATCTGGCGGTTTGGATCCAAGGCTATAAATGATCTCAACAACTTCGCCTAGAGCTCCATTTACAAGTCTGGATTGTGTCCATATGTTGGTTGTGAGCACGATGCATTGTCCTCTACAAAGCAATACTTTCTTTTCAAGTTGTTCATCAGTAGTTGCATTATTTGCTTCAGTCCTGGTGCTTGTTGTGGTACTTATTGCAATTGGATGGTTCAACAATTTTAACATTCTTCTATTGTGCAGTCTAACTAAATCATTGGTAGCAAACAAGTGCATTGAATTGTTGAATTGTTCTTTTTCACTCGAGGTGAGCTTCTTGTTCATGTGTGTCATTAGAAGTTTTCAATCCTCTTATGTTGCTTTTGAATTTCATATTTTTTGCAACATTTGACGAAATTGTCTTTGTGTTGGAGTCTCACCTTGTTGTTAAAATATTGTTTCTAAGGTGGTCCAACGGTCGTGAACTAGTGCCACAGTGTTTTTGCATTTGAGTGTGATGTGTAAATAAGTTTTTCCATCATAGGTGGTATTTGTGCAAGGTCATTGATTAATATTATTGACACCCCATCAAAGTATAGATGTTGTTGGTGTGGGAAGGCCTCACGTAGCCTCGCATCTATTTTTAATAGTAACTTTGGCCCTATGAAGCTCATCTCATCAATCAACATATATCTTATGTGTTTCACTTCTTCCTGAAATGTTAATGCTTTTCCCTGCAATGGGTGCATTTCTTTGATAGGAATCTGGAGTGTTGAATGTATATTTGATGCATGTATATTAAATGCAACAACCCCTGTAGGAGCTAGTGTGAGCAACTAGCTTCTTTGTTGCAGAGTATTAATCTTGAGTGTTTTTCTCATGTGAGCAATCAAGTAGGATTTTCTTGTACCTGTTGTTCTTTGAACGATCATGTGCAATGGTTTATCTGAGTGATGTTTGTTGTGGTCGATAATATGTGTGAGTGCTAGTTTTTGTTTCGGTGATAATGTATAGTTTAGGACATCAAACTTACCTAGAACATTCTCTTCCTGGCTACATGTTTTTTTCATGTTTATGAATAGTGTGATGATTTCATGAAGATCTTGGGGCACTGTAAGCTGATCCCATATGTTGTTGCTTCAAACTCACACCTGTCAAGCATCTCAAGTTCATTTATGCTGACAATGTTTGAGGGGCCCAGTTGTGAAAATAATTCTCATTCATTCATTTCTATTATGTCCCTTGTGTCCATCTTAGTTTCAATGTCTACTTGTTCACCCTCGGTGCTTCCTTCCAATCAGGTGGTGCGAGTGACATGCCATGCATCATATTTGGATGCACTCCTTTGCTTCCAATTTGCAATTATTGTATCCTTAGTAATTCCTATGTTGATTTCTAAGCTTTGGAAATGTTTGTACAGTAGTAGCTCACTCCAGCAGAATGTTTCAAATTGGTCTGAGTCCTCCTTTAGGATGTTGTAGAACTTTGGGAAAACATTGGCAAACACTTTTACCTTTCTTTCTTTCCACTTGCATCCCTTGCAATTTGCAGAATAGGAGAAAGATCATACAAATTTGAGTAGGGTTATTGTCTCCAATTATGGAGGTTGATTAATTTAGGAATGAAGGTAGCTAGGTTGTAGGTGTCTTTCATTTGTTCTTCTTGTTATTCGATGGAACACTTTTTGTCCAACATTCAAAGATGTAAAAGGTTGATTACGAACAAGTGGCAATTTCTAAAGCATATGGCATGTTTCTTATGCTCATATATCACGCTTTGCCACAATCTCTACCACAAATTTTTTATATGCTGTGAGGGATGGGTCATCTATTTTTTGGGCTGCAGATATTCTTGTTAACATGTTAGTACTAGTCTTAGATGCTCTCTCTGCTTTTGATGCATATTTGGTAATGTATTTCGGTACAAGTGCTCATGAGATGATAGGATGGAAATCTATGTTGGCTCTCCATATTAAAATCATTTCTGGATTGTGTATGTTTAGTCTATCATCATTCCTTGGGGGTTCATATTGTTTTTTCCCATTGTTGTCACATGATAAGGTAGATATCATATGTTCTTTCCATGGAGCTTTGTATCGATACTCTAGCTTTTTCCCCTTCTTGCATAAGCATGTTCCCTCTCTACATTTTGTGTGCTTCTATACATGGTTGATTATCTCTTCATAGTCATGAGAGGGGTCTATAGCAAATATCTTGGTTGTGACTAGCAAGCATGGATCGTCTAGCAAAGATCGATAAACTGTGTTGTTTTTGCATGATGCATCGCGAGGATTCCAAGCACTGACATACTTGTCGAAGAATGTTCTTGCATGTTCAACTTCTGCATTTTCCTCCCAATCAATTTTATCCATGTCTGGTGTATTTTGGAGCCAAAGGAATCCATGTACATGTGCAGTGGCCCGATGTTTCCATTCATATCTCTACCAATAATATTTTGCAGTGAGGAGTTTCTCAATGACTTCTTGTGGAATACTGTGAATTGTTGATGCAAGTATAATGATGTGGTGTGGGGGTTATTGATTGCATTATCTAAGTGTTGTTTTTTTTTTTGTCATTTCCACTGCTGTGTCATTTGAGAGCAAATGTTGTAGGTCTAGCCACTTTGTGTTTGTTTCACTTAATGTGAAGAATATAGTGGGAGACCCTATTTGGTTGATCATATTTTTTAGTTCAACATGACACTTGTTCCAATATGGTCTTGTGCCTCGCATAGAAGATCCAAAGTGCACGAGCTCTTCAGTTAACTATGTGTTGGGGAGATTTTTCAAGTGTGCACAGAGGTTTTCAATAGAGGTTGGCATGTTTTCTTCTACATTTTTTTAATGAAAACTATTGTGAGGCCTTGGCTACGATAACACATCATAAGATTAAACATGAAATAGCGAAACCTTGGATGCCTTCCAAATCTTTGGTCATGAAATCTCATCAAGTGGAGTGCATACTCATGCATGTGCACTTCCCTAATTCATGGTTACATTTATAGTGCAGCTCCATTTGGAAAGAGTGTCAAAAATGCCATATCGAGCAACCCCTCAGTATTGTATTCATTTATTGGAGATGAGTTTATTTTAGGCCAATTGATAATGTTTTTTGTGTTGTCCTTAAGGTCCAGTGTTTTCTTAATAATTTCTAATTCATGACGTCTATTTGGCAATTTATCCATAAACGATGATCATTACTTGGAACCACTATGTCTTCGCTAGTTTCAATGGTGTGGAGCATATTCTATATGCATGTTCTTGCTTCAGGAAATTGCTCTAAGTGGTCAAAAAATATTGCAACATTGTTATAGTATGGGTCATATTTGACTTTGTACTACAATGCATCTCTGATATGACTTCTACTTACATAACAATCGTAATAATTCCCTTTTGTATGCAGTCTTCGAACTATGAGTACATCTAAGTATTGTATTCTTCGTGGAAGAACTTTTGAAATGTTCTTTATATCTTGTGGGAAGATAATCATGTGATGACTATATTTATACTGGCCTCCAAGAGTGTGGGTTACTTGTAGTACTAGGGTGACTCTGGCAATGAGCATTTCCTTGACTTGTGTTAGTCTTTTCAACACAATAATTTGTTCTCCTGGGTCCATGTTGTTGAGTGTGGAGAATTGAGGTATGCCTCTCTCAGTGAAACATCTTTTACAAGTAGCATGAGTATCTGATGAATGGAGAAGCATTCCTGGGTAACATTCCTTGCATACAATGCACTTTTTTGACTGGAAAGTGCATCTATTCTTTGTCATAATGTTTTCATTGTTGTCATGAAGTTAGCATTGTTGCTGAATGATGTTCCATGTTCTGTGTATTACTGTGTTTGCATATGTTGATATTTCCATGTGTTTGTTTCTACAAATATCTAATGCGATTTTCTACATTCATTTCCTATTTATGATGAACATAGTAATCTCGACTTCTCTCATAATGTTGTAGCCTTTGGGATTCTATTTGTTGTGGGCTAGTTTGACTTTGTTGTAATCTTTTTAGTCACCTTCGAGTAGCTATCTCTTCTCTATGGCGAGCATAGTAAGCCCGATTTCTTTCTTGGTTTTGTTGTCTTCTGATCTCTTGTTGATGCAGACCGACTTCACCATTTCCTATGGAGGAGTTTTCCATTTGTGGGTTTGGAAATGTTAAGGTAAATTAATAATAAGCACATAGTAAAGGTACTAAAACAAGTTAACATAACATTAATGTGACACCAGTGAAGCTATCAATGTTCGAAGAAGTGCATTCTACATATCTATACATGCAAAGAGACATATACATACTGTTACAATCATTTTAATTTAGTGTACTTGTCGCAAATGTAGGATAAGCGAAACATGCCACAATTAATATAAAACAATAGTTGGGTATCTTTTCATAAGCCCCCTAAGAGACTTCACCATACATTGTAGCTAAATTGGATGCTGATGTGGTCCCTACATAGGAAATAAATGCACACCAATGAAACCAGAAAACTTACAAAACTAAATTATAATTGTAAATCTAAAGATATTCCTTACAAGTTCTCAAGTATCATCTGTAGCATGTAAATTCTAGGCATAACTACTAATAACCATACGTGAAAGGTAGTAAAACAAATGTATACAAGATTGTTGTAGTATGAGAGGAACACGAGTTGATGGAAGGAGTCAAATGTGCATATGTAAATGTCTAAACAAACATGTACATATTGTTATAACAAGTATTTCTAAGTGTGGCCAAGAAAGGTGCAATTTATGTGGAGCATGTAGAGCTAGGCAAACAAAGGAAGAAACATAAGATTATACATATTTCTATCCATCTAAAGGCATCAATATAATATTTTTCACATTAAAAGATATCGAACATAATTCTTTACAACATGATTGTTTTTTCCACACATACCATACACAATTCTATGTATGAAGAGATTTGCATACTACACTCAGGAGGAAAAGATGGCAGATAAAGTCATGATTTACATATTTTTTTTGATTAGAAGACATTCGCATACTACACTTGTCAAGAGAATATGGAAGATATATTAGGATACATAGTATGGCTAAGACGATTCCATGCTCTTAACAACCATCTCTGGTATGACGTCATGGTCAATGGAGGAAGCAACCTTTTCACTGAACATTTCCTAGATATTTTTTACCAAAAAACTACTTTTTGTAGTGTAATCTAGTTGTTTGACCTTGGCAATAGTTTCTTTCAAATTTTGTTCAACATTATACATGTCAACATTACAGCGCAATGTGAATAGGTATTGCTTGTTCAATACATCTCTAATCACCTCCTCGATAGTTCTCTTAGCAGCTTGATAAAATTGTAGGTTGTACAGTTTGTCTGCAGGCATTCCCATGAGTTTTGTTGTCCCTTCATCAAATGTGACTGCCCATATTATATATGTGTGGTCCTACAACTTGACTTGAAGTATATACCTATATTCATAGTTGGCAAGTGTAGCATTACACTTTGCACAAAACCACTTTCCATCATCTGTCTGGGAGAGTCTTTTCTTGCAAGGCTTGTTATTTGATCAGGAAGGGCATGTTGGATAGCAGAATGAGTTAGTTTTTATGGATCATGTTGTTTCCATCAACATGCATTGTAGAGGTTGTACTATATTTGGAGCTTCTTGTTGAATGTCACGGATCATCATTCTTCTAGCAAGTGGAGGCATCCAAAGGAAGTTAGTAGACGAAGACTAAATGTCAATGTCATTTTCTTTGAACCAAGTTTTAATCTACTCTGTCTCCTCTATTTTAGGGTTTATCGATAGTTTTGTAGTGGATGAGGTGTTAATCACCTTGCCATAAAATTTAGACACATTCCCATTTCTAATAGCGAGAACTGTTGATTCATGCAGGAGATACTTTTGTTGGAGATGTGAACCCTCTTTTATGGCTAAAGGTCCCCATAAAGTAACATCTATAGCTATGTCGATCATGTCCATTATCATTATAGTCCACTTTGTGACCTTTGTCCCCTCTCTTCTCCTGATTGTGGAGCATGGATGTATGCAAATGACAATTCCAATGGCATCAATGTTCGAGTCATTGCTTTTGCTTACAAATGCATTAAGAGGTGGGAAAGAGTAATGGTCTTTTAGGATGGAGAGGTCATCTACATAGAGGGTAACCCTTGAATCAGCTAGAAGTGAAATTTCCAACCCACTATTAAGCTTGTTATAGAGTCTATTAGCAGGCCGTATCGATCCTCTAGATAATGTGTATGTATCTCCGGCAAGGATTTTTTCATAATGGATGTTAGCTACTTCATTGAAGCACATCACACATGTCTCAGTTCATTCACGATCTATGATATCAAAGGTAAAGAGGTGACCACTTCCTTTCTTCGTGTTGTAGGTGTGTATCTCATTCTTCATAGTTACGTGATCTTTGATGGTCCACCTTGGCTGGAATGGGTTCAATTTTTTAATAGGGGTGATTGTCAATGGGGCCTCCTTCCCTAGAGCTAGATTGACACCAAATACTAGACATTTGGGAGCTAGCCTTCTAGGAAGGCAATAATTTTTTGAAGATGTAGGTGAATTGAAAAGGATTCTCTTGTTGATCGCTCAACCTATTCAAGATCTTCCGCACATAGGAAAATTGGCTCCCCAACTATAGCATGTGTCATGAGCACAATGTCAAGGTCAAAAATAACAATCCACCTAAATAGTTATTGTGACAGAAAGTATAAGCAACAATATGTAATCTTGGAGACTAAGCCTCATTTATTTTATCTCAAAGAGTAATGAATACATAAACATACCATGGGCTAGTTGATCAAGGGCAGCTATATTGTTTCAAGTGTACTATGGAGCTAGGCATGATCTCATTGGAATCTATGTGACTATTGTACCTAGCCAACAATGACACTTTGTGCTTGTGCACATTGTCAGAGATATCTGCCTATATCAATTAATGTGCACATGTTTAGAGCCCAAACTTGAGATAGCTATGACCTAGACATGGGGTTCCAAAGCCACATTTCCTACATGCATCAATCTAATTGCATCTAGAGTTAAAAAGATTTCCATGGTGCAAGCTAAGCAAAAAATTCTACAAAAGTGTATTGGATTAAGGTGTTGTGCAAAGAAGTCGATACAACAACCTTTCCATCAAATAATGGCAACTAATTGCTAGATATAGCATAGTAGGCCAAACAAGAGTCTAACAACAAAATTCAGATGGGTGCAAGGAGTAGTGCACCTAGAACAATTAAATTATGTACATAATCTATTAACCTCTACCTCATTGTGGGGAGAGAGCGAAGAAAAATAGATACTCTCTATGCAATTCATTATGGGCTATACTCATTTTTGACAATTGTGTACATAACATGTGTATAGTTTTGATTTTAATAGCTAAAAGATACATGTGTACACTTTTGATTATAATAGCTGAAAGATACATTGAGTTAAGCAGACACAAAAATCACACTTAGAAATATCAAGTTAACTATAATATTAATGTTTGATGTATCTTTACAATGGAAGGGACCAAAGGACTAAGTAGTAGATAGGGCGAAGGAGTTGTACATTCTTC
The DNA here is from genome assembly GCA_007258455.2 of Sequoia sempervirens. Classification (NCBI taxonomy): domain Eukaryota; kingdom Viridiplantae; phylum Streptophyta; class Pinopsida; order Cupressales; family Cupressaceae; genus Sequoia; species Sequoia sempervirens. The sequence continues at coordinate 191,769,818 of VDFB02281492.1, forward strand.
CCACCATAACATATCTTGTGACAGAGTATACATGGTTTCACTATTTATCATGCTAGCAAAAAAAAAAGGGATCTGATGATCATTAGTCGATGTCTTCATTCTGTATCAAGAGGGAAACCATTTTCCCCAACATCACAAAAAGCATAAGTTGATGTCTTCATTCTGTATTAAGAGGGAAACCATTTTCCCCAACATTACAAAAAAAAACTTGTAGCTATTTAAAGAAAGCTATTTACAGTCTATTGTATGTCTGCTAGGATTTTTAGGAAATATTCCTTAAGCCTAGTAGCATTTCCCATGCCATACAATGTATCATATTTTAATGCTCGAAGGAATTCGTAGTATGCATCTAGAACAGTAAATGTTGTATGAAATTTTTGGACTACCTGTTACACCATTTCGACGTCATGGTTCTACACATGACATGCATCCTCATATGTCTTCTTAGAATCTTCAATAGTGTCGTGACAACCTCTCATGATATTCTCTACGAAAACTGCAATTTTGTTCTGGTACATACCAATCCAATTAACAAACGCTAAGTCTGATGTCGAGAAAGGAGAAACATTAGGTTTTGATCCTATAATGTCTCCCTTGAAGTAGCTGCTAGAGATGGCGATAATGTCTGCAGGTGGTTGTAATTTTTCCATTACCGAGGGAGTTAAATTGGAAGCAAACAATATGAAGACGATCGTAACAGGAATACTTTTGCTTATTTGATAACTGCAAAAATTGCATTTGTATGACCTTCATAAATAGACATTTGAAAATGCGATGGTCTCAAAAATTAAAATAGAATTTCAATACGATATGTGTTTTTCAAGCGAGGGAGGGGATGCTCCAAACGTAACACAATAAACCAAACTATACTAACATGAACTACTTTCTTTGCGCACTTATAAAGAATCAAGTTCGAGCATGTATTCATATTTGACTATGATATAATATATTGTCTTCTATTATTTTATCAATTAGAATATTAATCAAATTTAGAAAGAAAACTTAAATTCAATTATCTTCAAAATGTTAATAAACAATTATTATCTTTAATTTAAAGTTATTTTAATTATAGGTATGGATGTATTTTACTCTAGTTTAATTTATTTATTTTTACTTTAAAACTTTCTAAGAATAATTCAGATTTATCTAATTATTTCCATCAAAGTCAGACTTCTCCATTCAAAGAGAGCATATTTCTTTATATTAGAAGCAGATCATTGAAGGATAAAATAAATTTTCTCCAATCAAAGTGGATTTCTCCATTAAAACCAGAGATTTCAAGAGATTTGCAGACTTCTTTTTCACCTCAGAACAAAGATTTTCATTAAAAGCCAAAGGGCTAGCATCAAAAACTAGGGTTTTTTGGGATTTTCAGACCTTCCTTCAAAGAAAACAGATGACTTCTTCATCACGAAGTTTTTATTTATGTGTAATCAGGTCATGGTTGACCAAGGACAACCCTACTTTCAGAGTAAACAACTCAAATTTTCCCTTGTCAAGGTCTAATTTCCAAGAAAATAGCCCAAATAAGCCTTGGAAAATCTATGATTTCTTATCTTTCCAAGTAACATCATCATACTACTCTCAGCATCCACAAAATTTTAGTTAAAAATATTTCCTTTTTTGTTGTTTAGCTAGACGTAGTTTTTGGCTACATTTGTGATATTTTTATTTCCAAAAACATAGCACTGGCTAATTTTTCATTCAACCACTCCATGTAAGTAAGTTATTACAATAAATATGGTTGTAGTAAACATACTCTAGAGCAACAAATATTTTGTTTTTTGACATCTAATCTTTTGCTTCATAGGGCTACAGTACCTATTTTTCTATTCTAAAATCTACTGAAAAGAGTTATACCCTGCAAGTTCTTGAACCCATAATAGTTGTATCCATAACATATTACTCACAAATACAACTAACCTCCATAAGGAAATGAAGAATCTTCCCAGTAATCTTATAATGAAATTGAGGAAGAACAAGAAATACAAGATCAAATATAAACACTACAGAAGAGAGAGAAAGAACCAAACAAAAACAAAATATAACAAATAGAGCATAGGTCTTATGCCAAATCATACTGCACAAATTGTATTCTTTTAAGATGCAAAAGAGAAGGGATACATTCAATATGGGCCTCATGCAGCCCAAAGTGCACCATACCAATGACATAATAAATAAGTTACAATTATGTCAAGGAAACTTGCATTATCAGGAAGAAGTCAAGATAAGGTAGAATATGCCTTTTGCTAAATTAAAAATCTTGGCAACAAAAGACCCAATAAACTCTTAGCACAATAAAAAGTACATTGCATAAGAAAAACCAACTGAAGGCTGAGAATAACGAAATAAACAAGAAATGCTCTTACCTGGCTTGGATTTCTGCTAACAAGATAAAGGTTGAGAATAACGACCCAAAAATACATAGGACTTACTTAGAACAGTTGATATTCCACACGCCACCCTCTCGGGTCTCTTGTAGTGACCACGACCCAGATTAAAGAGGTTGTTGAAGTCATTTCACACAACAAACATGTTTTTTCTTAAACTTGCCTAGAATCACATCAAAACACTTTGTTTCATGGCACCCAGGTATAGAAACAATGTGCCTATGGTTTTTCCATCAAGCCACGCCCTCAAAAACAAATGTGGAGCTCTTAAATTTGACTCCCAGGTCCAACAAAAAACTCATTGAGCAGAAATCACGAAATCAACAAGTAGATTGACAGAAACATCGAAGGTGCAATCCATTTTAAGGTTGCTTGAATTTATTACCTGAAGTAAAGATTTGGTGACCTATTAAATGGTAGGCTACACAAAGAGACCCCAAGAATGGTGTAGAATGGCGTGGGCGGGCTCTGAGCCATACTTGCTGACGCAAATATATGACTTCTTTCTGCAAGCATGCGTGAGGGATGGCCCCCATCTTGGGATTGTGGAATTTGTCAGCATTAGACAACAAACGATTCCAGTGGGATTTCCCACCCAGAATAGCCTATCAGCTAATTATGAAAACAATTGAAAGTAGAGAATTTAACATTTTGTTAGAAGAAGTAAGGTTGAACAAAATTTAAGTTTTCTTATCAAGATTTAGAGTATAAGAATCGACATCAACAAAAAATAATTGAAAATGTATTAGAGTTGTGGTTCTTGGTTTCTTATACTATTTGACTTCATGTTTGTCATTGAGATCTTTGATTCATTTTTCTTATTTGATTGGAGAGAATGCTATTATGCAAGTACCTCCCTAGAAACCCTAGTATATGGGGATTTGACTCCTTTACAACTAGGATTTGTCATGTCTATAGTTCGGATTAGTATAATTTATTTTCTACTCATAATTTGTGTTCTTTGAAACATTGGCCAATGCCTCTTCTATGAATAGGATTAACCTCTAGCAAAAACAACTATTTAATTTTTATATTAAAATATATTGAAATGTTATGGATTGGGGGTCTTTTTCTTCAGCCAATAGCTCAAAACTTATTCCTTCTTCATCACTATTTGGGCTAATAGTTTTCTTTCTTGTTCTTGTTGGCCTCTTATTTTCATGTCCTCTTATGAGGCTTCTTGGGGTTGGATCTGTAATAAACCTCTTTGGATTTTTGTTCTTTGGCTTTAATCATAACTATTGTTGTTTGGAATTATTTATGTAACTCTTTTGGTTTTATAAATTAATATAAATTATCTTTTTTGTCCAAACCAAAAAAAAACTTACAATTTTTGTAGATGTTATCTATTTTATTTTTTTTCCATAATTTTTTTGACTTCTCACTCCTTAACTATTCTAGAGGTTGGTTCTTCTAGTGGCAATTGGAGATTGTGCATTTTCAGGGGTTTATTTAGGGTTTCAATCATGTCATGCCCAATTGCAAAATGGGGATTATGTTGGGGAGCACATGAAAGATATAATGAAATGGGGTTGTAGAAATTATGTCTCTAGAATTGGTGCCAACTTCATGCTAAGGATTCCTCTTGTCGCACTTGTTGACATGTTTGTATTGGGAACTTAAAAATGTGAAAATATTTTAAAGTATTACAAACATTGTAATAATCATTCATTCTCTTCATGTGGATGTATGCAATTTATTTTTGGATTATTAAGTATGTTTAATTCTTGTAAGGTGATGCAATAACTACATAGATTAGTTTTTCCTCATTTCCCCTTCATCATTTTACTTTATGTTATTTATGACTTTGTAGCCTAATTGAATAAACAACAATCTTGGGTCCACCTAACTAATCTCACATCATCAAAACAAACCAAAACATAAATATTTTTTTTAGAGATAGGACCATCTATTGTACATTCATGATCTTGTATTCAAACTGGGGTATCAATCTTGAGAGATCCTTGAATAGATTTATTTTATGTGGGTTATGTCTGCACAATCACATCAACCATATAGATGTTATTGCAATTAGTCTTTCTTGACTTAGTGACAATATTTGGGGTAAAAAATGCAGTTGGGTTTGGTTGTGGTTATTTTTGGTTGTCTATTTCATTTGACTCAATATTATTTATGTATACCTCTAGGAAGACCCTATTGAGTTTAAGTTAAACTCAAAATGTACTAGGAGAGAAAACCCACTCTCATAGAGAAAATTTATCCCTCTATGTTTTGTAGATGAATATGTTTAAACTTCAAGATGATAACCCTAGCCTTGAAAGTGAGATTTTGATCTATGAAGTGGAGCACTGGATTTGTAACCCCAAAAAATGGTTCCATTGTCAAAGATGAATTAATCATTGCTAGGTCTTAGGCAATTAGAAATATTGTGAACAACTCAAAATAATCAAGTTACTCTTTTGCATTTTATTTGGGAAAGCTTGATTGCTTATCAACCCATGCCAAAAAATGGTGCCAAGGATGAATTAGCCATTGCTAAGTTGTAAGAAATTACAAGTATGTTAAAGACCTCTATAAATCATAATAGGGAAGCAATCCTTGCTTGGTACATTGAATCTTTAGTTTTTGGAATTTTTATCTCTTTCGAGTGAAGAGTGGTGACTCTAAACCAACAATCGAAACAAAATTCTTTGTGATGGAGAGAATAAAGAAACCTAAGTACTAATAGGAACAAGGGGAAAATACAACTTTCACTAGTACGCAAAGACATCCACCATTGTAAGCTTAGAATAGTGGTAAATCAATCTAACCTGCCTATCATTTCTTAGAAGTCATTTATGTAATTAGAAATTTTATATTTTTTTGTTTTAAGAGATCAATACATGTTTACTTCTGAAAACTCAAATAACAACATAATTAGAGAAAATAGAAAAATAAAAGATTCAATTGAACGCTGTGGAAAATACCTCCTACTGATTCAATTGAACTCCTAATTGAGAAATACATTTAATTCGATCAGACTTTGCTGCACTAATTGAATACGTAAAAATATGCAACGCATTTTAATTAAATGATTGCTCAGTCAAACAGCGCTGAACAGGTGGTAAAGGTGGGGGACCAGGCGCACATTTCGTTCAAAGCTGGTTCAAGTTGCCCCTTGTGTGAACGACTGCCTTTTCTAACAAGCTAAGAAAAAATCAGTTCCAAAAGATCATCAACTACTTATTCGACTGGTTGTTATGCAACGGATGTAACAACTAGGAAGTAAAAGCATTAATTTTAGCAGTAATGAACCGCTGTGTAAAGCATGCGCTCAAATGGTGTCCTGCCGGCCTTAGAATGGAAACCGTGGTGTTTCTCACCAGTTCTAGACTTGCTACTCTCTCTTGCCAACCTAGTGAAGAGCCGTTGAAATAATTTGGGAACTCTCAGTCTGCTCCGCGTCTTCGGATGCAGCGGCTCAAGTTTAGAGTGATAAGAGAAATCGACATCTGCCATGGGCTCATCTTCCTTAACAACTGGGTTGTACAATTGGGAAGACGGGGTGAAGGCGAAGTGGGGCATTGACACACTCTGGACACGCCCATCTTTCGTCATAGAAGCCAGTGACAGTGACCATGGCGACGGTCCCTCCGCGGCAATTGCACGATTCAAATGCTGAGTAAAAGTGAAGAGCTCAAAGGAGTCGTAGAGACTACTCCCACAGTCCCACACAGGCGGTGATAATGACTTTGTCTTCTGTTTCACTTCAACAGAGGCGTAATGAAGCCCCGGGGCGAGCAGTAAGTCTCCACTGGTGCGCCTACGTTGGAGGTCGTGCTGGTGAGCCATGGGGTGCATCAGAGTGTCCATGGGGTCGTGTTTGGGAGCGCATTTAGCACAATCAGTTTTTCTCCTCGCCTGATTTTATAATGCACGTCTCCGTGTGTGCTCAGAGACTCCTGGGTCTCGTGAACGTTATTAAAACCTTTCCTTTCATTTTCATCGATTCCCACGCTTTCCTCGTTCTCCATTATTTACGGTGGTGGACACGCATCCATTATTTATGGAGGTTGACGCGCATCCATAATTTCCCTTACCCTACCGGCGAGAATATAATCTCGCAGCGTACCTTCCTAGAAAGCCCAGGATATGGCGTTTTGACTTCTTTCCACCCAGGATTTCACCATCTCTATACACTGGGCTAGTAGAATATATTTCTGCTCAGTTTCTGTACTGTAAAACTTTGGGCAGGCCATCGTCTATGGGTACTCACAGATTAACCTCCAGCTAAAACAACAATTTAGTTTTTTTATATCAAAACATATTATTAATCTAATATTTTGTTTTTATCTGTAAAAAATGTGATTAATGTTATTTAATATTTTTTTTTTATATTTATAGATTATAATTGATGGGATTTTTCCCCTCTAAAAATATATCGAAGATATATATGTGTATTGATGTAATTTGTATATTCATGTCAAATTTTAGTTAGTTTTGGATCTATTTTAAAAAATGTCTACATATGGTTGCATACTAACGACTAGATTGGAAGGAAGGTCCTATGGGGGTGCCCCTATTTCAAATCAAGATCAAGAAGTATGCTAAGTCCAAGGTCTCTCTCTAAAAACCGGTTGATGTGGCCCATTAGATTTTGGGGTCTTTGTTTAAAGGTAAACTATAATTCCAATTTGAGGGAGATGCCCACAAGATGTGAAGGGTCACCAACTCTTCTTAACTTTGGCCTACCTTTATAGAGGGGTTGTTCCAAGCCTCTCACATGACACAAGGAAAGATAACATATGTATATTTTGTTAATTTCAATCTCTTTCTTCATCTTTTTAACTTATCTACACTTATTTCCATGTTTTCACACCATTTATTAGCCTAGATTTCCACACATTTATCTACAATCTACAAATTTCACATCACTTTCCTTGGTTCATTTCGACTATGTACATGACAATCACACATGATGCATATCTAATCTAAGAACCATTCATTTAATTCTTATGTTTTTCTCATGAATAGTTATTAGGAGTTGACTAAGGTATATATTTGTGTGATGAATTGTTATGTCATGCTATTTAAATACATTCATTTGAACATTGATTAATCATATGGGAATCATTCAAAATCCTAAAAATTCAAGGAACATTCAATATGAATATTTTGATTTGGATCTTTAAAAAGAATCAATACTTGCCTTAGATTCATCATACACCATAAAGATAACTTGCATGTTTTCCCATTGTCTAATGATCACTTCACAATGGTTAAGCCAATTTTTCAAGGGGGAATATGTAGAACTTGAAATAATGTTCTCACAATCTCTCCAAGGTAATTTTAAATGTATTATTAGTCCTTGATAATCAATGTAAGTAGTAATTGAGGTAAATTGATTCATTTAGATACCAACATTCATACCCTCTCATTGTATCAGGTGTTTAGTACACCTTATTCATCTCATTTAATTTCTTAACATAACATAAATTATTCTTTTCTATCATACCCAACCAATATTTTCTTTAGAATAAGTTAATTGTTCTTGATTTCTATACATTCTTTGATCAGATTACATTAACCCTAAGGAAATATTATTTTGTTTCACATTTTTGGTGAACTTGTTTTATCGCACAACCCCTAAGGTCTGACCTTATGTTTTACACCTTCATTACTTATAGTGTTTCATATCTATACTTGGTTTCATTTTCATTTTTTTAGGTCTTAGGGATTATGTCCCTATTTATTTTATTTTCATTGATTGTATCTCTTTATAGAATTATTGCCTTACTTCATGAGCTCTATTTTTTCTCACCATGCCCATCCTTGGCTACCTTGTGAGGTTTTCATTTTTAGATGTAAGATACTGATATTTCTATTTTTTTAGTTTGAAAGTGAGATTGTACACCTTATTTCCCATCTTTCATTGATTTGTTTATGCCATGAGTTATTTGTGATCCCACTCTTCCATTAGGAGTGTTTGTTTAAACCCTATCACAAGTGCACAATCTAGTAAACTTGAAATCTATTATGATGCTAATCTTGAGAACAATATAGATGATTATGGTCATGATATCCATGTAGAAAAATAAGGGTATACAAGTTTAAATTTTCTATATTAGCTCATGCAAAAAGGAAAAAAACTAGTAAACATGATTCATAACATGTTTATCAAAGTTTGAGAAAAATGGATTAGAAGCCTTGCAATCTATAATATACAAGATTTCTTCATATACCATTTGTTTTGGTTCATATACTTAATCTCCCTCTTCTACCATTTCCATCCCTATAGTGCCACCCCTATCTCTTCTAGTATTCCACCACATGGGGTATTTTTTTTCTCCATTACCACCCCTCTATATTGGGATGATGTGGAATAAGTGTTTGTAGACAATATTGTGTCTTTGATTGTTAAATATATGTAATTTTATATTAGCATTATGTCCATATATGCTCCTCATGGCCTTTTTCCTATTTTGGTATGATGTAAATATTTTTATCCTTTATTTAATATACTATAAATGTTATACTACCACTTTTTGATCAAGCAAAAAAATATTGAGATTATTTTAATTTATGTTGTTGATTTATGACCTCAAGTTTAAAATACTCTTTTTTGAGTTTTTAATTTATTTGGTCATTTCATGTTATTGTGTCAATCAAGATACATAGTATACTATATAGAGAGGATTTGTGCACATGGTGTTCCATCTTTCTACATTTTCAACATCACACTCTTCAATGATCAAATAGTCAATTTTGCACTCCATCCCTACCAAAAAGGGACAATTAATGAAGTTTGTATCGTTCTTAAATATTGAACGAACTAGTGTTCACTGAAGGAGCTCAAATTATCGAATAATGTAAAGATGTAGGTTAATTCCAAAGAGCTTGGAGTGTATATACACCATTGTGTATAAGAGTTGTTTGGGTCATTTTATACATTTTTAAATATATTATATTTTTCCTTATATTTTTGCTACTTTGCAATAATAATTGCATTTGTTTCTACAAGGAATTATAGGTACATTGATGAGAATATTGAATATGCTAATATTCAAACTTAGAATCTACTTGTGATAGTGAGATTTTCCACCTCTACCATTGAACCACTTGTTTAATTCTAATTAATTTGAAGCATAATAAAATTTTAACTAACACATTTTTTTTTCTAATTAGATTTTTACTACTTGACAATAAAAAAATTACACTAATTTCTATCTTATAAACAATATATTTTATATCTTTATGTAATTAAAAATTTGACTATGCAAAAATAATCTATCTCTACTAGTTAAAAAAATTTATAAACCTCCCTTTTTACTTGTCTGATACAATTAAACAACTAACAACTATCTGGGATCGTGTAACGTTCAAAACCAGAACAGCAGATGGAAATGGTGACGTCGCTTCCGAAGTGGTTTTCCACCTAAAGATGATATGAAATTGAATGAAGAGATTTGATACAGCTGCGGTGGGCTCCTCTTGATTTATGTAATCATGTTTACCACTTCTTTGGAAACGAGAGATTTAAAGACGATTAAGATGGTCAATTGGGAATTGAGAAATGCATTTAATTCGATAAGACTATTGCGCAGTCGTTGAATACGTAAAAATATAAAACACGCTTAATTAAATGATTGCTCAGTCAAGAAGGGAGAGGAGTAGGCGCAGATTTCGCTCAAATCTGGTTCATGTTGCCCCGTGTGTGAACAGTGGCTTCTTTAACAAGCTATGAATAAATTACTTCCAAAATATCAACTACTTATTTGACTGGTATTTGGGAGCGCATATATAAACACAATGATTTGGAGGAGAAAGTGACGAGAAATGGAAGAGGAAGCTGTTTCTCCACGTACCTAATCGTTTGCTTCACAATCACGTGATTCTATAATGCACGTCTCTTTGTCTGGACAGAGACTGCCGGGTCTCCTGGATATTACTAAAATCTTCGCTTTCGACAACTATTAGACAGGCCTCCCTCGTTTATATCTAATATTTTGTTTTTATATGTATAAAATTGTTATTGAAAGGATTTTTTTCTTTCCAAAAGTATATTATATGTGTGTATGCGTGTATTCGTGAAATTTGCATATTCATGTCAAATTTCAATCAATTTTTGGTCTGTTTAAAAAAATGTTTGGTTGTACTTGTACAGTAATGACTTGATTTAGAAGGAAGGCTTGGAAAGATAGAGAGAAAGGGTCTATGAGGGTGTCCCTATTCCAAATTTAGATCAAGAAATTTGTTGAGTCCAATGCTTCTCTTTGAAAATTGGTCAATGCAGCCCATTAAATTCTAGGGCCTCTGTTGAAAGGTAAACCATAGTTCTAATTCGAAGGAGATGCCTACAAGATGTAAAGGAAGAGTCACCAACTATTCTTGATCTTGACCTACCTTTATAGAGGGTTTGATCCTCTTTCATGTTCATCATTCCAATTCTCTCACAAGCGAGAAGGAAAAGGTAACATATGGTATATTTTTATGTTAAGTTAAGCTTCTTTCTTGATCACTAACCAATTTACTCTCCTTAAATACATTCCTCTACATTCACCCTCATACTTGACTTATCTATACTTATTCCCATGTATTCACACCATTTATTGGCCTAGATTTTCCTACATTTATCTCCAATCCATAAATTTCATATCCCTAGCCTTTGGTCATTTCCATGATGCAAATGAAAAATCCACATGATGCATATCTAACCTAAAAATATATATTTTAATTCAAATTATCAACTCCTACATAGTCATCGGGAGTTGACTAAGGTATAAATTTATGCAAAAAAGAAAATTGTCATTGTATTTAAGGAAATTAACTAGAGCATTGATCAATCATTTTGGCATCATTCAAAATCCTAAAATTTCAATAAATATTCAATATGGATATTGCAATTTGGAGCTTTAAAAATAATTAATACTTGCATCAGACTTGTCATGCATCATATAGATCACTTGCATGTTTACCTATTGTCTAATGATCATTTCACAACTGCGAAGCTAGTGTTTCAAAGGGATTGACATATGACAAGTTGACCCTATTGATCTGGTAATCTCTCTAAGGTATTTTTAAGTATATTATAGTCCATATGATCAATACAAGCAATGATTGAGATGAATGGATTCATTAAGATACAATATTCATACCCTCTTATTGGATCAAGTGCTAAGGGTGCCACACCTTATTCATCTCATTTATTTGCTTAAAATAGCATTAATTATTCTTATTTATCATACCCAATCGACATTTACTTTCATCTAAGTTAATTGTTCTTGATTTGTGTATACTATTTGATTAGCTTACACTAAACCTAGGGAAAATATTATTTTCTTTTACATTTTTGTGAACTTTTCTAATCTAACATCCTCTAGGGTTTGACCTTAGGGTTTACACATTCATTATTTTTAAGGTTTCAAATATATACTTTCCAATTTCATCTTTATTTTGTATATCTCAGGGTTTGTGTCCCTATTTATTTGATTTTTATTGATTGCATATCTCTTTATCAGGTCGGTGCCTTACTTTGAGAGCTCTATTGTTTCCCATCATGGCTATCCTTTGTCGAGTTTCATTTTTTAAATTTAACACCATTGGTATTTCTAAATTTTTAATTTGAAAGTGAGTTTTTGTGCCTTATTTTCCCATCTTTCACTTTTTTTATACCATGAGTGACTTGTGATCCTAATCTTCTAGTAGACACCCTACCACAAGCACATAAAATTCTAAACTTGAAATTTATTATGATGCTAATCTTGAGAAAAAATATTATAGATTGCATTATCATTATACCCATGTGAAAAAACAAGGGTCTACAAGCTAAAATTTTCTATTTTGGCTCATGCAAAAGGAAAACACAACTAGTAGACATGATTCATAAAATATTTATCAATGTCGAAGCCACATGGGTTAGAGGCATCACAATCTATAATTGACAAGATTGCTTCATCTATCATTTTTTTGGGTGCATCTACTTCCTCTCCCTCTTCTAAGTGACTATGATTCCATCTTCCACCATTACTCCTTTCACTACCATTATCCACCCTTGTAGTGCCAATCCTACCTCTGCTAGTGTTCCATAGTATACAATGTTTATTTTCTCCATCTCCACTCCTCTATATGGCCTTGTTCTTAACTATATCCCTCTTGAGGCACATACATCCATCATGATGTCTTGCACCTCCATTCCTATTTCATCTACCATTACCCCACCTACCATATCCACTACTCCTCTCTCTCAAGTTTAATTCAAACTTCCTCTACTCACCTCCCTACTAGATTCACCTTTCACTACTTAACCCAATCTAGGCCCATGCATATTATCCATTATAATAATTCCTACCCCAAGCATCTTTCCCTATCCATCACCACTTTAATACCTAATACCAGCCACCATACTTACGACTGGACCTTAGTGGACATCAACCTTCTCTTGTTACCCTTCCTTCATTGGCCCTAGATGCATTCATATTTTTTATTGGGTCAAATAGAAAATGAAATAGATGTTAGACATACACCACTATCATATGATCTTTCCATACACCATCTCCCTATGGGTGTTGTGGCACCATGATTTTCAATGTATGATGGCTAAGGTGGCCCAAATATCCATTAATATCTTTTATTAATGCATATGTATATATTTTTTAATATGACTTGATAAAAAATTAACTTATTTATTTCTATGAAACATAAAATATTATTCTATTGAGTGGTTCTTTTCACATGCTCAAGGTTCCATCCACACAAATGATTAATTTTTTTCCTAAAGAAATTTAAATTAAATATAGGATATTAGTAGGATAGAGGCAAAACTAGAGCAAAATTTACTCATTTCAAAAGGATTATGTTAGCTGCTAAAAGATAATCAACACAAGGAGAAACGTGCTTTGCTTTACACTTGGGTGCAAGTAAAGGTGCCACAATGAGATATATAAACATTAATTTAGGATATATAAGAATATAGATAAAGATAGATGGAAAAGAAGAGGGAGAGGGAGAGGGATAATATATAGAAAGCGAAAACAATGTAGAATATCTAGGTCTATATTGGGTTATGAATACAAGAAAAAATTATGTGTATGAAAGAAATTTTATGTTATTTACATGAATATAAATTATTGCAAAGTATTGAGACTATCCTATATCATGTTATTGTGAATTTTAATGCAAGGGAGTGTTTCTTTTTATTTTCTACATATGTTCTTTCTCACAAAAACCTTTTGGAATTCACTAAAATCATGTTGAACACCTGAAACACTAAGAGGGGCGGTGAATCAGTATCCAGTAAAATTCATTAACTTCATCAACTTAAACATGCATTCAAAGAATCTCATCAAACTTGTAGAAACAAAAAGGAACAATTAAGGCATGCATCAGGGTATGTGTAGGATCATCATGGAAAAAATAGGCCCTTAAGTGGAAAAAAATTCAAACAAATCAGAGTTAGGCAACTTGATGTAAAAATTTGAATAAGTTATCTATATTATCTCAAAATTATGTAAGAATCTAGAATATGTAGAAAATTGAATACATAGTTTTTGATAAAAGGGTAAAACGGGTTTTACAGGGACCCGAAACCACAAAGTGCACAAAATAGAAGAAGGACTAAGAAGTCCAACCGCAAAAACCAGCTGCCCTAGAAAAGATCAGCAACACCCAACCGAACAAAACCAAAAAGGACGAAACAAAGGAAAAGCAAAGAAAGCACAGAAACCCCAGCCATTACTTCAAAGTCATGAGGACAGACTTCGTCTCCTCCTCCAGCTTCTGCATGTCATTGACACCCTTTTTATAAGTTTGAATCATCCTAGAAGTAGGGGAGACCTTGAGCTTCAGGTTGGCTCTGGTTCTTTTGGATATGCCCGCGTCCGTGTCCTGGCTTTTTTCCTCTGTTTCCTCAAGATCCACCACCAGAGACCCCTGCTGGGTTTTATCAAGCTTCTCACCCATGGCGTTTATGATAATGGTGTTGTGTCTAGCCATTCTATTATTTTGCTCAGCGACGGTCTTGATGGTCTTCATTAAATAATCAACCTTAGAATCAAAATCTCTGTTAATGTGGCCATGGGCCCCCCTGTCCACATCTTTCTTTTCAATCTCAGCAATTTTAGCAACCAGATCTTCGATCTTACTTTGAAGGGCCCAATTTTTAATTTTCAACTCATTAATTTTAGGGAAAGTCCAGTCCAAGAGTTTGGAGTGGGACTCAGAGTTGGCTTTGGCTAGGTTCGGAAAGTCCAGAGAGGGCGTGTCACCGATATTAGGGTCAGATTTCTCAGGGTTATGAGTAACAGGGGAATCATATTTAGCATGTATGTCTGGCAGAGGTTCAGCACTTACCTGTGCAGTTTTGTTGGTGTCGGACTCCTCCGAGTCAAAGGATTCTTCAGAATAGGAAACAAGACTTTTAGCCTGGGGTTTCTTATGAAAGGATCTGTTCAAAAGAGAGGGGTTATCAATCTCAAGCTCAACACGGGCTTTACCAGAAAGGGGAGTGGGGTTTTTGTTCCCAGAAGGGCCAACATGCGAGCTAAGGACTTTTCTAGCTGAACTAGGGTTGGGGAGATACTCCGGGTCACTGGGCTCTGTGAAGTCACTCTCAGAGTCAAGAGTGGTATCCAAGTTAGCAGGGGCAGGCATGTTTTGGAAATGCTCGACAATCAACCTAATTAACCCTGTATGCAAGATGGGGAATCTATTGGGGTTTTTCTTATTATCCTCCAGGCTTTTCTTCAAGGAACAGAAAAGATAATAGGGAAGAGAGACCCTAACCTTGTGGTGAAAGTGGTTGAGAAGAGCAAAGTGGTAGCCATATACTCTGGTGAAGCGACCATCCACCGTAATGTACTCCATGATGACCCGCAGAACCTTCCTCCAGATGGCCTTTATGGAATCAACATCAAAGTAGCTGCTAGCAATTTTGATCAAGCTTAACCTTTCTTTGTCTTTTTTAGGAAATCTAATCATGACTTCATTAGAAAAAGCCCTATCCCTGAAAAACTTCTTCCCTTCAGTTGATAAGCCCGTAACATCAGTGATTAAATTTTTGTTGAGCTCGACATTCCTACCAAATAGGGTCAAGTTATCATTATTCCAATTTTTAACAAAAAGGTTCGTGGCCTTCTAGCTAGAGCCATGGAGCTTCTCCAGGAAAGGAAGCAACCCTCCGCTTTTAACTTTATCCCAGGCCTTGGCATTTTTCATGTGTGTTTCATAGCTGTCTGGCTCAATTCACTTTTTGTCTCCTCCCATCTCAGCCGACACAGTGGGGTAGACCCAAATGAAAACTTTACTAAAATTGGCCCCGCCACAACTAAGAGCCCACAAAGCGTGCAGAATTTTCTTGCAAGTTAACCCGTTGGGATCGGTCCCATACAATCTAATGATTGTGATGTGAAAGGTCTTATATGTCTTCATTAAAGGGATAACATGTCGCTTTTCCATGTGTTTTATCATAATTTAATAGGGCGCAAACATTAGAGTTTAAATCACTAGTATTAAGCCAGGTACGTTCATCATTACTCTTAACTCCGTTAGCGAAAAAATCTGCTACAACATTGGCTTCTTTGTAAGCATGTGATATTTTAACTTTATCAAATTTAGCCAAAGTCAATTTGGCATCCTCAATCTATGACTTAATGGTCCACGAGGGGGGAGACTTACCCATTAGACAGTCGATTATATTTTTGGAGTCTCCTTCAAGCCACAGATTTGGTGAAGATTTGAAATTTCAATGTAGTAGTACTTAAATTTCAGGGAAAAAATAAGAACTAGGTGTTTGTCTGACCACCCTAATCACAATAAAATGATAATATTTTTCTATAATATTTTAGATATAAGTAGAGGACTCATGTCCCAATGTGATGCATATTTTTTTGTAATTTTTTTCCAAGTAAATGATTAATTATGAATTTTTTATTACAACTTTTAAAAAATATAAAAAATCGTATGTCTGACCACCTTAACTTGGTCAAAAATTCATGAAATTCATTTTTTCTTTTTTTAATCCTATAGTATGTAAAGCATAGAATGTGACACATATTTCAGATTCAAAAATGGTGATACCGTTTGAAAGCTATAGATGTTTTTCAATTAGCCTATCAATCCAGACTTTAGTTGTAATTCAAATAGAAAATGAATAATAATTATTTATTAAATTCAAAGTAAAGAATAATTTATATTGGTGGAAAGATGAGAATCTCCTTTAAAATCCCTTTTCGTTTCATCAAATTTGGGTTAAAAAAAGTCATTAGCCACATACCCATCATATCGCCACTTTTTGGCTCATCATGATCCTACACATACCCATAACATCAATAAACACAAGAACACCAGATTTATGTAGAAAACTCTAGAAAGGAAAAAACCATGGCGAGGATTAGCTCACAATATATTATAGCTAGTTACAATGGATTTATAGATTGGATGACTCATTGTCCAAGGATTCACTGTCCAAAAAGAAAGGCTCATTTCCAAGGGCTTACTACCTAAAGGACTCACTATTAAGAATAGAAAATAGAGTAGAAGAAGGGATCACTATCAAATTTTGAACTACTAACAATGCATCTACAACATGCTAGAGATACAATTCCAATTAAGCTCATAAAACTAACTTTGCATGCTTCATACTTTGAACCATTATCACCTTTCACACTTCACTCTACATCACATTGCTCACATGATCTTTGCATTCATACACTTCTTACATCCCATCCTCAATATTTAATTGACCTTCTATGTATACCACAAACACCAATAAGAGTATGTGCAGGATCACCATGGAAAAAATAGGCCCTTAAGTGGCGAAAAATTCAAAAAAATCAGAGTTAGGCAACTTGACGTAAAAATTTGAATAAGTTATCTATATTATTTCAAAAATATGTAAGAATAAAATATGTAGCTTGAATTGAATGTAGTTTCTAAACTACTAGGTTTATTTATTTATTTTTAAATCTATTTGGTAAAAATTTGAAATTTCAGGGAAAAAATAAGAAGTAGGTATCTGTCTGACCACCCTAACCACAATAAAATGATAAGATTTTTTTAATAATATTTTAGATATAGGTAGAGGACTCATGTTTTGATGTGATGCATATTTTTTTTGTAATTTTTTTTGAAGTAATAATTAATTATGAATTTTTTATTACAACTTTTAAAAAATATAAAAAATCATATGTCTGACCACCTTAACTTGGTCAAAAATTTATGAAACTCAATTTTTTTTTAATCCTATAGTATGCGAAGCATAAAATGTGACACATGTTTCAGATTCAAAAAATGTGATATCCTTTGAAAGCAATAGATGTTTTTCAATCAACTTATCAATTAGGACTTTAGTCGTAATTCAAATAGAAAATGAATAATAATTATTTATTTAATTCAAAGTAAAACATAATTTATATTGGTGGAAAGCTAAGAATTTCCTTTAAAAACCCTTTTCGTTTCATCAATTTTGGGTAAAAAAAATCATCAGCCACATACCCTACACATACCCATCATGATCCTGCACATACCCATAACATCAATTAGGTAAGCCTAATTACATGAACCGTGTAACACCATGACTTGTCGGCCCAAAAATCCATCACACACGCCTTCTAGAAGGAACCAAAATGTTTCCTTCATTAAAATAGGTTGGAATGACCTATAATCACTCCCATGAATCTGATCCTTACATAATTCAACTCCACATGACCCCAAAACCCATAGGTCAACACTCCACAACAAAATTGATGAAGCAACAATTGAATGAACAAACTGTTCATCTACAACTCAACATGCAGACCATAAATCACTTGCCACTTGGAGTGCATACAATTCTGACATCCTCAAACACCTCCTCAAAACCACACATCATAATAATCATCCATGATGGAATGTGAAGCATTCCAATATGCACTTTGCACCTATAACTATGCTTCTACTAATTTCGATACTCTGTCATCGATATCTTTAGTTGTGGAAGACATGTAACCTTAAAAATTTGGATATCAAATCCTTCAACATGTACCACAAACACCTCAAAAGTTCACATGAAAAGATTACATATTCATTTCAAAGCAATGTGAACCACAAAATTATTACTTTGTAACATTGAAAATGCACATTAGAACTTAGCCAATTCTTCAGTACACTTGGTCTTCACCGAAACAACACTTCTACATTTCTACAATGGTTTGACATCAATGACATCATATACCAACATGCTCATGTTGTCAAAGAATTATAGTTAAATAAAATATCTTTTTATCCTTGACACTAGTTAGGGTATAAATACAACATCCCAAGTATCTAAGCATAGATCATCAATTTTCACCCATACCTACCAATGTCTTGGTTTTGTCATTGGGACCTTGGTAAAAGAAATAAATGAGGGATCTAAAAATAATATATAACATTTTAGAAAAATAGAATCAAATAAAGAAGGATTATAATCAAGGAGGGAAAAAATTCATGATTTACAACAAAAGATCCTAGGTTCTAGCCTCTTGAGAGGGGGTTAGGCACTTAGGGATGGATAGAAAGAGGAGATCCTCAAATGATTTTTAAAAAATACAATGCTTAGGAAAGAAAAATAAAGATTGATCCATTAATGATGCAGGATAATTTGGGTCCATAGGTCATCTTACATAACCCAAAATATTTTAGGTTTTTCAATTTCATTTTTTTTGTGTCTAATTGGTTTTGGTTTTTTCTTCAGAAAGAATTTTCAGCTTGAATTTTTGTCAAATGAGGTCTTCAAATTTTTGAATCATTTAATAGGTTCCTATAGTTCAAATTTGGTGAGAGATGGAGAAAAATTAGCTAAGTTAGGATAAATCGGATGCATGACTAGTATTAGGAACAAGTTGGAGCTTTTAGGAATTTTGGGATCTATGGGAACCTCCAACAATTCATATTCCTATCATACCCCCAAAAGTTCCAGTTCTTCCTCAAGGGGTTGATGAAGCATTCCAACACTTAGTCTTTATTGTAGTTCCTAATGATGTTGAAACCCTTGAATGTTCTAGTTTCTATTGTAAGTGTCAATAAGTCTTCAATTGTAAAGTTCTTAAAGAATTTAATTGGTTCCTAGTGGAGTAGGAACCTACGACAAGACTTTTATTCTCATCTAAATCCCTCACAAAAGAAAATTTAAAAATTCCTAAAGGAACTAGAACATTCATCAAAGTGTTAGTTATTGGTTCCCAATGGAATGAGAACCCCCAAAAAATGAAAGTTTTGAAGGTTTCTAAAGGAATTGGAACCTCCAACAAGACATTGGTTCTTAGTTCCCAATGAGGTGGGAACCCTCAACAACTTTTGATGGAACATGCTTTATTGCAGTAGTTATTGGAACTTTAGTTCACTCTCTAATAAGTTTCAATTGTGTCACCAAGGACCAATAAAGTCAATGATTGTGTTTTAGTTGTAAGGGAGTTGAAGTTTTCTTTTGTAGAATTGACATGTGGTGGATTTTGATTGAACTGTTTGTTGCAATAGTTGAACTTCCTCTCCTAATGGTTGAACTACTACATCTAGAAGTATAAAAGGTGGGAAAGCAATATGTTTTGGGGTTTTTCTTTGTTGACCAGGGAGATAATATTGTCACTTTTGAAGTAGAATTGAGGGAGATGTCTACCAAAGGAAATGACAGGAATTAGAAATAGGGTGTAAGGATGAAGACTATCGAAGACGTGGCAAAGACTAGATGAATGAATGTTAGTGTAAAAGAAATACATAATTGATAAAGAATGTGTCATTTGTAATCCTAATATTGTAATAATATTTATAATCTCATAAAGTGAATACAATTCATATTATTTATTTTTATTATGTGTATTTTTTTTGTGTAATTGATATACGATTAGGTCACTTGATAAGGCCCCCTTGTTACAACTACATGAAATGGTATCAGAGAAATATTTCTCGAGTGTGTAGATAGATTTCCAACCATGAGGTGGTTTACACTAGGACCTGGGGTTATGGGTATGCACTTTAAGAGGAGTTGCAAATTTGTAGAGAGAACAAGATTTGTTTGAGATCATTTGGTTGTCCTCCAACATAGATTAAGGTTGGGTAGAAGGTGTACGAATATCCTCCACTATGTTAAAGATATATTTGAGCAACTCAATATCCATTCTCATGAAATAATATAAATTTCACAAGGGCTGGAAATCCATTTTAAAGAATGTGTGGTATCTAATGAGTCTTTAGAAGAAGGGTGTAGAAGCAAGGGTACTCTACCTTTCAAATTTTTGACTTGAAACCTTTACTTGAATCTTGATGATCTAACTAACCTAAAAATTATAATTAATGAATTGTTTAATGAAATACTAAATGCCATTATGAAACTAAAACCTCTAGATTTTAGTTCAAATTACCTAAATAAAGTAGAAAGGAAGACTATTGATCTATATGAAAGGAAAATATGATGAAGGACTAGAACTTGCAGGATAACAAGGAAAATACAGTAGAAAAATAAATTGAGGACTTGTTCAATAACCTCATCATGGAAATAATCAATATGATTAATTAAGGATGAAAAAATATCATATTATCAAATAAATTATTTTTAACTAATGGATGTTGGACTCAAGGAACACTGAGAGGGGGGGGTGAATCAGTACTCAACAAGTTTGACTTTCAATTCAAATCTTAAATCATTTTTAGCACATAAACAAAAATAAAGATGCAAGCACATAAACAAGATCATCAGGACACCATAACACCAATATTTTTATGTGGAAACCTTGTTAGGGGAAAAACCACAGTGGAGATTAATCCACAATTTATACTCTATTAAAAGTATGAACAAAAGGGAATGCACTTGCATTCAAGCACACTACCTAGAGCTCACTCCTCAAAATAAGGAAGGCTCACTGCCTTACAAAAATGTTTGTGATTACAAAAAAAATGAAATGAGAAGATAGCATCTAAAAATGCCTAGATTCAGTTCTGGTGAAGCACATAAAATAGATTCTGAATCTTCTGTTTGATCCTGCAACTCACTCTTCTTTGTTCTGCCCTAATTCACAATAATCTTCTTCAGCTCAAGTAAAACTTACTCAACTGATCTTCTGATGTTTGCTCATACATTTTTTCTACTCTTCTCATGACTTCCTCCTCACACCACAAATGAATTACTGATCTCATATATATATTGGATAACAAATATTTTAATTACTTAAGTCGACTTCAAAAAAACATAAAATATTCTTCAACAGTTGGCTTAAATCACGAGTTATATTTAATGCACACCCATAAAGATTGGTTAAGACATAGCTAGGACCAAAAAAAATATTCTCAAACTTAGAAACAATTAAACAATTACTCCTTATACACCTGTGACACACTACATTCATTGAGTCAGCCATAATGAGAAAATAAATAGAAAATCATTCTACCAAATCTCCTAACTCGTACACCGATTACTGCAACACAACAAAACTTACCAATAAGGTAGCATACATGTTTAACAACATTTCCTGGAGATCCACAACACAAAATGATGATCTGATGAAGCATATAGATTGACTAACTAATCAGATACCTTGTTCTTTATGCTTTCTACTGGTAACACACTGTCTTCTACATTTTTTGCTGGTCTAAGTAGATCCTGATCTGCGGACCGAGATAATGACTTCAGTTTCCATCAATGACAACACAAGAATCCATAAACAATCTCCCCAATCCATATGGGCACCAATGTAAGGGTATCTCCAAATTTGAAATTACCACATGAAGAGGTGAATCCATTGCATCAAGAGTCATCTCCTAAGATAAATAAGATAAGAGTACTTTTATAAGGGATATATAGTTACTCAACTATAACAAGAGAAAATAAACAACAAGAATTTACAAGAAATTGTGTAGAGATATTAGGGACTAAATTATTTGAGATCAAGTTAGTAAGAGATAAAGGGATAAGTAAGAAGTTAACTAGTAAATAGAGAAGTTGTATTAAGAAATCAGGGAAAAGGGAAATTTATAGAGAACTAAGAATGATAGAGGCTAGTTCACCACAAAGAGGAGAATAATGTCTAATAACCCCCCTCTAATCTAGAGAAAAACCACTATACATGGACCAAAACATGAAGTTTCCCATATTTGGAAAATATACTATTGAAGCTTCTAAACACATTTTTATGTTGCAGTCAATTTGGAGGAATGTCACTAGAAGTAGTCGAGATAGACTCTATAATTTTGTAGGGACCTTGAGGAATGATTCCCTTGAATGGTACATGAAATATACTAACACATTGTAAGGAGTGGTTTGAGGTAAAGGGAAAAAAATTAATTAATTTTTGATCCCCTAAGATTGCATTAGGAAGTGTCGATAAGATGAGGGAAATGATATAGAAATAATAAGAAACAATTAATGAATTTGACCTTATTTTTAATGAATTTGCAAGAAAGATGGAAGAACCACTAATAGAGAAAAAAAGGATATAATGGTTTTTCTTAGGGCTCCTACCAAAAGTACGAACTATGCTAGATGGAAGAATTTTTAAAACATGCTCAAGTTTAGTAGAATTAGCATGCAAAATAGAATCCCAACCCTAGAGAAGAAAGGATAAAGAGATTGAAAAAATAATTAGAAAAAGGAGATTAGAATTATAATAGTCAAATATCATGTAAAATATATTAGTTGAAAGTAAGAATAAGTTGAATATGCCACAAGTATGAAGGAAGAGGAATTGGTGTACTTATTGTGGAGAAGGTCACATGTAGGATGAGTTCCTAATGTTGAAATGTGATAAATGGTGGTTACATCAAAGGTTAATATGTAGTCTACACCTAGAAAATAAAAAAACATCTACTTTGGAATTTACAATAAATGGGATTGCTATGAGACTAATTATTGTTCATCCATATTGGTTAGACTAAGGGAAGATGAGAAATATGAGCCATGGTGAAATCACAAGGGTGAAGATAATGATCCTCCCATAAAGGAATGGCTAGAGCCAAAGGCTTGGTAGAACGAAATTCCTCTGACCATTTTTACAAATAACCAACTTGGAAATATCAACACAATGTTCATGTAGCACAATTTGCTTCTCCACAAATTAATACAAAATAAGCTCCAATTAGTTATCCTTCAATTTATGAGACATGATATTACAATAAGTATAGAGGAGGACACAATAGAGGAAGAGATCATCGACAAAGGATAAATGAGGTAATTTTTTTAGGGTTAATCAAGTGGGAAATTATGCTAATGAATGCCAAGAGGAAAATAAGAAGTGTTGTAGCTTTTTTAGTAATCTTAGTCCTGATTTGTTTGCTTATGTCAAGGCACACAATATTTCAAGAATGTTCCATTATAAATCAAAATAAAGGAATTGTTGGGTTCTAATGCAACAAAAGGATTAAAAATCATAATGAAAGTAGGTTTAGAAAAAATACTCAAGGAGCTCAAAAATGTAACAAGGATAAGTGAAGAAGATGCCCACAAAATATCAAATTATTTTTAATAATAATAATAATAATACATAGGGAATATCTAGAAAGGAGAGAAAATTTGAGGAATAAATCTCTTGAAACATACAAGAGGATAAATAAAATTGTGATAATAAAAAGAGGGAGGATTGAAATAGTAAAAATAATGATATAGGAAAATGAACTATGAGAGGAAACAAAAGAAGACATTGAAGGAGAATATTTATTGACAAGAGGAAAACATGAAATGATAATTGAAGATGCAAGAAATATAATTCAATAAGAAAAGAGAAATTAATAGTATCACGAAGAATGTTTTTCAAAAAAGGAAGCTAAAATCTTAAAGGAATTAGCATTTAATTAGTAGAGGAAGAAATCATTTAGGAAAATTTAAAACAATTCTCAAAATAATAGAACAAGGGAATAAATGCAACTACTAAACCTCAAATTTGAAGTGGAAAAAAATATCACGAAGATGGAAGAAGAAGTTCCAATTCTAATAAAACTTAAACTAAATAACAAATGTTTTAAAAAGAACATACTGCTTGATCTTGAATTAGATGTCAAATTAATACCTAAAAGAGTTTGAGAAGAATTTAGGTGGCCAACAATCTATGATAAACCCTATAAAATTGCTTTGTTAATGGTACTACAATTTGCATGGTTTGAACTTGGAGAAGAATATAAGTTAATTTAATGGGAATCAAGAAGAAAGTAGACTTTGAATTAATAGATATGAAGGAACCCTTTGATACCTTCAAATTTTGATTAAATTCAGAATGGCTTGTAAACTATAATGGTAAAATTAACTCTTATAAAGAATAAATCTCATTCATTGACAATGAAAAGGTAATACACACACCCCTATACAATGATATATGAGTAATGCATACATAAAGTAGATAGCACAAGAATAAATTAAAGAAGAACCAAAAGAACTACATTCTTTGAGAATATTGTTGGAACACTTGCAACATGTGAATGAAGGTTGGATGGTTGTGTTGGTTGTTTCTTTGTTGTCATTGATGTCAACATGGTAATAAATACATGGTGTTGACTATATGGAAGTTTGCTTGGTTTACTGTAAGTTGTTCTTTGCTGGTAATGCTCCTCTGTGATGGATCAGTATGTTAGTATTTGAGTCCAGAACTCATCGCAGGATCTGATGTGACTCTAATATTCTAACCATGTTTTATTCACTTATTTAGATTACTTTTTCTTGGATCTTGAGAAGTTATTTTTTCTATGAACTAGAAGTTATCTCTGACAGAGTTCAACTTTGTATCCTATTTTTTTTTGTGTGTGGTGTATTGTGTGGGAGACTCCACATTTTACTAAGGTGAACATTCTTATATCGCGGTTGAGTTGACAATCTCTTTACTGGTAGTATGATGGGAAATTAATTTGTTCTCAGATCTGAAAGGTGTTTTCATTAAGGATTATTTGTTGGTTTGAAGAATTGTGTTTCTTAGTCTTGGTTGACGCAATGAATGCAATATATTATTAAGACTAATAGTCGACTTGGCATAATGCACTACACAGATAAAATGTTGAATCTTATATGGTGCAACCTAATTGAAGAATAAGATATATATATATATATAAGATGAAAGATAGACTTGAGATGAGCAATGCAATTGGAAGAAAGAGTGAATAATAAATGCAAGAGAGTGAGAAGGAGAAGTGAATGTGACCAAAGCATCTAAGATCATAGCCTAAATGTTTTATCAGCTAAGATCAGTGCAATTTTGTTGAGCAACTATTGTGTGATGTAGTACTTCATATTTTGAGCTTCAGTGGAACTGAACCCTACATAGTGAAGGTGTATTCCATCAGTTCATTCTTTTCGCAGTGAGCCACTATCATTGTACATCTTGGTAGTGAGCCATATCTTTTGTACTTAGGTTGTGAGCCTTTTTAAGGATAGTGAGTCCTGGTAGTGAGCCCCATAATATTTTGTATCCAGATATAATATATTTTGAGTTAACTCTCACTGTGGTTTTTCCCTCATTGGGTTTTCCATGTAAAAATATTAGTGTCCATGTGTGTGATTGCATTGACTTTATTTTATGTTCTCTCTTGTTGATTCAGTTAAAATGGTATTAATGATGATTAAGTGGATTTTATTATCAGTATGTGGAATACTGATTCACCCCCCTCTTAGTATTTTGGATGTTCAACAACTAGTATTAGAGCTTGGTTCCTTGGAAGAAGCCTAACAGCTTGAGGAAGGTCCCAAAATTTGAATATAATTTTTTTTTTTCCCTTGGAAGTGGTCACTACTCAATTTTTAGAAGACATGGAAGCCTTGAAGGACAAGTTGATAAAAGCAAATGAGCACATTGAAAAGATACAAAGTATATGTATAAATGTAGGTGATCTATTGACTAAAGGAGAAGAAATCATTACTAGCCTATAGGAACAATTGGATGAGAAGAAAAGAATTGAAGAATATCAGGAAATTGAAATTTAGAAGATGATGGATGAATGCTCAAAGCTTGAATTAGAAGTAGAAATCTTGAGATCTAATCTGGAAAAGGTAACACTAATACATTTGATTGCAAAATCCAACGAAACTGTCCAACAAAATATGTAAAATTTGATGTTCGTTGGGTGCTTGTAAAATTTGATGTGTAATTTTCAATTTTTTGAAAGTTTATCCCCAACGTTCATCGAAATGTCGGCTATCATTTTCGTCGAATTTTCGACAAACATGAAAAAAAGAAAAAACATCAAATTGTGGCCAACATAAAGAAAAGTGAGTTCGCACCTAATTTATTGCGACAGTGTTTTTCTCTACTTGAGAGTTTGTGGAGAACTAAGGATGATTTTTTTGGGAAAAATCAGAAAAAATTCAAGAAGATATCGCTAGGTTGAGGGTAGTCATTGTCTTTTTGCAAAATTTAGTTGTGAAGTCAGATTTGTAGTTCCAGGTTTGAAAATCATATTTTAAAGCAACATCTCATCAGATTTCACTTTTAGAGGTTAAGGGTTTTGAGAATTTCATGTCCAGATTTTGTTGTGTGGAATCACCATAAGATCACAACCAAGGAACAGATTCTTGTGACTATAATTATGTGATCCATAACTCTATTGGTCATGTGGAACAGTTGTGCTATAACAAATACATGATGCATTCATGTGTGATGCAAGTTTAATGTGACTATGTTGTGATAGAAATGGAGGCACTCATATGATGTAGTTAATTTAGGTTGTATAATGTAGGTGCTAATCATCATTGGGTGCATTCAGGTTGTCTCAAGTTTAACAGGTTATGATGTAATTATAGCATGATCGAAGAGTGATTACCTCTTGTTGCAATAAAGAGCCCATAACTCTGGTTGATATGTAGAGTGGTTGTGTTATATCAATTATGTAGTGCATTCAAACACAACCCATGTTTAATGGGCTATTCTAGAGAGTGATCAAAATTTTCTAAAGCTTATGAATGTTACTTGACATATATTTGCATAATCTCAAATTCCTTTAGAGGGTTTTGAAGTATCAATGTATCCTATATAGGGTTTAGAATGATTTCTTTTAATTAAAAAAATAAATAAATGATATATTTCCCTATAATTAGATAATGTGGAGATCTCCTAAATTTGCTCCGGCACACTATCCTCTTTGGCACTGTATTCATTACTCTAGCTACTAGGGTTTTGCATGTGACATCTTTAATATCTTCATGACTGTGGCTTTTAAATAGATCTCAGTCTTTGCTTTAATCCTTTTCATGGTAACCCTTGAGTTCCATAATCCACCTTCAATCTCTTCTAAGAAGGTTGTCTTAAGCTAGACTGCATAGTATGCATATAAAGCAAGTCCTTCATACCTGCCATTGTTCCAAACCACCACTCACTGCCTTGCTTAAAATGTTGCCTCCATAAGCACAATAGCATGTTTTAAAATCATGGTTGTTAGTGATTGACCATTAAGGTCACCACTTTCATCATGAAGATACAATGAGATTTTTGTCTTCAAACTCAAGGCATTATGGAAGATAACATTGTGAATTGTTTGTTGTGTACGATTCAATTTTCTTACACATTTACTACTTTGCTAACTTCCTTTAAGACTGGGTATTGCACCCTTAGCTACAATCTCAAACAGCTCACTCACTATCACTTGAAGATTCCTTTCATGAGTATCCTTCTATAAAATCAAACTATGCCCTATAGGCTGCCTACTTACTACAGGGGACTCATTGTTTCATGGTATTGTAGTTCTTAAGATCCTTCAACCTTATTGACACTACTTCACAGTCCACAAGGTATTATTCACTATTCTCCCATCTTTGATGAGTCTCAAAACACTGCTCAAACATGCAATCCACTACCTCCATTATACATTAATGGCTAAGAAGAAACATTGAACCTATGATTACCACTGTTACTACATTTGGACAGTCATTCCCTGATTGCATTTTCCTTGTCTAACACTACTAAACACATTTAAAAAACCCTTAAGGTCAGCAAGGGGGT
Organism: Sequoia sempervirens; assembly: GCA_007258455.2. NCBI lineage: Eukaryota > Viridiplantae > Streptophyta > Pinopsida > Cupressales > Cupressaceae > Sequoia > Sequoia sempervirens. The sequence continues at coordinate 191,798,061 of VDFB02281492.1, forward strand.
AATGAAACTCACTATTAAAATCTCCACTTTACTATGCAAGGTTTGAGCTTTATTATCTTGTCACTGCTCAACCTATTTTTGACTGTCACATCTCAAGTGATTGTCATTCTTCTTACCATAGATTGCATTTACAAATGTCACTAAGCTACATAGTGTGCTTGTTATTGGCTACAATCTTTAGATTGCAAGATTTTGTTATTACCTACAATGTCTCAATCTTTTATTTCTAATCTACTGCTATTGTTTATGTTTCTATGGAGGCCTAGGGTTTGTACCCTAATCATGCTCTTACCAATGCTTCTTTGTTTTATTAGGGCTCTCTCAATGTTGAGGGCCCTAGGGATAAGCTTGTCATAAGAAGTGACACATTGCATCTTTAACTAAAAGGATAAATCCGTATTGACATTAGCAATGATGATTCCGACTGTTGCTCCATAGGAATGGGTCACTTGCTCTTACTAGCTCGCTACCTCCATTGTTGTAGGAAGTTTGTGATCAAGTTCAATATTCTGATTTTAGGAGTCTTAACAGTTGGAAATCATAGTAAAATCAGAATTTAATAAGTTTTGGAATTAGCATTTTAAAGTGTTTTTTGGGGTCATTAACTTCAGACTATCTTCTCTTTTGCAGGGGTGGTTGCATGCCAAATTTTTTTGGTGTAAAATATCAGAATTATTAGATTATATTACTTGTCTATGAATAAAAATTATTGGAGTGTGAGTTTGATATTTTTTGAAGATCTAAATAGTCAAGCTTGGTAAAGAAAAATCATGTCAGATAATATTAGTCCAGAACAAAATAAAGAGACACTTGATAGATTGTGGGCTAGATTGAAAGGAAAGGGTGATGGGAAATGTTATTGTCCTTGCAATAATTGCAAGGGCTTAAAGACGAGATGAATTTTAATCACAACATCTGAGAAACATTGTGGGAAACATGATCACGTTGAAGGGGGGCATGATTATTTTCCATTGGTAAGTTGTTCATTATATGTGTTTATATTGATTGAATTTGTAAATGTTTATATCATTTTAACATTATATATATATATATATATAATCACTTGATCATGATCATGGTTTATTTGTGTCAATCATTATTATAAAGGTGGGGTGCCTTAGGGCAGATGATATGGATTATCACGGCCCGAAGAATGTGGTTTTGTAAGCGGACGAACATGGAGCTGTGAATATCAAAGATGAAGTTAATGATCCTATGGAAGAAGATGATCATGCGCCAAAAAACACAATTGAAGATGATGGTACGAAAACATTGATCCATGACACATTTAGTGGCAGAGCTGATCATGATGATCAAGATGATTTTGATGATGTTCATGATTTACCTATACTTGAGAAGGCATAAAAGCCCTTTATGAGAGGCTCTGAAACAACTCTTCTCTACGCTATATTGTTGTTGTTGAACTTGAAGGTTATGAATGGTTTATCAAACATAGCAATCTCACGGATGTTAAGGTATGTCATATATGTCATCTTTTTTCATCTATTTTAATTGTTGTTAGTTCATCACTAGTAAATAAAGGATGAAATATGTACCATTAATATTCTTTATATAACAAATTAGTTTTTGTTGTAGATTGATTGGTGAATTTTTGTTACCACCATCAAATATTTTACCTATCATACTGAGATTTATGTGCATTATGAAAGATATCGAGATGGAGTATCAAGCAATAGATGCATGTCCCAATGATCATATTATATATCATAAACAACAATTTGCAATAGAATGCCGAATGTCATATCGGTGGATGTCGAGCGGATAAACTAAAAAGGGTGCCTCACAAGGTTCTTCGTTATATTCTCATTATTCCACATATGCAACGATTATTTAGGTGTGAAAGCTTAGCACAATTTATGGATTACCATGCATGGAATAGAAGTGGAGATGACATTCTTTGAATGCCTACGGATGGTTTGCATTTAGGGACATGGAGGAAAAATGGCCACACTTTAAAGAAGAACCTCATAATCTCAGGCTTTCATTGGGAGCAGACGGTGTCAATTCATTTGGAGAGCTGAGATCTATTTACTCAGTGTGGCCTATTTTTGTTACCAACAATAACATTCATCCATGGATGTCAATAAAGAGGAGCACATAATGTTGTCAATGATTGTTCCAAGTATTTGTTTTACATCAATTTTCTTTAAGCGTAGTTGCATCTCATTTGTCTTATTTGTTGCATAATGACTTATATTTTTTTAATTTCAATAGTCATGTACATTAATTTATATATATTGTAGTAAAATGGTTATAATAATTATGTAATGTTTATGTTCATTCAACTAGGTAAGTACCAAGTTAAAGATATGAATGTATATATCGAGCCTCTTATCGATGAGTTACTAAAGTTATGGAATGGCATCACTATGTATGGACGTCTCTAGACCAATAGGACAAAGACAATTTCAATTCCATGCAATGCTTGTATGGACAATTCATGATGCCCCAGGGGGTAACATATTTTTGTGGTATGTTATAACGTTTGGTACTTTAACAATATTTAATTTGATGAACTAGATATCATGCATGTTTTAAAATAATGTATTCATTATATATATTAAAAATTGACATATTTAATCAATTATATATCATCTTGCAGGTCAAACAAAGGAAAAATTTGCATGTCAATTTGTGGTCCAAAGATTAAATCTCGTCATTCAACAAGTTTAGGAAAGCAGGTGTTTGATGAGTATAGGCACTTCCTCCATAGAAATCATAAGTATCGAACTACTAAAAAACATTTTTTCAATGGGAAAGAGGAGACTACATCAAAACCACGAAGAATGTCACCTCGCCTATGGAAGTTGGAATATAATAGAATTAATTGTTCAGGTTATACATCGGATCAAATTTTTTATCTATCATATATGATATGTTTTGAATTTATATTTTTATATTGTGTTGTGTTTATGCATGTTGTAATTGACAATGATTGTCGTTGTTAATTTTTTTAACTTATATGCTTCATGAAGGTCGTCAAGGCATTAATGGTCGGCTTCCATAGGGACTGAAAAAGTTATCCGAGACAATTTAGTAGGTTTCCCTACTATGAGCAGCTACAAATTGTGCATTTGTTTGATATAATGCATATCAGAGAGAATATAATAGAAATGATATGGAAAATATTGGATGGAAGGCATGACAAAGAAAAAATTGTCAAAATTTGTACTAACATTGAGGAAGCCAATCATGCAATGAAAAATGTCATTCAATTAAATAGCGATGGAGACCAAATTAATATAAGTGCCCTTCCTTGGTTATTAACAGAGTAGCAAAGCAATGCTATAAAAGAAGTCATACAAAAAATTCAATTTCCCATAGGATTTGTTGTGAACATAAACAATATAATAACAAAGAAAGGTGAATTTAGGTCAGGGATGAAAACACATGATTGGCATACCTTCATTAAGCTAATTATTCTAGTATATTATATACACTTGTATAATGCATGTACTTTTTAGTGTATTGTGTATACTACTTTTGGAAAAATAATGAAAAGATCATTTTATAATTGTTGCAATATGTTCTACCTCTATCTCTCCTAGACAACTTTGACAACAATGTCAACAAGTTATATATGATCTTGGAAAATACATGAGGTAAGTAGCAAGATTTGTTCAATTCACTATATACATCTTATAATTGCCATTTTTTTTACTTGTTATGTAATATACTGTATATTTTTGTTAAATATCATTAATATATTTGCACCTTGAATCACTTATAGATGGATATCATCTAAAGAAATCCATAAAGAAGATATAAATTATTGGAAGAGAAAAATTCCTCATCTAATGTGTGAAATGCAAAAGTGTCTGCCTTCAACATTTTTCAATGCACAAGAACACTATCTCATACACCAAGTTGAGGAGATTGAATTGTGTGGACCTATACACACAAGGTCAATGTGGATGGTTGAGAGGCACTTGAAATTTTTGAAGGCTTTGGTTAGACAAAGAGCACATCCTGAGGATTCTATGGTGGAGGGATATATGGTATACCCAGACCATGGTGTACATTAGTGAATATCTTCCTAAGTTTGCAGCAAAGATCCATGTAGATTGCATTTGGGATCCCAACTCCATTAACAAATTGAAGGGGAGTACTTGTTGGGAAAGGTAGATTGAGGAAAGTGAGAGGTAATTATAAGATGGTCATGGAGATTAATTGGAATATATTTTACATATGGTTTTTATGTTTATTGTACTTATTTAATTTTTAATCTTCAATATACATCAATTATAAATTAAGTGGAGTATCTTGTGGTATTTAACTAATTATACGTTGTTTGTGAATTTCAATTTTTTTTGAATACGGTTAGTCGAGAGTGGGATGCACTACATTTGTACATCACCAAAAATCTTGATTAGATGACGGTATGGATTAAGCGATGTCAACAATCATTAGTGCATTAACATGGGAAGGTGTGGCTTCATTGGTTAAAGAAGCTCATCGTAATGGAGATTCCAATGTTACACAAAGGGAAATTGATTTAGCATATGGTTTAAGAGATAAACAGGTACATATAAATATATTAATCACCCATATTATTTAATTATTTTCAAGTATATTGATGTATATATATATTGAGATTATTTCCTTTGCATACATTCGGCCAAGAATAAATGTGTTTATCAACTGACAATATTCCAATAATTTTTACATGTTTGACATATTGCAGGTGAAACACCACAAGGCTATGTGGTGCAATGGTCATAAATTTTGAATCAAAATATTGGGTGACATGAAGAAAACTTGTGATTCTGGTATAACTGCAGTCTTTCAGGTGACTAATGTGTCATCTAGAAGTGACATACATCCAGAAGTCTTAGAAAATTGATACTATGGGATTTTGGATGATATACTTGAGTGTGACTTTAAGTCCTTCAAATTAATTTTGTTCGTCGTCCTATGGTACAGGCTACGATTGAATGAAAATGATCTTGAGAGAACTGTTATTGAACATGATAATGGATTTACCATGGTTATTACAAGGTTGATCAAGCAAGCTAGAAATGAGCCATATGTTCTTCCAAGCCAATGTGAGGAAGTATTTTACTTAGAGGTTCCAAGTAAACCGAGTTGGTCATTTGTTGTTAGACATGATCCAAGAGGAAGGCCGGTAAAATATAATGTGGTGGAAGAAGAAGATACCGAAGAACTAGAAGATGATGTAGATGATGATCAGAATCAACGGTTAGTTGATGATGTCCCTGATGAAGATGTCGAAGAGGAGGAACTAGATCATGATGATGTAGGAGTTAATGTTCATGAATATGATATCCGTGTGGATGATGATATTATCAAAACTGATATCAATGATGATGATGATGATGATATGACCAATCCTTACAATGTCGAATCTGGATCGGATGATACAGACAAAGAGTTGGATGAAAAAGAAGATCAATGACATTGAAATGTATACGTTATGCGATTATATTATCTATTTGATATTAATTTCTTGATAGAATTATATTTGACTTATGTGGTTACATAATTAATTCATGATGTTTTTAATTTTTATGCCATTACATAATTAATTTAATGATGTACTTTTTAATGTTTGAAAGGTCAAAAAATTAAAACATTTCAATAGTGATGTTAACAACCTTGAAATTAGTGTGTTTTATGTTTCATGTGATCATAAAAGATTAAAAAGTTAGTTGTAGAGGTGGTTGTTCAATGGTTGATGTGTATGTTGGTTCTTTTTACAATGTAACCATGTTTGTCTTGTAATCTACCTATGGAATTGCAAATTCCAATCGAAGGCAGCTTGAAGGACCTGGACCAATTGACGAGGACTTTAAAAGCCTCCTACACTTCGGGCTCTGCAAGACTTGGGAGGGTGATCCCTTAATGTGTTTAAAACCTTTGCACCATTATTATAAACAACATTAACAATAGCAGATGATCTCACTTAATAGCTCAACATGATAAGATAATATCAACTAGAATTGGTTGTTCATAGACAATATCAACTGTCTGGAGCGTGAGATAACTAAACACAATCCATTGTATAAGATAGTCAATGATTTTCAATTTGTAGCAAGCTCTAGGCAAAGACAAACAAATACTGAACTACACTAATAATTATAACTTAGATCAGTGCCATATATCCATTACAAGACTCAAATTCATAAGCATCTAGAGGTTTATAACAGATTTAATACATCACATACAAGATCCCTGGCAATATTGCATTACAATTTCATCAGTATGCATTCTAACCCAGAACTACTTATCAAATCCTTATACAACACACATCCGCCTATAATCCCATTCAAGCATCTTGATTAATTCCTTGAATTAAAGCTAAAATAGAATCATACACACCACAACAATGAGATGGATAAAACAACCCTTAGTTATTTCATTCAAAGTTTAGATATGCATGTACAATGGAGAGACATGAGCTCGAATTTTTATTTCAACTCAAATGCTAGTACTGTTATACAACATTAAATCTCTATGAACTCAAAACCTGTTATATAATGACTCAAAACCTAAATTGCATTTCTCTAAAACCATCAACTTTACAATTGGCTTTGCAACTTCACCTAGACTTCGACAAAATTATCTAACTTGCTAACGTACTTCTAGCCTTGAAATCCTTCTTATAGAAAATGAAGGAGCAAACAGAAGAGCGGCAGTACACTGTCACCGACCAATTGGAGCACTGGTGATATTCCAAAATTTGTTACAATAGCCACCACCTTGAAAAATATTCTTGTTCATCATATCAGCTGAGGAACGTTGATGCAAAAAACCACAAGAAAACCGCACTGAGAAAGCCGTCAACACAAAACTGGAACTGTTGCAACCGCAACATCTGATTTGCCACCTGTTAGTAGTTCACTCCTTATACTCCTCCTCATTCAAATATTTAGTTACCCAATTCTGGTACTCATCATCAGTTGGCCAATCAAAATTAATTACCTCATCCACCTTGGTATTATAAGGTGTGTATTTTACCACTACCTGATTTGCATCCCTTTCAAAAGATTCCAAAAATGAGCTAGTACTAATTATTTTGTCTATATAGCTCACCAAAAAATCATAGTATGACTGATCACAAATTGAATTGATTTGATCATTGATGGCCTCACTTGCTTGAGCCTGCCATTGTTGAAATAACCTGATTTTCCCCTGCTCATCAATTATATCAGGTAACAATGTGTTACCCCAATCATTGAAATTCTTCACTAGCTCCCTAATCTTCCTACTCAAGTTTGGTAAGGTCTGAAAAACCTTGCAATGATTTTACTAACACATGACTAGGATTTAATGATTGGGGCATATTATTTATATCAAACCTTGAGGCCTTATACATGATATCCAGATCACTGGCCTTAGGGATTCAATTTTCAATTATTGGTATCGCTACTTTCTAATCCCTATCAATATACTTTATTGTTGCTAACAATAAAGAATATAAAGAATGTATAGATAGCAATTTGAGATCAACCTTTTCATTTAAATGCCTCAAAACAGTAGTAACAATTTCATTTTTCTCTAAGAGAGATCCCTCCTTAATTTTGATTAATGATGCCTGCAATTCATCAATTTTTTGCAAGAGCTGCTTCTTTGTAGGATCGACAGAGCACTCTGTTTCTTCTTCAACTTCCTCTAAAGAAAGGGTGAGGACAGGATTCTGACTGGGATTTCCTGGTGTGGAAACAATTGGAGAAGTAGGAGGCACTTACCCTGCTATGGAAGGTAATGTACTGGTTCGTGGAGCACTTGATGTCTCCCCAATCTGCTTATATCTAAACCTCTCCACTTCAGTTTTCAACTCAACATTTTTTTGTTGCATCTTGTTGTACTCCTCAATCAAAAGGTTATATTTTTCCATTAAGCTCTTCCTTTCAGCTTCCTCCCTTTCAGCAGTCTTTTGGGCCAATTTGGCCACATTCACAGTCAAATTAGTGGTCTCAATGGTTGAGGTCTCTAAAGCTCTCTTTATTATCAATCCTCCCTTGAAATTTGGATTAATATCAAAAATATATGGTTTTCTCCCTTGCGAGGCCAATGCCCAAATTTCTAGATTTTCATATTCCTCACTAAAAGAAGAGTTTTGAAATGCTGCCTTGACCTCTTCTTTAGAGTCTTGAAAGGGATTCTTAGATTTCATAATAGGATTAAAGGCTACTGCATCTACAATGTCCCATTCAGGCAGAATTAATACACCAGCATGACTCACCAGTTTTCTTCCTTCTTCAGGAGTGATGTTCTTGAATTCTTCCATTAATTCAGCTTTTACCTCCCATCATTCTCTTGGTCTGACCTGTCAGGCCTTAGTTCTCTTCTCTGCCTACATTTATCTTGATACTCTTCAAACTTCATCCTCCATACCAATTGCAAGAATACATGAGTTTTTACAAATGTATTGTCATCTAGAAACTCCTTGCATGCCTCCATTCTTGCATCTTGTACACTTTTACCTTTCATATCTAAATCAGATAAAACTAATTCAGCTGGCCTAGGAGGGGAAGGCATACCAACTTCCATGTCTTGATCAGTAACAATAATCTCATCCATCAGATCCTCCTATGGTTGATCAATTATTTGCTTCTTAGGGCTTGGCTTGGATGGTGGTGATGAGGGATTGTCTTCCGGTGATGATTCTAAATCAATAATTTTGATTGCCCCAAGAACTTTGAATTTTGGACTTGGTTGTAGAGGCACTTTCATAATCTGTTTTCCTTTTCTTTCCACTTCTTCTTCATCACTACTACTATCCTTTTTCCTCCTGTAAATGAGCCACCTTTTCGTAGGCTAGTATGCTGGCCTTGTTTCAATTGGTCTGGCACCTTGCTCTTGTACACCCAGACTCAATTCTAAATTTATCTTTTTTGTCCTCAATGTGCCCATGATTTCCTTGAAGTTTCCCATTAGAAAATCAATTTTCTTATGGTGGGGATTGAACTCCAATAGTGGATCATATTTCAGATCCATTTTGTGCACAACATCTAGTAGCTTACCATAAGCTATCCATTTCTCCTTGTTCAACTCCTATCTATTCAAATAAAATTCATTTCTAATCAAGTCTTTAGGGAAATTGAACTCATGCACAAATTTTCCAACTTTTATTCTTTGTCTGAAAAGAGCAAAGAAACCCTCAGGATCATGCTGCCACTTTGGTCCACACCTCAAATGGTAATCATTAAAGAAATTATCAAAATGCGTCCAGCCTCCCTTTGAAAATACAAAATCAGACACCACTGTATAATCTGGGAAAAATGTTCCCTTACCCCTTCCAATGAGGTTGTCCTCATGAATATGACCTATCTACCACATAACTTCTGCAAATCCCACTCTTGGTTGCACATTGTATGGCAGTATATGAGGGGCTCCCTAAAAACCATATACTCTCAAGACAGTGCTGACTGGGTATGGGATAATGTCACCCCAATTATGGTAAACCTTCAATTTTGGCTTCCTCTCCTTTGGCCTGAGAAAATCATGTAATTCCTCAAGGATCCTAGGTATATTCACCATTAATCTAGCCCTTAATCTGGAAGCAAAACAATTATCAAATTGCACATAACTAGTGCTTTCCTTATTACAAGATAAATTTGCAGCCCATATCTATACTGGCAATCTTTCTCCATCAACTAATTGCCTTAATTTCATCCTCTCAAAGAAAAAGTCAGCATTCTTAAATAAAAACATATGCATGTTAGCATAGAATACCAAAAGAATTGAGTGTCGGTATCATTGTTTTGCAACTTTGACAGTTGTTTATGCATCCTCTCAACCAAGAAAGAAGCGAAGTCATAGGTCATAGAGAAGTTAGGGTGTTGTATTTGCACCCCCATGAACATATAAGCAATGGGCATTACCGTACCAGGATTGAAACCCAAAATCTAACATAAAGAATAGAAAGTGGCTAGGAAATTTTTTGCAAAACAATTTAATTTGAAAGGTTCCTAGTCATTGGGGCTGATATGAAATTTTGAACCTCCTGCCTTAGCCAGATGAGGTGGAAGCAACCTTGCTCTAAAAAAATATTTCAGCTTTGCATACTGCTGCTTCATTTCCTCAAGGTTGATAGGAACCAAGTCTTCACTCGGTTCACTTAAGTCAAAAATATGTTGGACCTCTTCTCTGTTAATGCTCAATAGAACCTTTCCATCATTGTCCCTGATTATTTGTGTAATAGGGTCATATCTTGCAACCACTGTCCTAAGCAGGTCTACATCAGGGAATACATTTGGTACCACCAGCTTCCCCATATCATACATACATCCATTTGAAAAAGGGTGAGGAAAATTCCTCTGTCTGTACCACAATCTAAACAATTCCAAGCTAGTGAGGGGAACCCTAGCATCGAAAATGTTGGAGCAATTATACACTAACCCTTCACCCAGGATTTTCCCTCGCATTAGGACCAATCCCTTCCTCCTATCATTCATTGACAAGGGGAATTGATCTAGGAAATCATCATATAGGTTTCATTTCAAATATTCATTCTGGCCAGAATGGTGCTTGGGCAGTGCCATCTCAAAAAAACTAGGGCTTCTTTACAACGTTATAATTCAGATAGCTAGGACTAACCAGAGATAGAAAATTACAAGACAAAACACTACAATTTCTCACAACTATAATTAAACTATAGCCCTAACACATTCATCAAAAAGCTCATAGCACATCCAACTAATCCTTTCCAAAATTCAAATGCAAAATGACTAGGAGGCACATAAAATAAACTCACGGCTTTGTTCACAGAACTCCCAAATTCTGGTTGCAGAAACTCGCAATTCTACCTTCGGCTCTGAAACTACTTCGTGAAATAGTTGAATGCTTTGTGATACAGACTAGAAGGAAAATTGATTTTATTGTCGATCAAATTACACCAGCAAGTGTCTCATCCACCATTAAAGCTCAATTTCTCCCTGCACGAACAACTCCAACCATATTTGATGCAGATTTAAATTCAAGCTGCCAATTCTTCAACTTGATCAAATCATCGATGGCCACCTTCAAAACAAGCTGACACAATTTCCAAATGGGTGATAAGGGGCCCACCTTACCATACACTATGAAGGAAGTCCACGTGGCAGTTGCCCGCTATATCGCAATCTTGAAACTTCTAATCACGCGATGGCGGGCAACCGTTGATCCTGAGCATCAATGATCTCGCTCCTTTAACACAATCACCAGCCATGTTGTTAACCTTCGAGCAGCTTTCCAATGAGATTATAACATATCCGTCAATTTAGAACATGTGCATCTCAAGAACACTTTAGTAATCCGCCCCTTAATACATTTAAAGCCGACTAGTGTTTCCTTTACTCTTTAGGCTTCATCAGATGAGACACGTGATGCCTGCCCGTGATTTCTCAATCAACCCAAGCACCATCGCGGGATGGCAGGGAATGGCTCAAATCAAATGGTAGTTGGTCAGTGATAGCACAAATTTGATCCCTCGGATAGGACACGTGGCGCCCGCCCGTGATTTCGCGATCCTTCAATTCCCGATCATGGGATGGTGGGCACCGTTGATATCTGCAGGAAATAGATCAATAGCAGCACTAAATCAACCCTTGCAAAATAAAAATTCATTAAAAGGAGAAGTGGGCATTACTAGGCAGATGAAAAACAACAACATAAGTTTTTTTTTAAAAGATGAAACACGGGGCCAACCAAGACTTAGGAAATAAAACATTGTAGAGGAAATAAAGTATTAAAATCAAAGTTTGGTTTTAATTTTAATCCAGTGACATAAGCCTAAGCCATTAACCCTAATGGTCATGTCACTGACAGCTTAGCCAAAGCCTTTCATTAAATACTAACCATGCAATGTGTAGGTTTTTCAGATTCGAAGATGTGGGAGAAGATCTGGATCATACCCCACCAACTCGCAGACCTAAGGTGTCACCCTGTTATTTGGCGTGAGGTCAGCAAAAGGTAGATGTGTGTCCTGTATGGATTAATTTTATTGGTCGTGAGGAAGGTGAATGATGCTTCATTGGATTTCAAACCAAGTTATCCTGAGATAAACCATTTGATCTACCAACTCTTTAGGAGATCAGCAGGTAGTATTCGAAGTTGGAAAACGGCACATGGTGGTCGTTTTATTGTACAATTGGTGAAGCATTAATGAATTATTCCTTGCTTGTGTAGTCACGTCGATCTCAATCTATGTGAAGATGTTTTTGGAAATCATGAAGGGTGATCTTTGGATTCTCATGCAACTCTAGTTAAACGGTGACAGTACATACGCTGCCAAATTGCCATGTTTGCACATGCATTTTTACTAAGCATTGATGAAGGTTGCCATTACCTCGCACAATAAATACAAGAGGAATTAACTGCTAATAGTGTCATTCTTATAGCAGTTAGAGCACTTTGTGGGCTAAGTCTAATCAATTTTGAGTTCTTGTCTAAGAAGAGAATGAGTAAGTCAGTAAGGAGGTCTATTTGTTTGAGCTCACAAAAGCTAGAAGGTTGCAATTCAAGGACGTTGCTGCTCAACTGGTAGATCACAAAGGCAAGTAGTCAGCGGTGTGCTCTATTACTAGTGTTGGTAGGAAAATAAGGTATGGGCATGGCTCCTTATCTGGATGCCAACACTCGCCCATTGACCTTACGAGCAACACTTCTAATGATGTAACCGAGACCGACTCCAACTACTGTCGGTATTTACATTGCTTCAATCACGGTCTGCCCTCTGATGAGGAAGTGATATCTATGGTGCCATTGGCTATTAAAACCCCAAGCGGATGGACTAGAACCATATTGGGCAAGGACAATAAAGAAGAGGAGGTTGAGGGTCTACCGTATTGGGAAACAACTAGAAGCATGTATGTATACTGGGGTCTAAGTGTCGGTAAGGGCAGGGTGGTGGGTAAATAAGGAGTTGTTGTGGTGCCTTCGTGGCAATTTGGTTGCCTGGTTTTTTTGTGGGGATAGCGACAAGGGGATTTTGATGATAATTGGTGTTCCTTTTAGTTTTCCACCATGCCACCATGTTTTAAGTGCATTCAATGCAGTGGGAAGTTTTGAAATGAGCCAACAAAGCAATGAGATTTGAGCTAAAGAAGAAGAAAGTCAAGCTTGTTGCTCCCTTGTTTAAAAAGGGAATCTTCGAGGCTCATTCGTGGAGAATCATGAAAGCTCTAGCTAGGTTTGAGTTGAATATATGGGTAGAAAGATATATGTCCCATGAGTGAAGTGATATCTGTGGTGCCATTGGCTGTTAAAACCCCAAGCGGACGGAATAGAATAGATAGCCTATTTTGAGTTTTGGATGAATATATGCAAATTATCTTAAATTGTATGCAGATATGACTTATAAGCATGAATAAACGTATAATTTTAATATATTTTCTCTCCTTATGTCGATTTGAGTGAATTTTGAATGAAATGTTAATGATGTTGTCATTCTTCTTTTGAGATTTGTTCAATTGTGTGTCTATTTTTTTGCTTTGATTCAAAAAAATCAATTAAATGCTTAAATGAAGTCATAAGATTACAATTATTTACAAAGGATTTGATAAGTAGTAATATATCAGAGAATTGAGCTCCATAATGCAAGGTATTATATGAGTAGTCTATTCTATTAAATTCTTGGGTCATTTCTGCTAACAGTAAATGGGTAACTAAATATTTAATTGATGAAGAATAAAAGAATAATATGTAAATGGGTCACTCACTCACTCCCTCTATCTCTCCCCCCTTAACCCTAAACCCTTAACCCCAACCTCTAAACCCTTAATATTAGGTGTGTATTAAAACATTATAAATGTATATAAATCTTTTGGAGTTCTATTAGGAATTGAATGATAAATGATGATGAATGGGAAAATCTAAGGTACTTCAATATTTTCAACTAAAAATTTAGAGTTTAATTAGGATTAGTGTTCACTTAGGGTTAGGTTTAGGGTTTAATTAATGTTCAATTCAAATTAGG
>VDFB02281492.1:191812102-192053835 GCA_007258455.2 Sequoia sempervirens
TCCAAAGATCTCGTACATTGGCACTCCCATTCTCGTAAAATGGTATAAGATAAGACAGAAAAAATAAAATAGCTTATACAGAACATATCCACCTACAATCCCATTCAAGCATTTTAATTAATTCCTTGAATTAAACCTAAAACAAGAATCATACACACCACAATAGTGAGATGAACGAAACAACCCTTGATCATTTTATTCAAAATTCAGATATGCTTGAACAATGGAGAGACATGAGTTTGAATTAATCATATCAATTCAAATGCCAGTACTATCATAAAACATCAAATCCCCATGAATTCAAAACCTACTACAGAATGACTCAAAACCTAAATTGCATTTTCCCTAAAACCATCAAAATTTACAATTTGCTCTATAACTTCATCTAGACTCGACCAAAAATATCTAACTTGCTAACCCATACTTCTAGCCTTGAAATCCTTCTTATAGAAAAAGGAGGAGCAAACAAGCATTGGGCCAAAAAGCACACATGTCACCAGCCAATTGGACCGCCTTGTGATATTCCAAATTTTTTTTACAACAATAATCTCCCCAGAGAATCTTCTTGTTCATTGTGCCTGTTGAGAATGGTTGATGCAGCAACAAAAAACTTCAAGAATTCCACGCCTAGAATATCACCAAAAAACAAAACTAGAATCTGTTGTAACTGCAATAGCTGATTTGTCAACCGTTAGCAGCCTACTCCTTTTATCTCTTCCTCAGTTAAATACACATTTACCCATTTCTGGTACTCTTCATCAGTTGGCCAATCAAATTTGATCACCTCATTCACCTTGACACTCTAAGGTTTGTACTTAACTACCACCTAATTCACTTCTCTTTCAAAAGACTCCAAGAATGAGCTGGTGCTAATGATTTTGTCCATACAGCTCACCAACAAATCATAATCTGAGTTACCCTATTTTTTAGGGTTTTGTAGTCCAAACATGATATAAAGTGGCTCTTACACTTTTTGTGATTAATGTAGCTTGTGTAAGAGGCCCCATGAATACTGTTGTAATTGTAGGATGCATGAATAGGGTGTAGGATGAGAAAAATAAAGAAGGTATAGCTGTTGTCTTCAATAGTTTTGTGAAGAAAAGCATGTGAAATGAGAGGTTCAAGCCTAGGTTTCAACAAAACATGTATGGGAGATTCGATTTTATGAATTTTTATCCATGTGCAGACCTAATGGGTTGTTTTTGAACACTGAATATAAATTATACACACACACACACACACACACACACATATATAAATATATGTATGTATTTTTAAATGTAAATGTAAATGCAATTACTGGATGATCTCCTAGAACAATAAATGCAACATATCATTAAAGAAATCTAAATTATAAAAGAATACAAGGAAAAGTCTTCTCCCTTCTTGGTAGTGATAACCTCCTCCATACACAACGCTTAAAAATTATGAATAGAGGAATATAATCTTTGAAGAACTCAATGTTGATTCTCTCCTACCTAATGCAATTAGTCATTTTATCCTTACAAACATTTATAGTGATTACTAGAGGCACATTGACCAATTCTTCATAATAGAAGAATTTGATCATACTTTTCCAATGATGGCATTATGAGAAAACCTTAGGTTAAATGAATAATTCCTAGCTAAGTTCTTTAAATCATGTCCAACTGTATAAGAGAAGACCGCTACTATGTGCACCTAGATACCATGGAGAAATGCTAGTCTTTGGGGTCTTTCATCAATCATCCTACCTTAAAACATACCAAAAATCTCCTAGCAATTAGACATAGGAAGATTTAATATGACTTAAAAAAAAATTATTACCAAAGCGTAAACTTATGATGACTTAACCAGGCCTAGTACACACTCCCTCCCCATTAACCACTTAGACATATGGAAATTAAATATAAATTTGCTGCTATTTTTAGTCATGTAGATGTCCAATAAACCACTTGGTGGTGTTTCCCTTCAAGTTTATTTAATTGAATGAAGAGAAAAAGTCCTTTGATTACAATTAGAGAATACATTTGAGGCCTTGGTTGTGTAACTGGTGGACCATAGACACATTTAACACTTGTTACAAAGTTTGGGAGTTAAAACGTTAAGTAGATTTTATTTGTGATGGACACATTTGGACGGTAGTAACAATAGGTTGCAATCTATCAAGACTTGATTACCTTATAACCTGTGAAATTCTAGCAATGAAATGATAGATTAATCATAATGTCACCTTGGGATCACATCACCATGAAAGAGCTTCATCCAACATCCTTATGAATGTAGGTACCACCAAATAGTTATTTTTCAGATCCGTCTTCCTCGAGCGAAGGAAATTCAGGAAGAGAAGAGGAAAGCGAGACATGCAGTATGTCTAAAAGAGGGAGATCAACTAGAGGTCAAAAGATTAGAAGAAAATTCCATAAACGCATGGAATTTTTTCTTGTTGAAGGGGGGTCATGTTCTTATGATGATGAGAGCATAGGCGATGTTGAGGTTCCCTTGAGGTACAAACATCTACAGAAACAATGGGTACCCAAGGAACTTCCTCCAATAAAAACCAATTTTTGTGTCAATGAGAGGATATATCGCATAGCACCATCGTCATTACATTGTTTGGGCCTATTTTGCATGGACGACATAAAGGTATGTTATGACAAAGTTACTAAATTGATGGAGTATGTTGGACCCTATTACAGTTACAAAGATTGGATGCAACTGGTTCGATATACATGAAGTATGCGTAGGTATGCATTGTCAGCAAATTATGTACAACTAAAGATCAAAATAAAGGAGTGGCTATGTACATTGATGGAAGGCCAAAAGCATCAGGGAATATTGCAGGGTTTATAAACAGTACATGACTTGGGTCAACAAATAAGCAACCTAATTGCATATTCGAGGCGTGCGAGGGAAACCATGTATTCGTATGTGTGATAAAATCAATAACTGCAGGGGAAGAGTTGATAATTGATTACAATTTGAATCGCTTAGTTACAAACACAGTTACTATGGGGGTGGTACGTACTATGTACCATTTTACCCAACCTCCAATTAATGACTCCAATATACCATTTTATTCTTATATTTTTTTTTTGTAAGTCTATTGGTTTCATTTCTGTAATGTTTTTTTATATTTAATTTTTGTCGTTGTGGGGACATTGATCATGAGAAGGCTCGCCCGTGAGCACAAATCACATGTATCTTCGCTTTCTACCCGACAGCTACTCCCATTGTAATTGTACAAATTAGATACACGAAAGCAAAATGTTTTATTATTATTTTTTTTCATAATTTTTTTGGGTTAGTTTCGATAATGTTTTTAATATTCTTGTTGTAGTTGACTGATCGGGGAAAGACACAAGCAGTAGAGGAGAGCATCCATAGTGAGGTGCAGTCAATATTTTGTGATGATGACATTGCTTATTTAGCAAACCCTCTCGATACGATAAAGAAGGTCCAAAAAAAATGCAATGAAGAAATGGTTAAGTTGATGTTCATAGTGCCTTAAATAGATAAGAGATAAGAGAGAGGGTTAAAGTATTGACCGAGAGATTACAAAGCTTGCAAGTAAGCTGTCATGAGGTCTTTAATTATAACATAAGTTCATTCATGGTTTTATATTTTGTACTCTTTTATGTCATGAACTAAAATATGTGTTGTTTTTACAAGGTTATTTGCCTCCTCATGATGCTCCTGAACATGATCAGGGTACTATAAGTGCTGCCCAAGGAGTAAGGGTTGGTACAAGTGTCCATCCCGATCTTCCTACGCATACATCACATCATCTAACCCCATCATCCATGATTATATTATCGTCAGAAATTTTGGCAACACATACCATGCAGGCATCCGTTAATGCACCCTCTAGCAGCGAACACATACCAGAACATGCGTCAAGACATGTACCTGGGGATGTAGAGGCCACTAGTACTGGTGATGTTTTAGCAGCATTTCTTGGATCCTCCCATATTACTAGTACGGGAACATTTCCGGTCACACTTGTGGTGACTAAGGATTTCGTTCCCATAAAGATGGAGAAGGTCCTAGGTACTTTAAAATGTTTTAATTATTATTCTATATAATCCAATTGAAATTTACTTATGGATCACTCTTTTTAGACTATTGATCCCATGATCATTTTGCAGGAAATGATGTTTTTTATAAACATTTAAGTGATATTACATTGGAGCTCTTCGGGCCCACCATATGTACACGGTGGAATGCCCAAAATCAAGATTTAAAAGATGAGCTCATTAACCGTTTAGTTGTGTTGTTTGGTGATAAAACATTCAACCGAACCAAGGTCCTTAAGAAAGCTGGTACCTATCTAAAGTATGCGAGGGATCAATATAGGTCACATTTAGAGAAGAACAAAAAGTACAAGCATCCCCCCATGATTCCGGAGAGGGAGTGGAATGACCTGGTGTCTAATGGAAAGGAGAAGGCTAAAAAGAAAAAAGGAAAGACACCACCGGGCCAAGGAAGGTATGTGATATAGAAGCATAAATTTGTAAAAAATCCTGATTAATCGCGATTTTTAAAAAATCTGCAGGCTGGACAATTTTTTCTCCGATTTAAAAAAATCATTGACTTTTTGTCAATGATATATTTTTCCATTTCAACCGCAAAAATCGCTAAAACGTATTAAAATCTGCAAAAAAATGTGAATAAAATTGAGCTGATTTTTGCGCAAAAAAAACCATGAGACCATGGCTTGTTGCTTACTATTATGCTTTGATAGATTTTTTCCAAGCATCCATAGCTTGTTTGAAAGCACCTGTTTTAGGCTTTTAGCCATAGCAGCAAGGCAATGAACTGTTTGATAAAATGCTTCGATAGACATGTATGAAAAATGCAGTAGCATAGACAAGGTAGTGAACTACTTGAAAAAAATGTCTCAAAGAAATGTAGTCTCATGGTGATGGAATGCCATGACAAGAGCCATGACAAGAAAATTGATATGGATTGTCATGGCATTCCATCACCGTGAGACTGTGTTTCTTTTAGGCATTTTTTCAAACAATTCACTGCCTTGTCTATGTTATTGCTTACTATTATGCTTTGGTAGATTTTTTCCAAGCATCCATAGCTTGTTTGAAAGCACCTGTTTTAGGTTTTTACTTTTTAGCCATAGCATAAAGGCATTGAACTGTTTGATAAAATGCTTTGGAGACATGTATGAAAAATGTGGTAGCATAGAAAGGTAGTGAACTATTTGAAAAATGCTTCAAAAAAATGTGGTCTCATGGTGATGGAATGCCATAACGAATGCCATGACAAGAAAATTGCTATGGATTATCATGGCATTCCATCACCATGAGACCACATTTCTTTGAGCATTTTTTGAAAAGTTCACTTCCTTATCTATGCTATTTCTTACTATTATGCTTTGATAGATTTTTCCAAGCATCCATAACTTGTTCAAGCACCTATTTTAGGGTTTTAGCCATAGCAGCAAGGCAATGAACTATTTGATAAAATGCTTTGGTAGACATGTATGAAAAATGTGGTAGCATAGACAACTGTCACCATCTGATATTTATGCAGTTGTAGTATGTTTTGTGTAATGTAATCAGCGATATGAATATAACCAACAAAAATCTATTTTCTATAATTCATGGATTGAACTCTGTATTTTATTTGCTCTCAATGTCTGTATGCTATGGAAATTCCATTATTATTTTTTTTTAAAGTAGTTTCTGACTATTTTTCTTTAAATTTTTGTGTCTTTTTGTAAATCTGATTTTTTCCCGATCTTTTCCCGATTTTTTCAAAAAATTCTGAATTTTTGGTTTGCCGATTTTTTCCCCAAACGATTAATGTTGCTATGTGTGATACTATCAACAATGTAATTATATACTGATTACTCTTTCTTTTTACATAATCTAACGTATTTCAAACTTTTCATAGGCTGCCCGACACATCGAAGGCAACAAAGGCAAGACTAGAAAAGCATAGGCAACACAAACTTGGCTTTGGTGGTTATATGAAATTAGCCGCATGAATTGTAAGTATCAATAAATGAAATATTGCATCCAAATTATAATAAATTGAAAACAATTTTGGTTTTATCACACCATAGAAGCAAAATTCATGATCTTATGCAAAAAATGTAGGCTCAATTCAATAGAGTTCCCATAAGAGGACTGAAGATTTTCCAACAAGGCTATGGAGCCATGGCTGAATGCCTAAGAGTCTTGACTGGGCAAACACAATCTTCCATTGCATCTGACACGCAGGTAAATAAACTCAATAAAGTTTATTTAAAATTGAATACTTGTGCAATCTATTCAATAGTAATTTCCACCATAAAGTAATTACATGCCTATTTGTTTTAAACATTCAAGCAATGATAATACTGTACATGACATTGGAATGCAACCTGGTGAGGGTGAAGCACAACGTGCAAATGAAGGTCATGGTGTGCATCCTGGTACTTTAGAGCATGTAGAGCTGATCAACATGTTGAGCATGATCAGGCTAGAGAAGATCAGGAACATGATGTGGCCCCATCGTAAAGAGGACCACTCTAAAGTTCTTTTAAACATATTTAATTGCAATTGGTGTATTAATTAATGTAACATTTCATGTTTCAACTTTAGAGCATGTAGAGCGTGATCAACGTGTTGAGCATGATCAGGCTAGAGAAGATCAGAACATGATGTGGCCCCATCAGGTAAAGAGGACCACCCTCATGTTCTCTTAAACATATTTAATTTCAATTGGTGTATTAATTAATGTAACCTTTCGTGTTTCAACTGCAGATTAGGATTTAGAGGGTGTTCAACATGTTGAGCATGAGTCTATAACAAAAGTTCGGAACATGATGTGGACCCATCAGGTAAAGAGAACCACTCTAATGTTCTTTTAATTAATGAAATACTTGTAACAATAATAATAAAACATATCAGTTTAACATTTCTTTGTTATTACAGCAAACCCCTTGCAGTGGCGTCCATGTCATGAGTAGACGACTAGGCGTACATTAAGATCACGAGCATAGGGCAGAACAACTAAAGGGGGGACAGATATTGATTTAGAAAACGATACTCCACTTCAGCTTTATGTAGCTTTAAAAAAAAACAAAAAAAAAGTGATTGTAATCATATCATGACAACCATATTTTTGATAATATGTAAAAACTGAAAGAATGAATATACTATGTTAATGAATGAATGTGAATATGTTAATTAATGAATGTTATATGTTAATGAATGAATTTTATATGTTATTAATGAATGAATGAATGTTATATGTTATTAATGGATGAATGAATGATTAATGTTATATGATTGGGTATGGCGAATTGAGAGTGATGTGAGCGGGGGGGAGAGGGGCCAAATGAGCTTCCACCATCATGTGGTTAGCCCTATTAAGTAGAGAATATTAAACTATTCTCGAAACAAAGAGAAGCTCAATAAGTCAATGCACTTTTAAATATAAGAAATGCATCATTTGAAGCATCAAACCAATATGCAGTCTGTATGTATGATCAGTCGTCAGTCTCCGCGATGGTACATTTCCATGAATATTTTATAAAAAAAAAATTGCATTGTTTCGTCGCAATTTCGACGAAACCCATCGACGAATTGCCGAAAAGGTTTGACGAAGTTGCTATAGCTGCGACGAAGGTTTTTCCGTAACTCCTTACCCATTTCATCACACTTTCGATGAAATTTTGGTGTTGTTTTGACGCTACTACTTGCCCATTTTGTCACACTTTCGACGAACTTTTGGTGTTGTTTTGACGCTACTACTTGCCCTTTTTGTCTCACTTTCAACGAACGTTTGGTGTTGTTTCGATGCTACTCCTTGCCCATTTTGTTGAAATGGCGATGAATGTCTGATGTTGTTTCGACACTACTCCTTGCCCATTTCGTCGAAATGGTGACAAACTTCTGGTGTAATTCGCCAGTGGATACACGAAGTTTTTGTATATTCTGACGAAAGCCCGAGTCATTTTATGATGCCAACGACTGAAGAATCTGCACCGTTATTTCGACATTTAATTCGTCATTGGCCTTTCGACGAAAATATTTTCATCATTTCGTCGCTTGTCCTACAAAGATTTATCGAACGATCGACGAACGTCTGTCGGAAAATGGTGTCAAATTCAGTAGTGAATGATGATTAAGTGGATTTTATTATCGGTATGTGGAATACTGATTCACCCCCCTCTCAGTATTCTGGATGTTCAACAATTGGTATTAGAGCTTGGTTCCTTGGAAGAAGCCTAACAGCTTGAGGAAGGTCCCAAAATTTGAATATAATTTTTTATTTCCCTTGGAAGTGGTCACTACTCAATTTTTAGAAGACATGGAAGCCTTGAAGGACAAGTTGATAAAATCAAATGAGTACATTGAAAAGATACAAAGTATATGTATAAATGTAGATGATCTATTGACTAAAGGAGAAGAAATCATTACTAGCTTATAAGAACAATTGGATGAGAAGAAAAGAATTGAAGAATATCAAGAAATTGAAATTTAGAAGATGATGGATGAATGCTCAAAGCTTGAATTAGAAGTAGAAATCTTGAGATCTAATCTGGAAAAGGTAAAGAGTTTTGAAGATAAATTT
This sequence comes from Sequoia sempervirens, assembly GCA_007258455.2. NCBI lineage: Eukaryota > Viridiplantae > Streptophyta > Pinopsida > Cupressales > Cupressaceae > Sequoia > Sequoia sempervirens. The sequence continues at coordinate 191,820,665 of VDFB02281492.1, forward strand.
AAGATAAGCTTGACAATGCTTGATGACTTGATTAATTCTCAAAGACTGGAAAAGGATAAGAATAGTTTAGGGTTTGAAAAAGGTTAGAGTTCTAAAGCGAAGCAATTCACTAAAAAGAAGATGCAGTACAAGGATAAACAAGTCAAGGAGCGAAGAAGCAGTTCTGAAAAAAAATCCTGTAAAATGGTATGATGCAAAAAGGTATTTATACTTCAATGGTGTTTATCATTCCTACAAGACATTTGGTCATAAAGAAAAGGACTATAAAACAAATGTGAATGACTTTAAGAAAAAAAAAAGGATATGAAGATAAAAAGGAAAATGTAAAGAAGAATGTTACTTAATGTAAGTGCAAAAAACTGGAACACCATGGTAGAAACAACAGAAGAAAGAAGAAATGATATCCGGTGAAGAAGAATGATCAAACCTTTGATTCAGAAGTAACAAGGAAATGTAAAGAACTTGGAGAAAGGATTCATCAGCTTTATCTGTACCAACCTCTAGTACATATACTCCCATCAATCTTTAAATGAAAGTAGTGACTGACAGGGAGTAATCATCACAAAATATAATAAACCCCCTTGTTGGTACTTATGTCATATCATGACAAAAGTATATTTAATGAGGTAACAAGTTTAAGGTATTTTTTGCATGTGTGAAGAATGAGGTCTATAGAATTTGAAAGGATGAAGGCGTACACTATTTTCAAGGTAATCTACTTGCAAATTGAAACATTTATTGCAAAATAATTCAGAATGAAAGGAATAAGATCAGACAACCTTAAAGGAATATGCATTTTCAAAGAAGTGTGCAAAGGAAGTTTGAAAGGGAATTTAGAGTTTCAGAATTTGAAGAAAGCAATAGTCAAGGTGAGCTCCAGAAATAGAACATCTATACATTTTCAGAGGTATTCTTGTTTGCACATTCTTTTACTTTTCTTGATGGATAATTCAAAGATTGTAAATTGTGTGGATAAAGCTAAATTGAAGAGATCTATTAGGAATGTGTTAGAAGAGTTTGTTGGTGCATTCTCTTGCATCCCTTCGAGAGTGTTTCCTACAAAAAGATATCTATGCATTTATTTTCTGTAAGATTGAAGAAATTTTGTCAGTTTAGCTAAATATATCTTGGGAAAATGAGTTGAAAGATAATCATGATGCCTACAGAGTATTAGTTGAGAAGAAGTTGGATGTTTGGACGAAAGTTCCCGTGTAATTTGAGAAGTATATTCGAATAGTATTGAGAAAAATTAATAGTGAATGTTTGTGGATTGAAGAGGCACATCTGGTCACTAGAGAAGCAATTAGAGATGTAACTGGTCTATATTCCTCCAGACCGATTTCTAAATTGAAGTCTATGAATGAAAAAGAAATGATTGAGATTACAGGTGTGAGTTCTAAAGGAAAGGAAATTGAATTGAGATCGATTGTTGATCTAGTATTGAGGGATGTTGCTATGGTCATTGATCATAAAGTTTGTATTTATGGAAATGACTATAGTTTCTACTACTACGGTGAATATTGTTGTTGACATGATATTAAGAGGTATGGAATACATGACTTGTGTGAGCTACTTCGCATACATCTTTTGAAAAATTAAATGAGATCAAGAAGAATAATTTTTGGTATAGAAATTTGGTTTTTTTTCTACTCTTTTACTTTTTGAAAGAGTTACCAGTAATAGGAAGGAATGCAGAGCCTATTGCCTATCAAATCAGGAATTTCATGATAAATCTTGGTAGTTTGGATGCACAAGAATCTGCCCTTGCTGTATTCTTTGGAACATTTCAAATGAGGATGAACAAAAGGTCTAGGTTTCCAGTAAGTGATGTGGAAAGATACTCCAAAAGCATAAATTTTCTTTTGTCTACAATTTTTTATCACATGGATATCTAAATTGGATTACAAAGTGTCAGAGGTTGAAATTGATAACTATGCTAAAATTCTCTTGGAAATCCCTAAGCATCTTGATGATGAAAGTTTCTTTGGTAGCGAGACCGGGACAACGAAGAAAAGGAAAAGTGTAGTAAAGATAGCTGATGAGAATGAGCTTGAACATGAGCATGAAAGGATGAGTATTCAAAGAGCTTTGGAAGGCTTGTAGAAGGTTATATTTGATACTAATTTTGATTCATCTATTTTTTTTATGGAGAATCTTTGTGGCATGATTAATTCTTTGAAGGATTACATCTTCAAAATTAAAGAGTTTTCTGGAACTAGGAATGAAGAAGAATTGAGTGCTATCAAAGGAAAATGTGTGAATGCATACAATCAGGTAATGAAGGAATTGGAAAATGTACAAGGTTATGAACAAGAGGCACAAGAACTACTTTCTTTTTGTATAGATTGGTCTAGAAATACATTGGATATGAGAAATGAAATGAGGTTGAGTGAGTCTCGGTTGAACACTCAAGCAAATACATACAAGTTAGTAGAAGATAAAGATAATCAAAGGTGTTCCTACATTTTGCAACTTCAAGACATTTTTTTCTTACAGGATCGAAGAATGGATGTCATCAAAATGTTTGTGGCACTCATAGACATTATTAAATTCAAACATACTTTTGTTTCTAGTGCTCTTGGTTGTATTGGTGAAATATCAAAAATCACCTTAGTCCCAATACTTTAACAAATGGTATAGAGTATCTAACTAAACTTGAGCTATTCTACAAGACTCTTGTAAGTGCAAAAGGTTCATGGGAAGAAGTTAAAGCATCATGGAAGGCTATTCTGGAGAGTCTTAGAGGTTCCTCTTTAGGTTAAATCTATGTTCATATATTTTTGGCTACTTTTTTTATATACATTGTTATATCGGACCCCTTCCTTTATCATTGATGTCAAAGGGGGAGAGAGAATGAGATTAAGAAATAAAAATATGGAGAGTTAGTAAGGAAATTTGTTTGTGAAGCTCAATTTTGATAGGAGTAAGTCAGAACATTTAGTTGTGGTATACCTGAAAAAAAATTTGTCATGCATGTTGCCATCAATGCCAAAGGGGGAGATTGTTGGAAGACTTGCAACATGTGTATGAAGGTTGGATGGTTGTGTCAGTTGTTTCTATGTTGTCATTGATGTCAACATGGTAATAACTACATGGTATTGCGGTGCTACCACAATAGTGGTTTACACTTTCTAGGAGATCCTGATTTTTGCTGAAATCACATAATTTTAGAAAATATAATGATTTAACCCTTGAAAAGTTTCATTTAAAGGATTCCAATTGAAGAGGGTTTGATCAAACCACCTTAGACCAAACCCCCTTGGATAGAATCCTGCTAGTTTTAAACCATACCTATAACAGTGTCTCCTTTACACCTATCAAAATGCTAATAAAAAACCACTTTTGATTTACCTTTTGGGGGATCAAATGGATTCATTTAAAATTTATTTTTTGTAAGTATGTAGTCCTTATTATAAGCTTCCAAAAAAGTATAATTTTAATTTAATTTAATTTGATTATTATATTTATTTTTTATTTCCTATGAATGTAGGTTTTTCATTGAAAATCAAGCTCTTTGTTCTGCACGTGTGGAAAAATAGAAGATTATAAAAAAAAATTTAAAAAATATGACTGCTCTAGAAATTGAAGTCCTTGATCCAAAAAAAAAAAATAATTGAATTTTGATACATACAAAAAAAGTTGTGTTATATGGTCCACCTGTGTCTGAATTGTAATTGGTTTGACTTTGATACTTGCTTAAGGAAAAAATATTCAATAAAACACTATGAAACCAATTGGAAGCACTAGATATTGTAGTTACAAATATAAATTCAAAAAAAATAGAATTTTGTCCATCATGGAAAAAAATTATGTGTTACACGGTGAGTGTCACTCCTTAAAAATGGTGTTTACTGAAAAAAATAGTTTTCAAAGGAGATGGAAAAATAAGTGCAATATGATTCCAATTTTTTTTTAAAATATATATTTAGAATCTATAGACAAAATGTCACAAATCACTAGTTTGCATCATCTTCAAATTCCCCACAGTTTACCCACTATAGGTGTCTGAAAGTGAAGATTTAGTTAGAAAAAATCAGTACAGTGTTCAGTTTGGCCAAAAATTGTAAACCAATATTGTATGATGGGAAATTAATGTGTTCTCAGATCTAGAAGGTGTTTGCATTAAGGATTTTTTTTTTTGAAGAATTGTGTTTCTTAGTTTTGGCTGGCTCAGCGAATGCAATATATTATGAAGACTAATAGCTGACTTGGCATAATGCCCTACAGGGATAAAATGTTGAATCTTATATGGTGCCAACCTAATTGAAGAATAAGATATACTTGCATATATATATATATATAAGATGAAAGATAGAAGAGATGAGCAATGCAATTGGAAGAGAGAGAAAATAAGAAATACAAGAGAGTGAGAAGGAGAAGTAAATGTGACCAGAGGAGAAGATCAAAGCCTAAATGTTTTATCAATTGAGATCAATGTAGTTTTGTTGAACTACCCTGTGATGCAATACTTTATATTTTGAGCTTCAGTGGAACTGAAACCTACATAGTGAAGGTGTATTCCATCAGTTCATTCTTTTGGTAGTGAGCCATATCTTTTGTACTCAGGCTATGAGCCTTTTTAAGGATAGTGAGTCCTGGCAGTGAGCCATGTAATATTTTATATCTGGATATAATATATTGTGAGTTAACCCTCACCATGGTTTTTCCCTCATTGGGTTTTCCATGTAAAAATCTTGGTGTTCATGTGTACAATTGTATTGAATTTTTCTTATGTTCTCCCTTGCTAATTCAGTTAAAGTGGTAATGATGATTAAGTGGATTTTATTATCAGTCTATGGAATACTAATTCATCCCCCCTCTTAGTAATCTGGATGCTCAACAAATACTAGTCAAGGAAACCATGCATGATTCTAATTTAGAGGGAGAAATCATACTTTATACTAGTAGTTACAATATTGATAGTGAATATGCTATGAAATCATGGCTTTGAGATGAGCTATTAGTAAGATCTAAAAATATAATAGGTGTGAGGAGGATTTGCAACTTAAGAAGAGATGAGAAAAGTCGCACTCAAGGTATTGAAAATGATGAAAACTCACCACAAAATAAAAAAGGACACTATGAAAAGAGACAACATGCTAAAATCTTAAAACAATTGAAAGAAATTTCACATGGTTTTTCTCATATTAAGCTTCCTTAGTATTCTAGGGTGGAAAATCTACTAGCATGTCTAGAATACATGGAAAAAGTATTTAAGAAAGAAGAGTTAAAATTAGAAGTTCTTTAGGATATTGTGTAGCATAAGAAGATTGTGGTACACCCATAAGCCTAATATCCCAACTTGGAAGGCATTTTTTCCCTTCTAAAAATTAAATACTTATCCCAAGAAAGAGACTAGAAACTCACTCCAAAATATTTTGACAAGATGGAACCTAAAATACACCTTAAAAATTGCATTAAGGGATGGAAAAATAGAAGAGAATATGATGGAAAATACTATATGCAAAAATTTTCTATTGGAAATTATCACCTATTATAAAAACTCGATATATTGACCAAGAAAAGAGAGGAAAAAATAAAAATTGGATGATGGTACAAAATTATTTTTTTGAAAAAAAAAACATTCCATTATATTAAAAATTTAATCCATACTGTACTAAGATCAATAAAAAATATCATCTTTAGTAGAAATAATTCTATACAAAGATCAAAACACCACTATAGAAGTTATGCAGTATCTCTAAGAAGATTATGGAATCGAAAGGAGAAGAAAATACTCAAATATTTAAAATAAAAGTAGAATCATGAAAAAGAGAAATGGCAACAAATAATGCACTAAAAAATAAAAATAAAAATATTTCAATGAACCATTAAAGACTAGAGAAGAAATATAGTTTCAAAAGGAACCCCTAAGCTGGCCAAAATTGGAGATTGTTGGGATGAAAAAAAAGTGATGTAAGTGACAAAAGTATTGAAAGAATATGAAGACCTTTTCCAATAACATTTACTAGGCTAAAATGTGTAAAAGAAGAGGCAGGGACCAGGAAGATGCAATTGAAGGAGCCAAACCATAAAGGAAAAAAACATACCAACTTAACCCCAATGTCAAAACAAGAGTGAAGATAAAATTAGATAAAGTGTTAGTAGGAGGAATAATTAGGCAAGCTGAAGATGTAAAATGCATAAGCCCCGTAATAGTCCAACATAAGAAAATTGTTGAGATAAGAATACGCGTCAATTTCAAGGATTTGAATAAATCTTACATCTATGGTGCATTCGCCACTCCTTTTATAGAAGAATTATTATAATTATTACTAAGGCTAAAATAATATACTTATTTATAGATAGATTCTCAAGATGTCACCAAGTAAAAATATAGGAAAAAAATCAACTAAATATGAAGTTTATAATTTTATGGGGATTATTTATGTATATAGTATTGCCATTTGATTTAAAGATGGCCTCTATAGTATTCAATAGAATTATGATATTCTTTTTCAAAGATTTCATTCATAATTTTTTAGAAGTATATTTGGATGACTTGATAGTTTATGAATTAATTAAAGAGCATGTTCAAATTGAGATTAATATTGAAGAGATGTAAACGCCTTCAAATCTCACTAATTTTGAGAAAATATATAATTTTGGTACGTTTTGGAAGATTATTAAGCCGCATAATATGTAAAGAAGGACTAATAGTTGATCCACTAAATAAAAACATAATTTAAAACCTACTAGCTCTAAAGACAAAAATGGAAGTAAGAATATTTTTGGGATATACTAGTTACCAAATAAAGTTCATAAAAGTATATGTGGCAATAGTAGGACCAATATCTAAGAATTTTTGAATAAAAGTTTAAATAAAACTTTCCAATGGACATAGCTCAATATCAAATTTTTGATATACTAAAAAATAATATTGTGGAAGCACCAACCTGTTTTTCCAAATTGGAACATCCATTTTAATTTACATGTGGATGCATCATGCACTATAATTAGGACCAATATCTAAGAACTTTTGAATAAAAGTTTAAATAAAACTTTCCAATGGACATAGCTCAATATCAAATTTTTGATATACTAAAAAATAATATTGTGGAAGCACCAACCTGTTTTTCCAAATTGAAACATCCATTTTAATTTACATGTGGATGCATCATGCACTATAATTAGAGTACTATTAGTACAAGCATAGGGATTTACAAAGATCATCTAATTGTCTATACCAACCATAAACTATCATAACAAAAATAAATTATACCATAATTAGAAGGGACACATTGGCTATGGTGTATGCATTAAAAAAAATTAGACACTACCTCTTAGCTACATTTCTATTATTTATAGACCATGAGCCACTCAAGTATCTAATGAATAGAATAGTAATACAAAGAAAATTATGTACATATGGATAATTTTATTCCATAAATTGATTTCAAAATCATGGTGAAATTAAGAAAATAAAATAAAGGATGAGACTATCTATATAGGAAGAATTACCTTGTGAAATCTATTTAGAATACATAATTTGGTACTAGAAGAACTAACAAAGTTGCAAAATTATTACCAATAGGAATGTTTTTAGATTATTATTATAAAATTAAAAGAGATGGACTTTTGCATAATTCATTACCATATAGCTTATGAGATGAAATTAGAAGATTTATTTTAGAATATGAAAGAAATTAAATTTTACGAGAATCTCATGAAAGGAGGATAAAATTTAGGTGAAGGCACCAAAATAAAGGTTCTATTGGAAATATTATGGTGGCCTACACTATTCAAGGATGTAAACAAGCATACAAGAGAACATGGTGTATGTTAGAGAGAAGGGAAACCAATTGTGAGAGATGAAATTCCTTTGTACTAAAATAGGCCACATTTTTAAAATGGGAAGTTGAATTCATAGGATCCATTAATCACCTAAAGAAGAAATAAAAATAAATATTCATTATAATAGGGGTTGAGTATCTTACAAAGTGGTAAAATACCAAGAAGCAATTAAAAATTGTATTGTTTACACTTCCACAAATTTTATTTACTAGATTAGTATTAAACTATTTGGTTGTTTACTAAGAATAATCAATGACCAAGGGAAAAAAATTGACCAATAGAACAATTGTGAAACTTTTAGACACCATGATAGTACATATAGAAATCAATCCTTATCATCCTCAAGAAAATGGAGCAAGTGAGGATTGAAAAAAATTATAGGCACCACACTCATAAAAATGTGTAATTACAACTACAGACACTAAAATAATTTCATCTTCAACATCGTCATCCTATCATAGTCCATCAATATACATTATTGTTTTATTACCCATTTATAACATAGTACCCCTCTCATAGATTAGTGTGGGAACTATATTCCACACCTCTGCTTCCTTTCAAAAGTCACCAAAAGGACTCATAGGGTTATGAACACTAAAACACAAAAAAATATTCCAAACAAGAGAGAAGAAAGTAGAAATTCTATATTGCAATAATGTTGTACAATGCATACAAGGAAAATAACATCTAAGAGAAACCCTTTTTATATAGGTAAGGAAGAGACATATGACAACACAATGCGGGATTATAAAAAAAATTATAATAAAATGACTTGAGACATAAAAATTATATGTAAGTAAATACCCAAAGTAAAATTAATGAAGTATGAGTAGATCCTAAAAGAGAACTACATGATTGTTCTCCTTGATTTTCTAATATTGTCACATACTCCTCTCCTATTGGTATAAGGACTTGTTTTAACAAGTACGATGGCTATGAGGATATTACACCATGTGAGACACTTATCTACTCTTTGCATGATCTATATATATGATGACCCTATTTTTGGTCAAACTATTATTAGCTCCTTGATAGTTATCACTTTAGACTAGTTTTATACCTTAGACCTCAGTTCCCTTCACTCATTTTCTAATGTTGTACATTCCTTTATCTCTCATTTTCAATATAGTTTAGAACACAAATTATTCCTTACCAACTTGGCACAATAAGACATGAATGAAAGTGTTAGGGGATTTACCTCTTTCTTAATTTCTTTAATTTTCCAATGGGGGTTCCAATCTCCTAATGACCTTACTCTACCTCTTTTCTAGGAGAAATTGTTATCATATTTTGAACATGCCTTACTTTTTCAAATTTTTGTTCTCTATGCTATTAAACTTGACCAAATCCTACTAGAGCATCCTTGTTTAAATATGGCTAACCATCTCCTACCTTGCCACCTATGGTTCCCCCTTAAGACCTTTTCCCAACTCTCTTCCCATATACCCAAGTTTGAACCTAGATCTTATAAAGCTCTTATTAATCCACTTGAGCATATTTTTGACCCATCCTCTTAGAGTCCAAACTTCTAACCTTTCCACTTATCTAATTTAGAAAAAATTCTAAGCCTAGCATTGGTCTTCCATCCCTTCTTGCATGTGTATACCATAGGATGTTTGACCACTCTATAATCATTGGCATGCATTAAAGTTTAAAATTTAAAATATTCTTAATGAATGTACTATATTTTGTAGTGTAGAAAAATGTAGCTCTTTACATTTTCACACTTGTTTGGGCCCTCCTTGTTAAAATTGGGCTTCTTTATGCCTTATTTCTTCCTATTTTGCATCCAAAAGCCTTATTTAATGTATCTTTCTGAGCATAATCCCAACACATGTAATGATCACTCATAATTTAATGATTTTGGTTTGTATAGCCCAGATTTAGTGATCTAGGACTCATACACCACTTTTGGCTAGTGTATGGGTCCCACCTAAGTTTCGGGGCCTAAACCTAAATTTAGCATAAAACATAACATTTCTTGAAATTTGTGTTTCGATCTTAGCCTATTGGAACTCATACGCCCCAACTCATGCATGAGAACCACTTAGCTTGGACCTAATTTTGAATTCAATTCTTGGTGGGATTTTATTCTCCCAGATCTAATGTCAGCTTGTAGTGTTGTAATTTTGAGAAATTTTGCATAAACAAGTATAAATACATGGCTATTTCACATATTTTCTCCTAACACTTTTTGAGATCAAGTATTCTAGAAATTTAAGTGATCTAATGAGCATTCAAGTGAGAGCATTCAAGATAATTCAAGAGCATTGAAGAGTTGATTATTGATGAGTCCAAATAATGACTCATTTTTGTTAGGGTTTATCATATATTACTATGAGGTTTTAGCACCTGGTTACTAATACTCTCTATGTTATTTCCCTCAAACTTATGAACTTTGGGCATGACCTTATCCCTATAAATTTTTATGGTATTTAATCTACTATGTGACATATCTATATTAATTTTACATATGATTGAATGTGTGGGTTGAAAATTTTGTATACCTTGAGGATATGCAAAATTGTGGTTTCAGCCACAGTGAGTGAGTATGATACTCTCCTAATTTAGGGAAGGCTCCCCCTTTTCTAATAACTTAGACTAATATGGGTAAGACAACAACCTTTCCTCTTTCTTCAGGAAAGATTATATTCTTTTCTCTTCATAGAAAAGTGACAATAACTTTTAAGAAAACTATTTCAACAACTTGAAATGAAATTGAAAGAGAAGAAATGAAGTTTCCTGAAAGCACAAAGACTTTTGTCACCTCCTCTGGGACAGGAAAAAAATCTTCAAGCACAAAGTCTTGAGTATCCGAAATCCTATCTACCCTTTTAGAATTATAATCTAAGAACACAATACAACATATATCAACTCAAAGTCTATAATTCTGGTGTACTTACGAATCACTTTATATGGGAATTATTACAAGTACAAAGACTTGTAACTCTTTCCAATTCCTAATCACAAATCAAACTAATTCAATATTTCAAACTTATAGCACAAAGTCTACAAGAAATTAGACCAAAATCTTATCACAACAACTCCACAATATCACAAGAATAACTCAGAAAAATATATCACTATGACATAAGAACATAGTAATAACATGCAACAATACTCAACACAAAATCTGAAATCTCATATGCCTTCCTTGCACTAGTTGAAATTAAGTTTACATACACAAAGCACAAAGTCTCTTTGTTGTAAATGTCTGTAGAGTTTTCCCTATTGCCAAAAAGATAAAAATTACAATAGACCCCCTCAAGTATTTATAGGAGAGAAGCCTTGAGAAAAAGGTGGGAGGATTCCAACTAACTTGAGAAATTCTCTCAACTACTAACTAACTGCAATTGACTTATTCAACATTACAAGTACTATTGTAATTTGACTTGTAATGTTATTACATGAAATTACAAGTTACAAATTTGCAAGTGGTATGATCACATGCAATTACATTTTTTCATTTTACATGTAATTTGTCAAAACTAAATTACAAATATATAATTGAAACTATTCTAAGTGTCTAAAGACATGATTCAAACTACATCATCCTTGATTGGATCTTCATGCTACTATTTGGAAAACATTCTTCCATCTTTGTCTTGAAAGCATTCTATGCTCAATCATGTCACTTATTCAACTCCTTTTCTAGCTTCGTCATGTTGTTGTTCTTTCTTTGTATAATTTTCTAGCCTTGGAATTTGTTTGAAAAATAAGGTCGATGCCTTATATTATTGATTTGGTAGGTCATGTGTGCAAATAGGACTAACGAGAATGAGACAAAGGGGCTGCAAAAGTGAGGTTAAAGCTCAATTTTGGGTTTTGGAAGGCTGGCTGCAAGTGCAAATGAAAGGTGACTTACTTGTAATGTGGAAAAACATTATTACAAGTAAAATTTACAAGTATGGGAAGGAAAAATAATAAGACTTTCACTTGTAATCGGGTCTTGAAAGCCCCATTACAAGTTACTTTAACATCTAAAAGTGAAATAAGGTTTTGAAGACAAGAATGTGTGCTTCAGCAAAAACTTGAACAAGAAGTTAGAAATTAGACTTTTTGAATGCCATTACAAGTGACTTGAAGTGGGTCGGGCCTTTCATGAGAAAAAACAAGTCACTTTACTTAATACATGAACTTGTCATCGGGTCTTCAAGGCATGATTGCAAGTAATAATTTTGTCTTTCACTTGTAACTTATAAGTCGGGTCTCAAGACCCCCATTACAAGTGATATATGATTTAAAAAGTAACTTTTAAAAACTCTTAACTTGCAAATCGGGTTTTATAATCCCCATTACAAGTGACATGAAACTTTAAAAAGTATCTTAAAAGGCCTTCACTTGCAAATCGGGTCTTGGGACCCCCATTACAAGTGATCAAAAACCAAATTTTAAACCTTTAACTTGCAAATCGGGTCTTGAGACCCCCATTACAAGTGATCAATTTAAAAACATAAAAGTGATTGAAAAATCTCATAAAATGATATCGGGTCTTGGGGACTTGATTGCAAGTGAATGTATCATTTGCATTTTAGAACTTGAAACCCCCACACTTGCAGTAAGGTCTTCAAAACCCGAAATTGAGCAAAAACACACCAAAAATGACTCATAATTCCATGAAAATAGACGAGAGTAAATGAAAAATGTTGGCCAAAAGGATTATAGACCCAAAACTTAAAATTACCAACCTATGTGCCTCGTAATACGTGCCTTGAGGCCTAAGAAATGCCAAAATTTTGATGAGTTATCTCTATTTTTTGCATGTCAAAAATTAGGGACAATAGAATGGATGTTATTCTAAGGTGATTATGCATATGCAATTGTCTTGTGTACGCTAATGTCATAATGCAGGTTCGCATTAAGATGCAGATATAAATGAAGTTTGCAAGGTGGAAGAAGTTCATGCCAGCTGGCCGATTGCTAAAGAAGTCAAAAGACAAACATTAAAGAGGTAAATGGAGGGAAACTTCTAGCCTATGTGGAAGTTATAACTTACCTTTAAATGACCATGTCTATTAGTTGAGTAGATTTAGGAGTTGTTTCTATGTTGGATTCTCGTTGAGGCAAGACTAGTTTGACCAAGTCTTGTGCATGTATAACCTCCTTCCTCTTTTACATGCTTTCAATAAATGGCGTCCTCCTAATCTGTTGGAGTCAACTACCCAGTTAGTTAGGGTTAGCTAGAATTTTTCCATCTATAAATAATCATTAAATGTTCCTCTTCAAAAGGTTGGATGTTCTGATATATTGTACTTTCATTTTCAGTTTCAAAGAATACAATCATGTTGTTGTTATGATGTAGCAATGTTTTCAATGAATAAAATGATACTTTGATTTGCCACATCTGAGTTAGTTTAGGGAAGACTCATTCAAGGGGGGTCACTTGGTGAGAATTCCATACATTCAGTTTAGTAATTACTTGTTTGTTCATTAATTAGATACGGTCTTAGAAGCTGTATGTTCCTGTAGCCATTGGAACTTTGTTTTGTGTAGGTTCCTACAGCCAAGGTAGACATAGTAACTTCATATCTGTTTGCTAAGATTTATCTTTTTTTCATTCATTTCATTTTAGTTTAGTTTTTTATTAATGCTCAATACTTATGCTAATTCCTTTCAATCATTTTACTTTCAATACTATTTCCTTTCTAGTTATAGGATAAGGATGACTACAATTGAGTCCTAGTGCATAGACAGTGCTGAACCTTTTCAAGTTCGCGTCCCTAGGTTGATAATGAAATAAACCTTCATGATGAGCAAGATAACTACTTAGTGCGGATATCTAATCTCTAAGTTATAGCTTTAAGGGCTTAGTTATTGAACCATTAGAGGAGGCCAACATTTTTTGGCACCGTTGTCAGGGATGGTGTCAAACTAGGAAGTTCTTCTGAGTCATTTCTAGTTTCTTTCTTGTTTTCAATATCTCTGAAATTTTGTTTTAGCATACCCTTCATTTGAAGAAAGTAATGATCCACTATTATTTCACCAATTCTTTGTGTGAGTTGGCTGATACTGAGGTAATACTGCATGCATAGGGGTAGGAGAAGAGATGCTCTAGGGAGATTCCTTCCTAATGACCCTAATCCTAATAACCAACTAGTTGAGTTTTAAAATCTACCAAGAGACAAAGAAGAAGAGGAGGAAAATCCTTTTACTGATGCATTTCCCAATTTGACCAGTTTTGAAACTTCCTCTGAAGAGCCAATAACCCAAAACTTAATTGAGAATCCATTTGCTTTGACAATCCATGAAGCAATTATGGTTGGCTGAAACCAAAATAGACCTAACCAACCATCTTTTCCATTCCCTTTCACTCACTAGAATGAAGTTGATAACCTCAAGAACATCCCTACTTCAGTCCTTCCTAAATTCTATGGACTAGTAATAGAGGACCCCGATACTTTCGTGTTTGAATTTGATATCCTCTACATAAGCTATGTTTACACTACCGATGCTCATAGGCTTAAATTGTTTCCTACTACCTTGAAGGAAGTTGCATTAAGATGCTTCATGGTCTTAGGTAGGAATAATGTAGAGACTTGGGATGATATAAAAAAAAATTTTCTTGAGAAGTATAAAGAATATTGTAGAGGCAGTGATATGAGAGGAGATGATATCTTTAGGATGCAACAAAAGGAGGATGAAAGTTTGGAGGACTATATTTCAAGGTTCTTGTTTTGTCTGCAAAAATCCCCACATCATGCACTCAATGAAGAGTCTCAAAAATTTCTCTTCCTTAAAGGGATCAATTAAAATTGCATTGATGCTTTGGACTTGATAGGAGGAGGAGATATCACCCAAGTTCCCTAGGATTATATTAAGAAGATATGTTAGAATTAATCTAGGGAAACTATGAAGAGAGGAAGAGGTTACCAATCTTCTATGGGTAAATCCTCCACTAATGGAGTTTCAAGGATGGAAATCACTCATTTGTTGGCATATTTCAAGTAGGATATCATAAATAATATGGCCACTCAACTAGATACACTTCAATCAAAGAAGAAACCTGAGGAGGAAAAGGAAATGTTAGCAAAATATTGTCCTCATTGTAGGAAAAAGAAGGACTGCAAAAGAAAAACGGTAGCCAACATTGACAGCAAGCAAATTCCACCAAAATTCAGGCCAATTCAGGGTGATGATGATTAGGTTTTCTACATTGCACAAAGAAGGCCATGGGCTCCAAGACAAGGTATGCCACCAGATCCATTATCTTTTAGTGGTACTTATTTGAATTCTTATGTATTCGGTAATCAATGGAAACCCCCATACCCATCAAAATTTGGAGGCTATCCACCTGAGCATTGGAACAACCCTCCAAATACATGGCCCAATTACCAAAAATCTCCACCTCAATGGTAGCAATTCTAGGGGAATTAACAACCTCTAGGAAATTGGAAATAGACATCCCAATGGAGAGGAGGACAACAATGGCCAAACCAGGTAAGTGGTTACATGAAGCCACCTCCACAGCCTCAACAACCTACCATAATGCTTCCTCCTAACTCAAACTCTAGCACACCTAGACCTACTCTGTTACCAGCTCAACCCACACCTAACCCAAATAAAAAACCACAACAATAGCTAAATTACTTTGCAAATCCCAACCAATTTCTTGCATATGTTGTGAGTGAGTGATATTCATCTACTTTCAAGAACCAATTTTTCATATCCTTCCACTCCTATTATAACAAAGCTTCCTGTGGAAGAGGAGGAGAATCCAAATTTATTTGATATCCTTGCTCAGTCAAGTGTGCCCAAGAATCCTAAACCAGTTCAACAATCTGATCAGGAGCCACCATTTCCTCAAAGGTTAGAAGTTGTTAAACAAAAGGAAGGAAAGGAAGAAACAACCTTTGACATTCTGGATTAGTTGAAACACATATGTGTCGAGATACCTTTGTTCCAGGCCATAAAATATGTCCCCATATATAGTAAGGAAATTAAGGAAGCATGTCTCAAAAAGTCAAGGAGGAAAAAGAAGGACCCCACTACCATTCATGTGGTGGGACAGTTAGCAGATATCATGCTTGGGAAAGTAATTGTTCCTAAGTATATTGACCTAGGTAGTCTTGTAGTTGGGGTCATTATAAATGGAATCCAAGTAAATAATGCTCTAATAGACTTGGGAGCAGCTATCAATGTGATGACTAAGGATATCCTATAGCAACTAAATGTTATAAATATGAGACCTACTCCTACTATCATGTAGCTTGCTGATAGTTCCACTATCAAACCAGATGGTATAGTAGAAGACATTTTTGTTACTATAGACTCTTGGGAATATCCAACAGACTTCATGATCCTTTCCCCTAAAGCTACATTAGGAGGGTATCCCATTATTCGGGGAAGGCTGTGGTTAGCTAAAAAAAATGATTACATTGGATGTTGGTAAGGGGATATGACTATTTCTTATGGGAGAAGCATTACAAATATTTTCCTTTATCCTCCTACTCAACCATCCCGTGATATGGACAACCTCATTTGGCCACATGTTGGAGAAGAGGCCAAGGAGGTCAATGCAGTGGCACAACTCATGATGATAGGTAGAAGTCCTTTTATGCAGCTTCAGGAAGAAGATGAAATATTATCCCATATAATTCAAAGCCATTGTGAAGTGCATGAAGAACCACCCCCTCATGAATCTAATTTTGCATGTCCATTGTAGATACTTCTACAAGCTTTTCCTACACTTGAATCTCCTGTAGCAACAAATATGCTTCATACATTGTTACCACATGAATTAATAATTCCAAGCATCAGTGAAATAGCCATGATTGAGTTGACCACACAAATACAAGTTTCAAAGGGGAAACATTTGAATATTAATAACAAGCTTAGTCAAGAGTAGCAGTTGTCCTTGACAAGCCTGTTAAAGTTGCATCAACATGTATTTGCATGGGATTACCATGACATGAAAGGATTAGATCCCACACTTTGTACTCATAGGATATACATTAGAGATGATTGCACACCAATAAGGCTACCACAAAGGAGGATCAACCCTGCATTGAGGGAAATTATGAAAGAACTATAGAAGTTATTGGATGTAGGATTTATCTACCCTATCTCAGATAGCCAATGGGTGTCCCCTTTGGTAATTGTGCCTAAAAAGGGAGGTAAATAGAGAGTTTTCATTGACTATAGAGAACTAAACTTTTCCACCAAAAAGGATCACTTCCCTCTTCCTTTTATAGACCAAGTATTAGATTCACTTGTAGGAAAGCAATATTTTTCCTTCTTAGATGGATTCAGTGGTTATAATCAGATATAGACTGCACCTGAAGATTAGGAGAAGACAAATTTCACCTATCCTTGGGGGACTTATGCCTATTTTTTACTTCAATTTGGTCTACACAATGCACCTACAACCTTCCAAAGAGTAGTTATTAGTATATTCTCAGATATTTCACATGATTGTATAGAGATCTACATGGATTATTTCACTACTTATGGTACTAATTTTGCAGAAGCATTAGAAAACCTAAGAAAGGTTTTGTAGAAATGTGAGGACCATAATCTATCCTTGAATAGTGAGAAATGATTTATGATGTGAACCATAGATTTTTAGGTAGGGCTTATAGGCTACTCTTGTGTTCTTAGGATGTTTCACCTAAAAGGAGAGAGATAAACCCCACACAAAAGATCTAGCTAGGTTCACTCAAATTATGCAATGTATGATGTAATTAGATGATCTGTGAATGATTATGTATGCAAAACCTAAGATTTATGCAATTTTGGAAAACACAATGTGATATGAAAACATGAACTATGAATGAACAAATGCAAAACAAAATAGAAAAGGACTAATTCAGAGTGCACCTAGGAAAATAATGGAGAATCTGGAATCTTCTAAATGTTGTATGAGATCATAGAAAATAACAAGTGGGACTCATTTTCCACTGATGGTGAATCAGTCTTGCTTCTAATGAAAACTGTCGAGAATAGGTTTCTCAGTGCTAGGATCCAAAATATGACAAAATATGGGTTTCCAGCCTTAAGGTGGGACTCATTCGCCACTAATGGCGAATCACTCCTCTCCCAAAATTTTGAGAAATCAGGGGACAATTCTGCAACACCAGATCTGAGGTTGTCTGCTTGTTAGGTTGACGAAGTTAATTATGCAAAAAATAGATAGAATGTCTTCTCTGAGCTTGAAACGAGGTTGATTTTACTTGAAGTACCTTGATGACTTGTTAACCACTCTTCAACACCTAATTGCTTGTCAAATTTGCATACAAAGGTCTAAAAATACACATGAAAGAGGGAAAAATGATTGAGGGTTAGAGAATAGGGGCTTGCCTTGGTCAAACCCCACTTTGGTAATCAAACCCTAAATAATGAAAAGAGTATGATAAATAGATAACATGAAAATTTCATAAACTTACCACACCTTTGATGCTCAAAATCTGAAGATATATAAATCATTGCTCCAAAATTCTTGATTAGATGATGTAAAGTGCTTGAATGCTTGATGAATGCTTGAAAGAATGGGAAGGTTGCTTGAATGTGTTAGAAGATTTTAGGAGATGTAAAATGAGGAGAAAAATACTTATTTATACATTCTTGTGCCTTAGTAACCCAATGATACCCCATCAGAGGCCGACATCAAGTAATTTTGAATAAAAACCCGAAAGAAAATTTTAAATATTTTGAATCTGGAGCCAAGAGGGACTCATTCGCCACCCATGGTAAATGGGCCCCACCTTGGACTTGAAAGTGGGTGTCAGGAATTAAGTCACATTTAATGTTATTTGTTAGGCTTACATTCAAAAATACACTTAATAAGGCTTATAAGGGCATAAAGGGGTCAAATAAACCATAAGAAAGGTGTAAATAGTAAAATTATGCCTAGAAAAGCATGAAATCTTGTTACAAGACTTTAAAAAACTTCAAAATAGGACTTGATTAGTGATGAAAAGGTAGGTGATTTTTAGGTGAATTTCAATGAATAGAATCTAGAAAAGTGTAGAATTTTTTTACAACACTTCACAGCACCTTCACAAGATGTCATTATTTGAATTTTAAGGACGTAAATGTGCATGTTCAAGAGATATTACATTAATAAATCAAAGAAAAATAGACCAAGCATCATGAAGAAAGGCCTAAAATACCATGAAAATGACAAGGGGCCATTTTTCTACAGTGCATTTAGCCCCCACTTTAGTGAGAGGATGAACTTACTTCAAACTCACACTAAAGTAGCCATGCATATCGAGAAGGATCCAAGTGCACTTATGCTTAACAAGATGATAACAATGATCAAGAGGGATGATCAAGCCCCTAGGATTAAAATCCCATGGAAAACTAAACATAAGAACAAAGTAACACAAGTGTTGAAATGCAAGAATAGGATGAAGCTTCAATCATCTGTCCATCTAGTTGTGGATTAGATCTAGGTTGTTTATTTGAAAAAGAGAATGCATACTCACTCTGGGGTGATAGAACTCATGGCAGTCCATCGGGTGAGAAAACCCAAAAGGTGAGGTACATACACTAGTTGGTATGCTCTCACAATCATAAAGGTGGCTATGGGGAAAGTCGTGTCGTTGAATGGGCTTCCCGCTCAACCATATCAAAGTTATACCCATTGATAACTTTCATAGGGCACCACAAAGGAAATTTTTGATTCATGCTTCATGAGACAATAATAGATCCATGTTCTTAGAACTCATGAACAAAAAGAAAGGTACCACAAGCATGCAAGTTGCGTTATGCAAGGTGGCAAAAAGTGCAAAGTGTAAAATACAAAAATGTAAAAGTGTAAAAGTGTAAAATGGAAAGGATGTTCAAAGGAGTCTTGTTAAGTTTATGCGAGGTTTACCACTTAGGGAACATTGTGTCTAATTTCTATAGGAGAGGACCGATCAAAGAATAAAATATTCACAACTTAGGGGATGCAATGTGTCGCATCAGGCCACCAAGAGGAATGTAATATGCTAAGATATATCACTCTTATGAAGGACGTCATACCCAATGTTGTCCACAAAGTGAAAAATGCATCATATGAAATGACAAGGCTGGACTAAGAACTAGGAATGCAAAATGAATTATGGTAATGTATGCCCCCCACTTTAAAGGAATTGCTACACACCATTCTATGAGAAATTACTTTAAAGGGGTGAAGGAAAGAAAAATAAAAAAAGGAAAAACAAGACATGAGATCCAACTCAGAGATCCCTATGCTAAGTCATATGTTTCCTAGTTAGGCTACTTCATGAAAACAAAAAATGAAAACAAAAGAAAAGGGAGTTTCCCCACAAAAAAGAGCACACCAAACACATAAGGGATCTATGGATTTGGGGTAAGTATGTTTGTTGCTGCAATGTTTTTATTCAAGAGCTCAGAAATGTCATCATACCCCAAAGTACATAGAACTGGAAGAATGACAAAAATAGAGTGAAAACAAAAGGAAAAGAAGATCCATTTTGGGTCAACATGGAAGAGACATTTTAGTATCAACACTTTGCATCGTCCCCAAAAGGAAAACACAAATGAAAAGAAAATGAAAAGGAAAAAGAAACAAAAAAGCTTTTGGGTCAACATGAAGGAGACCTTTTGGTCCCAATGCCTTGTGTCATCCCCAAAAGGAAAAGGAAAAGGAAAAGGAAAAGGAAAAGGAAAAGGATTTATTGGTTCAACATGGAAGAGACATAGGGCATCTCAATGATTTGCATCATCCCCAAAAGGAAAACACAAAACAAAAGTGAAAAAGGAAATGTACAACATATAGAAGAATAGTGGTACAAATAGAGGAAGTGTACAAAGAGGGAGAAAACATCAAACACACGATAAGGGGAAACAGGATACACACATACAAGAAAAGTGGAAAGGGGCTAGTAATGCAAATATGAGTCAACCATTAACTAAGTTATTGGTTTCTCAATCTGAATTAATAGAAGGGGAAAATGAATAACATAATTAAGAGACAAAGACAAATGCATTACAAGCACAAGAATAACAACTCCTTTCCCCCCAGAAAGTGTAAAGGCAAGAATGAGCCTAAGTGGGTGATGTGAAAGGATCATGCAATAGTGAGAATAGGGAATTCTACAACTATGACATGATAAAGGGATTTAGTAGTATTTATAGGATAATAGGAAAGTAGTCATTATCAGTGAAATGATACTTATCTAGTATGTCCTTCAATATCCAACATTCTTCGGTTAGATGTCCAAGAGAATGATGATATTTGAAAAATGGTATGTTAGAATCTTTAGGACGAATAACTAACCTATTCATAGGTGGTAAAAGTGTAAGACCTTTGTTTAAAAGCAGTTGAAGTCTCCTTTCACATTCAGGTGGAGGATGTGTAGGAAACTTGAGTTTCTTCAATTTTTAAGGTCATTTTCATTTGCTAGACTCTCCTTTTTCATGAATGGAAGGAGGAAGAGGACCTGTGGGGATCCTAGCATGTTTTTCATTAGAATTAGGTAATGGTTTTTTTATGTGGAAGGAGAATGTTTAAGTCAAGAGGAGAATTAGAGATCATTGTACCATCATCTCAAAGTCTCTAGTATTCAAAAGGAGGTCTATCAGGATGAGAAGGATCTTGATATCCTAATCTTGTGGCGTTTTCTTTGGTTGGTTTTTGTTCAAGAAGTTGGTGAATGTCATGTTCATGTGTTGTGTCATAACCTTGTTTACTTAGGATAGTAAAGCCTTTACCATAGGTTTCTTCAAGGTTTATTGGAGTGTTTGTGACTTTGTAATAATAAAATGGGTGAGGATGTATTTGTTGAGAGGAACTAGGTCCACTTGGTGGAGGAACTTTACATCCTTCATTGATTTCAGGATGTAAATATGCAAAATGATCAGGAGGTGCAATAGTAGGAAGATCTTGTGGCTTCATGGATGGGTAAAAGGCTACATTGGCTTCTACATTATCAAGGCATTCATTGTAGAACTTGTTCATGATATCATTATCTTCTCCAATGATGTCTACATCACAAGGAGGAAAATCATGAGGAGCTCAAGGTCATTAGGTTCTAGCCAAAGGCACAATTGTGATGTCTACCAAGGACTTTAATGAATTCCAAAACTTATTAAAAGAAAATGCCACGATGAAAAGGAATGCAAGTAAACTAGGATGCAAGAAATAGCTAAAAACAAAGATTCTAGAAATTAAAACATGAAGCAACTACAAAAAACTATAATGCAGGTAATACCCAGAAATTGCCTGAAAATGTTGTGCATAATGTGCAGGTGGACTGATTCGCCCAGGGTAGCGAATGAGTCCAACTATGATTTTTTTTGTGTTTTCTAGAAAATTTAAAGTGATTCTAATGCTTTTTAGATGCCAATTAAGGATACAGATGCAAATTTTTAGTTTTTTCAATTATATGCAATTCAAAAATGAAATCTAAATGAGTTTTTCACTAATGCAAGTTAAGAAACCATAGGATGCAAAAACAAGACAATACCCTAATTGAATGTTGATGCAAATGAAGTTTAAGATGCAAGGTACAATTGAAATAAAAAATGTAAAGTGATCAATAAGCAAGCTCACCAAAATGAAACGTAGAATTTTTGGGTAGGGCCTATAGGCTACTCTTGCGCTCTTAGGATGTTTCACCTTAAAGGAGAAAGATAAACCCCACACAAAAGATCTAGCTAGGTTCACTCAAACTATGTAATTTATGATGTAATTAAGACTAAATGAGGTGATCTAAATGCAATTAGATGATCTATGTGACTGGTTATGTATGCAAAACCTAAGATTTATGCAATGTTGGAAAACACAATGTGATATGCAAACATGAACTATGAATGAACAAATGAAAAACAAAATAGAAAAGGGCTTATTCAGAGTGCACCTGGGCAAAGAATGGAGAATATAGAATCTTCTGAATGTTGTTTGAGATCACAGAAAATCACTAGTGGGACTCATTTTCCATTGATGGCAAATTAGTCCTACTTTTGATGAAAACTGTTGGGAATGGGTTTCTGAGTGTTGGGATCCGGAATCTAAAAAAATATGGATTTCCAACCTTAAGGTGGGACTCATTATCTACTAATGGTGAATTAGTCCTCTCCCAAAATTTTGAGAAATCACGGGACAATTCTACAACACCACATATGAGGTTGTCTACTTGTCGGGTTGACGAAGTTAATTCTGCAGAAAATGGATAGAATGTCTTCTCCAAGCTTGAAATGAGGTTGATTTGAAGCATCTTGTTGAATTGTTGACCACTCTTCAACACCTAATTCCTTGTCAAATCTACATTCAAAGGTCTTCAAATACACATGCAAGAGGGGAAAATGGTTGAGGGTTAGAGAATAGGGGTTTGCCTTGGTCAAACCCCACTTTGGTAATCAAACCCTAAACAATGAAAAGAGTATGATAAATAGATAACATGCAAATGTCATAAACTTACCACACCTTTGATGCTCAAAATTTGAAGATATATCAATGGTTTCTCCAAAATGCTTGATTAGATGATGCAAAGTGCTTGAATGCTTGATGAATGCTTGAATGAATGGGAAGGTTGCTTGAATGTGTTAGAAGATTGTAGGAGATGTAAAATGAGGAGAAAAATACTTATTTATACATTCTTTTGCCTTAGTAACCTATTGATACCTCATCACAGGCTGGCATTAAAAGCAATTTTGAATAAAAACCAAAAAGAAAATTTGAAATATTTTGAATTTGGAGCCAAGAGGGACTCATTCACACCCATGGCGAATGGGTCCGACCTTGGACTTGAAAGTGGGTGTTGGGAATTAAGTCACATTTAATGTTATTTTTTGGGCTTACATTCAAAAATATACTTAATTAAGGCTTATAAGGGCATAAAGGGGTCAAATAAAGCATAAGAAAGGTGTAAATAGTGAAAATATGCCTAGAAAAGTGTGAAATCTAGTTACAAGACTTTACAAAACTTCAAAATAGGACTTGATTAGTGATGAAAAGGTGATTTATAGGTGAATTTCAATGAATAGAGTCTAGAAAAGTGTAGAAATTTTTTACAACACTTCACAAGACACCATTATTTGAATTTTAAGGACCTAAATGTGCATGTTCAAGTCATATTACATCAATAAATCAAAGCAAAATAGACCAAGCATCATGAAGAAAGGCCTAAAAGACCATGAAAATGACAAGGGGCCATTTTTCTATGGTGCATGATGATGTAGGAAGGAGTGGTCCTTGGCCATTATATCTCTCAGAAAGGAATTAAGTGGACCTGACCAAAATTGAGGTCATTACCAATCTTTCTATTCTTGTCAAGAAAAAAGATGTTAGAAGTTTCCTAGGACATGTAGGATACTATAGGTGCTTCATAAAATATTTCAATAAGATGGCAACACCACTTTATAATATTTTAACTAAAGATGTTGAGTTCGAGTGGATAGAGGATTGTGATAAAGAAGTCTCTGTTTTAACAACATTAACCCATGCTCCTATGCTCAAAGGCCATAATTCGGGGCTCCCTTTCCATATTCACACAGATGCATTTGATTATGCTATAGGGGTTGTCTTAAGAAAAAAAGAGAGAACGATAGAGAATGTAATCTACTTTGTTAGCAAGAACCTACAAGGGGTTGATTTTAACTACACAGTGATATAGAAGGAGATGTTGGTAGTCATTTATGCTCTCAACAAGTTTAGGAATTATATCATAGGATACTAGATCTTTGTCCATACAGACCATGCAACCATAAAATACCTTATGAACAAGCCATTGATTTCAGGAAGGTTAGCAAGTTGGTTGCTATTAATGCAAGAATTTGATATCACCATTATAGACAAGCTATGTAAGGAAAATGTTGTGCCATATTTTCTCTCTAAATTGAATACATAAAAAGACACTCAAGTCATTGATGAATCCTTTCCTGATGAACATTTTTTCTCCATCAGTGTGCATACACCTTGGTATGCAGATATAGCCAATTATTTGGTCATAGGAAGAGTTCCCCCTCATTTCTCTCCAAAGGAGTGAAGGGTTCTTATTAAGAAAACTTTTCCATTCTCATGGATTGTAGGTTGTTTATTCTATACTGGACCAGATCATGTAATGAGAAGATGTGTAAGAGAGGGTGAAACTTATGATATACTACATGCATGCCATAATGAACCCTGTGGGGGACACTTTGCAACCAAGAGAACAAGCATGAAGATTCTCAATATAAGATATTACTGGCCTACACTTCATAAGGATGCAGGCAAGTACACTAGGAAGTGTGATAGGTTTCAAAGGATGGGTTGACCAACTAAATTAGATGAGATGCCTCTATACCCTCAAGTAGTTATCACACCATTTGATAAATGGGGACTTGATTTTGTAGGTCCAATTGGTCCACCATCAAATGGAAAATCTTACATTCTTGGTTTGTACTAATTATGTGACTAAATGGGTTGAGGTCAAAGCCATGAAACATGCTAGGGACAATAAAGTTGCAGAATTCCTCTATGAAGAAATATTCACATGCTATGGAGTTCCTCGAGAAATAGTCATAGATCAAGGGGCTTAGCTCACATCCACTCTTGTCATAGAATTGGTGAATGATTGTAGTGTCAGGCATATAAAATCTACACCCTATCACCCTCGAGCCAATGGCTAAGTTGAGGTAACAAATAGGGAAATAGAATCTATTCTGACCAAAACAGTAGCAATCCATAGAAAAGATTAGGAAAATAAGTTGCTAGAACCTATATGGGCCTATAGAACCACTTGGAAAACAACCATTGGTTTTATTCCCTTTGAACTATTATATGGAAAAAAACAATGATGCCTATAGAGTTTGAACACAAAACTCTTAGAACAACACTAGACCTTGGAATAGATATATCTGAGGCATAGAAGGATAGGGTTATGTAACTAAATGCCTTAGATGAGATAAGGAAATCAGCTCTCCACCATGTTGTGATGATGCAAAACCAAAGAGTTAGATGGCATGATAAATACATAAAAGAAAATAAGTTCCAACCAGATGACTAGATAGTTCTTTATGGTTCAAGGTATAAAGACAACATAGGAAAACTTCAAACCCGATGGTTGGGACCATATGAGATTGCAGAGGTATTTCCCAATGGTGTTGTTCAACTTACAACAATTGATCCTATCAGGTTCAATCTCTTGGTGAATGGCCATCATCTCAGGCTATACCATAAACCTACCTCAAAATGGGAATTCATGCAGCAATTTATTAAATACTAGAATTCTAAAGTTCTTGCAGCCGAAGGAAGCAGACCTAGTGTCCAACTAGCTAGTCAAAGGTACACATGCAACCATAATAAAAAAATCCAATTTTTGTGAGAATTAATTCTCCATCAATAAAACTATCCACCCATTCATCTCCATCCTCTCTCTTCCACTTCATTCCACCATCACTTCATTCCATCATCACTTCACTCAATCATCACTTTATTTAAAAGCTCAATCATACTTTTTTGGTGACTAGTACTTCCTTCCACATTCTTTGGGAAATACATTCCAACTTTTTAGGTACGTGCATAATGACTTAATGTATATTAATTACCTTGCATGCATTTATTTGATTACTGTACTTTAATATTGATATTTCACATAGTGAAACCTGTTAGTATGCCTTGTTATATCATAGTTCCATTCTAGCCTATGCGGACACATGCTTTTATTTAGTTTGGTGGGGGAAGTGTGAACCTACGTGTCATACATGTCAGTAGTCATATTTCATACGCCAGCATGGCAACAAATTTGAAATGATGAATTTGAAGTGACATTTTGCATACATGATATGACATTAGGCTGCCACCATGTTTGATAAAACCCATCCTTTATGTTTTATTTACTGCCTTAGTCAAAATCATAATGCCACTAAAAAGGTAAACCTATGAGGTCATATGACATTGGTGTTAGTACTAGTGATAATTGTAGGAAGCGGAAGAGAAATTGGGTTTTCAGAAGAGGGATTGCAAGAAAGAAGTCTTTGCAGAGGCATTTTCCAGAGTGTAAGTGGAGGAAATGAGAGGTTATTTAATAAAAAATGAACCAATAGTGCACAAGGTAATCCTATAGGATGCACTCTATGAGCCTGAATTCAAAAATTGTGGTTGGATAAATTACTTCCTGAAGCTAAATATTTTTAATAACGACATTGCCTTAGAATTTTCACAAATATTTTCTAATGTTAAGGCAATGGTGAAAAGATTAAAAGTTATATCCACTGAAGAAAGGATTTCTGAAGTGTGAGGTTTTCCCACTAAAGGAGAACCCTACCCTGCTTCTAGGGATGCTAGATTAGCTAGAGTAGAATTTACCGAGCCTAGTGATCCTTTACTTGTTATAGATAAACAAGGAACAAGAAGAATTTATTTTCTAGAAACATGGAAGCAAGTTGCTATTTATGTTATCAAATACATTACCTATGAGGTTCACCAATCCTGTCTTCATTCTATGCATTTCAAGATTTTGAATCACATGAGACATGGCAAGAGGATGAATGTGCCAAATGTATTGTACAATATTCTTGCAATCATGGCTACTGAGACACAAAAAGGTAAGGAAAAATTTGTTTCCCATAATTTTTTGATTAAATTTCTAGAAGTCTTTGCAAGATGTGTCCAATATGTCATGGGATGAATTTTTTAAAATTAAGAAGTTCATATTAGAAAATGTGGGTCCTAGAGGTCAACCCCTAACTCATAGGGTTAGTGGGGATGAGGGGGTTATTAAATTCACTCCTAGATCTTCAAATTCTGGGGAAACTCCTACTACAAAACCTCATGTAGCAGAACATACAGTAGAAATTAGTTCCTCTAAATCCAAGCATGTAGATGAAGATAGTTCATCTTTGGACCCCAATGTCGATGTTTTCCCTAAAATCACAGTTCACACTATGGATGCTATTCGAAAGGAGGAAGCAAAAAAAAAAAAATAGCAAAAGGGAGGCTAAGAAGAAAAAACCAAAAAAGGTAAATCCTATCCCTAGGAAGTAGAAAACTGAAGAAACTAAGCATCCTGCAGCTGCTAGAAAAAATAAGTCCTCCAAAGAAATCAAAATTTATCAATTTTTCTACTAGTGTGCCTCCAAAAAGGATCCATAGAATTAGAGGGAAACCTGGGAAGAAGGCAGAAGCTCCTAAGGAACATGAAAATATAGGATTGGTAGAAGCTCTTAAGGAGTAGGAAAATATAGGATTGGCAGAACTTGTTACTATTACAGAGCAAGTTGAACATCAAGAACTAGTGCAAGGGAAGATCCTAGTAGGAAAGCACAAACCTCCTACTTTTTCATGGGCATCAGTAGCCTTGGATTTATGGAAACAAATGTAGGAGAAAAAAGAAAAATGGAATAGAGAAAAACTCAGGCTACAAGAAGAGATCAATAAGAAAAATGAAGAAATTGAGGAGAAGAATGCAAAGATTACTGCATTAAAGGATAAGGTAAACAATGTGGTGGCTCTGGTACCACAAATTATGGTATGTAGGACTCCCCCAAGGGTATATGCATTGCATTTAAGGGAGCGTAATCTTTCTTTTAAGTTGTCAAGGGTAATTTCCATTCTAAACCCTTCCATTGAAACCCCACAAGAATTTTTCCAAGCTTACCAATCCTCTTCTCGTGAAGTTAAGAATTTACTATGTGAATTGTATTTGCACAACTATGTTTTTCCCAATGACTATGAATGAAATCCATTTCTATACATTGGGGATATTCACTTAAGGGCATTAATGTCATGGATTCAAAATGAAATCAGTTGGGGGAAACAATTCAAAATATACAAAGAAAAAGAACTCCATACCCCCTATCTCTAAGAGCTAAATCAAGCAATCCTATAGATATCTACTACACATGGCACAAAATTCCTTACAATCGAGAGTACAAAAAGAGGATCATGCTTTCTAGGGAGGAAGCATACCTAGAATATGAATAGGTGGTTTCCACTATAGAAAGGACAATACTGGGATATTTATCACTAAGATCTAATGACTTTCCAAACCAATTAAAAGAGGTTGAACCCCATTCGTTGCAAAATTATTATGCAGCTTGTAAATGAAGCATCAGGTATATACATCTTGGGAGGATGAAGCAACACTATTGGATCTCGTTAATATTTCAACCACCT
The DNA here is from genome assembly GCA_007258455.2 of Sequoia sempervirens. Lineage (NCBI taxonomy): Eukaryota > Viridiplantae > Streptophyta > Pinopsida > Cupressales > Cupressaceae > Sequoia > Sequoia sempervirens. The sequence goes on from VDFB02281492.1 coordinate 191,849,505, forward strand.
ATTATGTTGTGGTTAGTACCAGACAACATAACCTATCAGTATGATGTAGATAAAAAGAGGCCAAGGTAAGGCATATTGGAAAACAAGCAGGGGTTCTATTGGGTCCAAATTTAGAAACAACAGAGATTGATCAAGGGCAGACAACAACTGATCATTTCAGGGCTTTGGTGAGGAAAAAAAATTGAGTTCCCTCTGCTGGAGGACCAACAAATCATTAGATTGGGTGGAGATGATGAGTCCAAACAATGACTCATTTTTTTTTGGGTTTATCATATGTTACTATGGGGTTTTAGGACCTGGTTACTAATACTCTATGTTATTTCCCTAAAACTTATGAACTTTGGGCATGAACTTATCCCTATAACTTTTGATGGTATTTAGGTTGCTATGTGACATATCTATATTAATTTTACATGTGATTGAATGAATATTATTCTAAGGTGATTATGGATATACAGTTTGTCTTGTGCATGCTAATGCCATAATGTAGGTTCACATTAAGATATAGATATAAATGAAGCTTGCAAGGTGGAAGAGGTTCATGCTAGCTAGTCGGTTGCTAAAGAAGTCAAAAGATGGACATTAAAGAGGTCAATGGAAGGAAACTTCTAGCTTGTGTGGAAGTTATAACTTACCTTTAAATGACCATGTCTATTAGTTGAGTAGATTTAGGAGGTTTTTCTATGATGGATTCTCATTGAGGCAAGACTGGTTTGACCAATTCTTGTGCATGTATAACCTCCTTCCTCTTTTTCATGCTTTCAATAAATGAAATCCTCCTAGTCTGTTGGAGTCAACTTCCCAGTTAGTTAGGGTTAGTTAGAAGCTTTTCTTCTATAAATAATGATTAGATGTTCCTCTTCACAAGGTTGGATGTTCTAATATTGTACTTTTATTTTTAGTTGAACAAGGAATACAATCATGTTGTTGTTATGATGTAATGATATTTTCAATGAATAAAATGATAATTTGACCTTTTGTTGCAGATATATAATCTCTAAGGTATATCTTTAAGGGATTAGTTATTGAACCATTAGAGGAGGCCAACAATTATCAAGCATTTTGGAGCATTATTCAAGATTCAATCATGTCAAAGTCATCATGCATCATGTTTATTTCTAACATTTGTGATGTAGGTTCTTATGATTCAAGCAAGCATTCAAGTCAAGATCTACATTCATGATATCCATTGCTTACAAGATTGTAACCTTTGTTACAAGGGTTTGGTTAGTTGCAACGTCACATATTGTTCATTCATCATTACTTCTTTCTATTTGATTTCATTTCAAGATTTAATTACCAAAATGGGGTTTGACCAAGGAAAACCCCTATCCACTAACAAAACAACATTTTTCCCTCTCTTTGATGTGTGGTTTGTAGATTTAGGTGGAAGATCCATTAAAGAGAAAGATTGGAGAAAGGTTGTCAAATTGCAAGTTGTCAAAATTGTCATCTACATTGCAAGATCACGAAAAGTCACCTACAGGTTGCAATTTAGTGTTTCAGACTTAGAGTTTTGATAGGAGAGAAGCTACAGGAGAACATTAGAGGATATTATAGTTTCAGATCAGCCCTAATACTGGGACTAAATTTCCACTTGTTGTTGAACATTGTGGTTATGTTACTAATATGTGGTTGTCATTGATGTCAACACTATTAGCATTAATGCATTTGAAGTTGTATATGTTGAGGATATTGAGAAAATTGTAATGAAATGAGTTGCAGGTTGTTAGTGGTGAAGTGAAGTTCAGTCTATCGGTGAGTTTAGTATGTTGATGATCAGAGGTTGTGGACTAAAGGATTTCTTGTCGAGTATATCTAGTTTATCCATGTTTAGTTTTAGAGATACTTGTGTAGTTTTGATCGAGTTATGAAGATTTACATTCTAACAGTCTTTCTGTCACTTCAGTTTGTGTTCTTGAATGTAGATGATGTGATTTCAGTAAGTTCAGTTATTGTGGATGCTTCTCTAGTGATTCATGATGTTTTTGGATGTTTCTAGATTGTGCTCTATCTATGTTACACATCTACATTGATCGTTGTGCTCACGACCGATATTTTCTCTTGTGTGTTCATGTTTTTCATGTTCTTGGCCAACAAGGTGTTTGTAGCGTGTTGTGGATCTTTGAGGAATAATTTTAAAGGTGGCTCATGTTCGAAGATGTTATTTTGGGTCTTTAATTTATTTTGGCCAACCTTGGTTTATTTGCATTAATAATCTTTAATGTTTTGGGCCGACAATTTATATTCATTTTATTATTTTAAAGCCGACATGTAGTGATTTAATTTCTTGTTGCGGATATATATAAGTGATTTTTTACTTCTTTTGAGGTATTTCAAATGTGTGTGTGCATGAATAATGTTCTAAATCATTTGAAGGAAGAGCAGAATGTGAAGAAAAGTGAAGAAAAGTGAATAAGTGTTCATGTGCTTAACCAGAACTGTGATCAGGCATTAACAAATGCTATTTTATCCATGCAAATCTGTATAGATGTAATCCAAATCTTTTTGTAAGATAGTGTGTCTTCCTTTGGGTAGAAAGCCTTGTTGTAATTGAGCAGTGAGCTCTAAGAAGTGCACTTGAATGCATGTGCATTCCCCATTTCATTATTTATACTTTTAATAGGGTATAATCTTGTGGAGTAATCTCCACCATGGTTTTTCCCCTAATAGGGTTTCCACGTAAAAAATATTGGTGTTATGTTTGTTTCTGATGTGTTGATGATTTATGCTTTCATGGTTAATAATTAGATCTAAGAATAAGGTTAATAAAGTTAATAATTTGTGAATTTCTATGACAATTGATTCACCCCCCCTCTTAGTTGTCTTCCCTTGTGTTGCCAATAATTGGTATCATAGCTTGTTCCTTGGAAGAATTTTAATAGCTTGAGGTGATCCAGGATGGTGACTTACAAGAAGGATAGTCTGAGATTTGATGGAAAAAATTATTCTTTATGGAAGACTCGAATGGAGTGCCATCTAAGATGCATTGGTGAACCCTACTAGAGCATTACAATTAATAAGTATGTTATACCTTAGAATGGTCCTACTACTATTGTTGAGCTTAGGGATGTTGAGTACAATATCAGGGCTAAGGAAGCATTGTTGAGTGCTTTGACTGATACTAAGATGAATAATGTTATGGATATGAAGACTACTTATGAGATCTAGAAAAATTTGGAAACTTTGTATGAAGGTGATGCTAATGTGAAGATTGCTAAGTTGTAGAGTCTGAAAGGGAAATATGAAATGTTGAGAATGGGTGATGATGAGAATATTACTACTTTCATGCAAAGAATTAATGAACTTGTGCACGTGGTAACAGATATGCTAGTGGATAGTTGGAAGAATTAGAGATTGTTGCTAAAGTGCTTAGATCTTTTCCTACTGCTTACAAAGTCAAAGCTACAACTATTGAAGAGCTCCGAACTGTGACAAATGTTACTCGAGAAATGTTAATTGGTAAGCTTACTACTTTTGAGTTGAGTGAATTTGGTGATTCCCTTCCTAAGGTTGAATCTACATTCAAGACTACTACATCTGGAAGAGATAAACAAATATATGATCTGGGAGAGAGTTCTTCAAGAAATACATTCACGTTTGAAGAATAAAGGGAATTGGATGAGCTTGAAGCACTAATTGTGAAAAGAGAAGCCAAAGGACAAGGTATGTATAAAGGGAAGTTTCCTATTAAATGTTTTTCCTACAATAAGATAGGTCATTTTGCTTCAAGGTGTCCAAAAAGAGTTTCTAAAACAAGATGTAACAAGCATAAATTTCAAAAGAAGTGTTATTATGCTATTGATGAAGGAGTGATAGATAGTGAATCTGATAAAGGAAATGGAAGTGAGGACGAATGGGTATTTATTGCTATCAAGGAAAATAATCCTGTGTCTACTAAATCTACTAGTTGTACAAATGTGGAGGAAGCCCTAATTGCTTGAGTTGAAGAGAAAGATGAATGGGTGACTGATAGTGGATGATCTCACCATATGATAGGAGATTAAAGTAAGTTTGTGAGCTTGGAAAAGTATGATGGTGGTGTTGTGAGATTTGGTGATTACATAGCTGGTGTGATCTATGGCAGAGGATGCATTTCTCTTGATGGTAAGAACAATACTAATGATGTTCTATATGTGGAAGGTCTGAAGCATAATATTTTAAGTGTTAGAAAGATGGTTGATAAGGGTTACAATATTCAGTTCAAGGATGAAAAGTGTAGAATATTGGGGTGTTCCAGAAATGTGATTGCATTAGGTACAAAAACAAGTGGTAATATCTTTCATTTGAATGTTGCTAGTAAAAGTTGTTTGATTGCTCAAGTTGATGAAAGTTGGTTGTGGAATAGAAGAATGTGTCATGTTAACTTTGAAAATATTATCAAGATAATTTCTACTTAGGTAGTGACATATCTTCCTAAGTTGATGAAACCTACTAATGCCATATGTAAGGAATTTCAATTGGGGAAACAAACTAGAATTTTATTTTGGAGAAAATAGTATAATTCAAACGAATTGTTGGAGCTTGTGCATATTGATTTGTGTGGTCCTTCTAGAGTCTAAAGTTTACAAGGTTACAAGTATTTCATGTTGCTTATTGATGATTATTCAAGAATTATGTGGGCTACTTTCTTGAGGGAGAAATCTGAAGCTCTGGAGAAGTTCACGATCTTTAAGGCTATGGTTGAGATATAGATTGGTTTGAAGATTAAATTTCTAAGATCAGATAGAGGTGGTGAATTCACTTCCAGTGAATTTAATTATTTTTGTGAAGTGCATGGAATAAAGAGACAATTATTTGCCCCATGGACCCCTCAGCAAAATGGAGTTGTGGAAAGGAAGAACATGACAGTTCAAGATGCTGCTAGAACTATGGTGCTGGAAGGAAATTTTCCTCATATCTATTGGAGAGAAGTTGTGAGTACTGTTCTTTACATCCTCAACTGGGTACAAGTCAAAGGTGATACTGGTAAGACCCCTTTTGAGCTATGGATTGGTCATATGCCTACTGTTAAATATTTCAAAATCTTTGGGAGTAAATACTATATCGCAAGAGATGAAGATTTAGGAAAGTTTGATGCTAGGAGTGATGAAGGAATCTTTTTGGGTTACTCTACTAAAAGCAAGGCCTACCAATGCTAGAATAAGAGATTGAAGAAAATGGTTGAAAGTGAAAATGTTAAGGTTGATGAAGACATAGCTAAACCATCTAGAACCTGTGGATATGATTTTGATGATCAGAATGAAGGTACAAGAAAAGGAAAGCAAGTTCAGACTTCAAATCAAGTTCAAATAATTTTGGTGAATCAAGAAGATCAAGAGGAAGGAGAAAATAGTGAAAGTGGTTATGTGCAGGATCATGATGGGCCAAAAAGTGGCAATATAATGGGTATGTGGCTGATGACTTACTTTTTACCCAAAATTGATGAAACGAAAAGGGTTTTTAAAGGGTATTCTCAGCTTTCCACCAATATAAATTATTCCTTACTTTGAATTTAATAAGTAATTATTACTCATTTTCTATTCGAATTACGACTAAAGTCCTGATTGATAGGTTGATTGAAAAACATCTATAGCTTTCAAATGGTATCACATTTTTTAAACCAAAAAATGCATCACATTCTATGCTTTGCATACTATAGGATTAAAAAAAAAATTGAATTTCATAAATTTTTACCAAGTTAAGGTGGTCGACATACGAGTTTTATATTTTTAAAAGTTGTAATAAAAATCATAATTAATTATTTACTTGGAAAAAATTACAAAAAATATGCATCACATGGGACATGAGTCCTCTACTTATATCTAAAATCTTATAAAAAATATTATCATTTTATTGTGGTTAGGGTGGTTAGACAAACACCTACTTCTTATTTTTCCCAAATTTAAGTACTATTGCATTGAAATTTCAAATTTTCACCAAATAGATTTTTTTTTAAACAAACCTAGTAGTTTAGAAACTACATTCAATTTGCTACAAATTCTAGTCTTACATATTTTTTAAATAATATAGATAACTTATTCAAATTTTTACGTCAAGTTGCCTAACTCTAATTTTTCTAATTTTTTTGCCATTTAATGGCCTATTTTTTCCATGATGATCCTGCACATACCCAATTGCAAAAGAGAGATCACAAGAGCCTAAAATTCAAGAACGTCCTAAGACTTCGAGGTATGTAAGATTGAATCATTTAGAAGATCAGATCATTGGTGATAAGAATAAAGGTGTTCAGACTAGGAGAAAGATTGTAGAAGAATATTGTTTAATTTCAAAGACTAAGCCTACTAATGTGAAGGAAGCATGTAAAGATGAACATTGGGTTGAAGCAATGCAAGAAGAGCTACAAAAAATTGAGAGGAATGATACATGGATTCTTGTTCCTAGACCTAAGGATAAAAATGTCATTGGAACTAAATGGGTCTTTAGAAACAAATTGAATGACCAAGGTGAAGTGGTTAGAAACAAAGCAAGATTGGTATGTAAGGGATATTCTCAAATGGAAGGAATTGAATTTGAAGAAACTTTTGTTCCTGTTGCTAGAATTGAAGCTTTGAGATTGTTTCTTGATTATGCTTCTTACAAAGAATGCAAGGTTTATCAAATGGATGGCAAGTCAACATTTCTAAATGGAAAAATGGAAGAAGTTTATGTTGAGCAACCAGATGGATTTTAGTTGACTGATCAGGGTGATTTGGTTTTTCAGTTGAAGAAAGCACTGTATGGACTTAAGCAAGCCCTAAAAGATTGGTATGCCAGATTGGATAAGTACTTGTTGAAGCTTGGATTTAAGAAAGGTACTATTGATAGTAATTTGTATTTCAAGAATGATGATAAAGATTTGATTGTGGAAGTTTTTGTTGATGATATCATTTTTGGAGAAGATAGTTTGTGCATGAAGTTTGCTAATGGGATATAGAGTGAGTTTGAGATGTAAATGATTGGAGAGATGAAATTATTTTTGGGATTGCAAATTACTCAATTAGACAAAGGGATATTTATATCTCAGTCCAAGTATAGAAAGAATTGTTGAAGAAATTTGGTATGGAAGATTCAAAGCCAGTTGGTACACCCATGGTGACCAAATGTAAGTTGACAATAGATGATGATTCTCTGAAGGAAAATTGGACTAGATACAAATAAATGATTGGTGGATTGTTGTATTTAACTCAAACTAGGCCTGATATCATGAATGTTGTATGTATTGTTGCAAGATTTCAAGCTGATCCTAAAGAATTTCATGTGACTACTGTGAAGAGGATTTTCAGATACTTGAAGGGGACATTTGATTTTGGCCTATGGTATCCTAAAGATGATGATCTTACTTTGAGTTCCTTTAATGATGTTGATTGGGATGGTGATGTGAATGACAAAAAAAGTACTAATGGTGGTGCATTTTTCTTAGGAAAGAAGTTGATTTCATGGTTAAGTAAAAAGTAGAATGCCATTTCTTTATCTATTACAAAGGCTAAATACATTGTTGTTGCCAACAATTGTACTCAAGTATTATGGATGAAGTAGATGTTGAAGGATATAAGAGTTGTGTATGATGAGCCTATTGCTATATTCTGCGATAATTCAAGTGCAATTAAAATTTCTAAGAATCCAGTCCTGCATTTAAAGACCAAGCATATACCTATCAAGTTTCACTTTTTAAGAGAGAAGGTGAGTGAAAAGGAAGTCATATTAGAGTATGTTCCTACTAAGGAACAGATTGTAGATATCTTTATCAAGTTGTTGCCTAAGGATAATTTTGAGTATATTAGAGGGAATTTAGGGGTGATTACCCCTTCTTAAATAGAACTAAGATGCAAAGAAATGTGTTGCATCAATCTATGATTTTCAGTCATATCTTGATCCGGATTGATGTTGTGGCAGTTGCTACTTAGGGGGAGTATTCAGATGTTCAGATGTTTAGATATGTGGTTTAGAGCTTCGAGATATTTTTCATTGATGTAAAAGTGGGAGAAGAGTCATGTGAAAAAATTTCTGAGGAGAAGAGTCATATGGAAGAGTTATGTGAGAAGAGTTAGAACCTAAGGGGGAGTAAGTGTAGTTGCATTGATGGTGTTTTTCGCATCATGTGTTTCCATCAATTCCAAAGGGGTAGATTTTGGATGTTGTGGTTTTGTTGCTAATATGTGGTTGTCATTGATGTCAACACTATTAGCATTAATGAATTTGAAGCTATATATGCCAAGGATATTGAGAAAATTGTAATGAAATGAGTTGCAAGTTGTTAGTGGTGAAGTGAAGTTCAGTCTATCGATGAGTTGAGTATGTTAATGATTAGAGGTTGTGGACTAAAGGAATTCTTGTTGAGTATATCTAGTTTATTCACATTGAGTTTCAAAGATCCGCATGAATTTTTTATCGAGTTATGAAGATTTGTATTCTGACAGTCTTTCTGTTACTTTAGTTTGTGTTCCTGAAAGAAGATGATGTGATTTTAGTAAGTTCAGTTTTGTGGATGCTTCTCTAGTGGTTCATTATGTTTGTGGACATTTCTAGATCATTCTCTATCCGTGTTGCATGTCTGCATTGATTGTTATTCTCACGATTTGAGATTTTCTCTTGCATGTTCATGTTTTTCATGTTCTTGGATGACAAGGTGTTTGGAGCATGTTGTGGATCTTCAATGAATAATTTTTGAAGGTGGCTCATGTTCAAAGATGTTATTTTGGGTCTTCACTATGTTGTAGCCAACCTTGGTTGATTCACATTAATAATCTTTAATGTTTTAGGCTGATAGTTTATATTCATTTTATTATTTTGAAGCCGACATGCAGTGATTTAATTTCTTGTTGCAGATATATATAAGAAATTGTTTACTTCATTTGAGGTATGCCAAATGTGTGTGCACGAATAATGTTCTAAATCATTCAAAGGTAGAGCAAAGTGTGAAGAAGAGTGAGGAAGAGTGATGAAAAGTGAAGAAGTGTTCATGTGCTTAACCAAAACTATGATCGGGCATTAGTAGATGTTATTTTATCAGTTCAAATCCCTGCAGATGTAATATGAATCTTTCTATAAGATAGTGTTTATTCCTTTGGGTAGTCAACCTTATTGTAATTGAGCAGTGAGCTCTAGGCAGTGCGTCGGAATGCATGTGCATTCCCCATTTCATCCTTTATACTTTTAATAGGGTATAATCTTGTGGAATAGTCTCCACCATGGTTTTTCCCCTAACAGGGTTTCCACGTAAAAAATATTGGTGTTATGTGTGTTTCTAATGTGTTGATGATTTATGCTTTCATGGTTAATAATCAGATCTAAGAATAAGGTTAATAAAGTTAATAAGTTGTGAATTTATGTGACAACTAATTCACCCCCCTCTTAGTTGTTTTCCCTTGTGTTCCCAACACTTGTGGTGTATGAGTCCCAATATACCTATTTTCAAGCATTTTCTGTAGATCCTGGTTTAGAAGTTCCAGATTTTAGTTTTAGCCTGAAACCTTAAACTAGGACTAAATTTCCCCTACTAGCATATGAGTCCTTGTGTGCATTAAAAATTAGTATTTCTAGCATTTCAAACCTCAATTCAAGCCTTTTTGATTTCTAGGTGCACCTCTATCCTTTCTTAATTCATTCCTTTGATTTTCAATTTCATATCTTGAGTTGCATAGTTAGGTTTACATATCATTTCATTTCTTTCTTTCCAAGCCCTTTCTTGGTGGTGAACCCCATGTTAGTCTTTAATTTCACCCTAGGACACTTTATTGTAGATCTATTTTCCTCATTTCCATCCCTAGATTAAGATCTCTAAGGTTACCTTGAATGAAACTTGGAGGAAATTGGTAGTTGTATCTCAGAAAACATAGAGAGACATTTTTTTTCATTTCATTTTGGTGAACCTAGCCTTTAGAACACCCTCATTTCTGATTTGGAGTGCATCATAGTCCTAGATTTAGCCTACATTAACTTTGCATTAGGTCTTGCATAAGTTAATTTGCATCTAGGGTTTCTTAATCTTGAATTAGTGAAAGATCATATAGGTTGCATTTTTTCCTCTCGCATCATTGAATTTCAATTGAAATCTATAATTGCACTTAATCTATACTTCATTCAAACTAGAAAACATAATTTATTCACTTACAATTTGCTGAAATTTGTGTCAAAACCCTAATTTGGGACTCATACACCCCTTTGGGCAATTTAGTCCCAATGCAAGTTGTTTTACCTGATTTCTTGGTATTTTGTGAAGACTATTTTGCAACATTTGAATCCTTGAAAAACCCCAATTAGGACCCATATGCCGCTCTGGGTGATTTAGTCTCCTTTTAGATCTGAATATGAATTTTACAATATTAAAAACCTTATTTCTATGCTACTGTTTGTTGTTGTTATATTTCTATTTTAGTTTGCAAAGTTTATGTTTGATTCATTTCATTGCATCTTCCTTAATTGAATTTGAATCAAAGTATATCATTTATCTTGTGTTATTGCATTCATTGATTATCCCTTGCATAATCTTTATAACTTGATGTCTTATTGCTAATACTATAGTGAGACAAAGTTTGAAACTCATGTCATCCCACAATAGCACAATCGTCATGGATCTTGGGTTATCTAGCTCTTTCACTCCTAGTATTGAAACTAGTTCACTAGGTATGGACCATACCCTTAACAAATATTTTCCTTCAAGTAGTATAAAAAGTGTTGAAACAATGGTTGCTAGTATTTTTCAAGAAGCATACTCCATATCCATGAAAACTTAGCAAACCTACAAAATCAACTAAGTACTAAAAACATTTTAACCACTGCTATCACTACAATATATTATATACATCGCATGATTGAAAGTGAAGGAGTTGAACTTATGCATAACCTAGCTCATATTTTTGGAAAACATCTTACCTCAACAACTAGCTATGTTTTACCTTCGAACAATTTCCAAAGTCAAGGAGGAACTAAAATTCCTCCTTCCACAACCATTGCCTCTATTCATACTAAAACATAGAAAGGGAAAATCTATGATATCTAACCCCCTTCTTCTAGGCTATAGTTTCATTCAAAAGATGAGATCCTAGAACCTTGAAATAAGTGTCAACCCAAGAGGTGAATTAAGTCAAGATTTAGGGATCTTGCAAATTTTCATTTATGCAAGGACGGGGTGGTGAGCTAAATCACAATTTGGGGAGAAGAAATTGAACTAGCAAATAAACCCTAATTCTAGGTCTAACACATGTAATTCATGAATCTAATACAAAACAAAAAGAAATTGTAACTTTCTATCAAAAAAAGGAGTAGATAAAGTTATGCACCTAATCAAATCCTACTTTTCTAAAGTGCTACTAGGGGTTCATTCACCACTAAAGGTGAATGGGTCCTAGTAGGCCTGTTTGGAGAGCTTTGAATCTAAAATTAAAGCTTGTATAGTTAGGATCTGTTGCCCCTCGAACCCTAACAAGGACTCATTTTCCATTGAAGGTGAATGGGTCTTGTAAGGTCCTTTCGAAAAAAATCTAAATCTGATTTTGAACTTCCAAGTCTACACTCCTTCCTTACACTTTTAAATTCCTGCTTTTGGATCTGAATCTGCTAATAATCTGCAAGACAAATTTTGTAGCTAGTTGGTGGATAGGGGTTTTCCTTAGTAAAACCCCTTTTTGGTAATTAAACTTTTGATGATGAATGGAAATATGAAACATATAATGTGTGTGTAATCCTAACCTTAAGTTTTTCTAAGGTTAAGATCCCTAAGAATGTAAAGGAAATTCAATTTAAATATGTTAGAATAGAACCCTAAAATGAAATATGAACAATGCAAGTGACCTACTATAGAAGATCCAAAATCCTCTCAATGAGCCAGAAACCCGAATATACCTCTCTTTAGGCTGCAAGTAGGATGATCATAGAAGATGGAATCACTTAGGAAACAAGTCCTTAGGCTTGGTTGTATGTCTTTTTCATCTCCCAACACCTAGAATCCCTCATGATTCTCCATAGGAATCTATCATCAACCCTTCACTAATGCTTGATATTTGACACAAATTGAGCTTGAAGACTTGTAATGCTACTCCAAAATTCACTCTTGCTTGCTTCTTGACCATGAATGCTTGATCTCATGAAAATTATTTTGTCTCTTAGCTTTTGTGAAATCTTCATCTACTTGAAATTATGTAAAATAACCTTATATTTATACATAACTTGAGAATTAACCCCGAAATTCAGATAATTCAAGTCAAAATCAGATCTAGGATTGAAAATCATTAAAATACCACCACAATTAAATTCAAAAAGGGGTTTCCTATTTGAGGAGGACCCATTTGCCACTAAAGGCGAATGGGCCCTAGCACAACATTCTAGGACCATGCTTCAAGGGGATGAAACACCATAAAAAACCCATTTCAAAAATGTCAAGAAAGGGGTGTCCTATGTGGAGAGGACGCATTCACAACTAAAGGTGAATGGGTCCTAGCACCATTTTCTAGGACCTCAAAATTTCCAAATTAAATGTCATGCAATATCATTATTGGGTGTCGGAATAGATCCTTCAAAAATTGTAATTAGTAAGACTTAAATTTGAATTAAAGGGGCCAATTAATCTCAATTAACCACAATTAATTAAAGAAACCCTAGATAAGCGAGAAAGTGTAATAAAACACTTTACAACACCCTAAATAAGGTACAATTTAAGTACATTTTATTAAAAAGGGCCCTAGATTCAATGTGAATGTGTACAACACATTAAACACTAAATCATGGCATTGTTAGGTTAATTTTAGTATTAATTATTCCCAAATTAAGTGTGAAAAAGGGTTACTTTTTTCTACACTACATGACCCTAGAGTATCCGGGGTCTAAGAGAAATCTTGTATCAATCAAAAAGATTTGTAATGTTTCTTTTGAACAAGGGTTGAATTGGGTTGAGTTACTAAGTTAGAAGATTTCTAGTAGCTCGGCTTTGAACCTTAGGCATATCTCTTATTACTTGTTGGACTTAGTCTTTTTCTATGCATTCTTATCGAACTTCAAGTTTCAACATTAAGCCTTACACCTAGAATTAATGGTAAAAGATGCCTAATGTATCTAAGAACTGTGATCCCCGACACTCGATATGATAGAGGATGGTAAGTGGCTTGAAGGATGAATGAACTATGACTTCCAACAAATCGTAAGGCATTTCATCAACGACATCAAAAAGACTCTAGGTTGTTGGTAGGATGTCTTTCGACATCCCTTCAATGCCTTGAAAAGTAGTAGACATACTGGTATGATGCATTGAGGTGACCTTATTCTACTAGTGGGAGATGTTTTGGAGTCTCTTCGATGGGGTGACATAACTGCATTAGGGTGACATTGACTTTTCGGGTTGACTGGAGTGTATGTCCCTTCGATGGGATGATAGAGTGGTGATGGTAATTAACTTACACTTCAAGGAGACTTGGTTGTTTCGGGGAGAAAGGATTCGGTGTCCCCTCGACACACAGATGGTGGGAAAGTTGGATCAACAATAGTGGATGGCGAATAAGATCATGACATTTGGAAAAATGTTATTCGAAAATTCCACATCATTGTTGTGGAATACATAATCATTGGCTAGATTTCTTGATGGTGTTGATGATGAGGTAACTGCTTGGTGGATTTGAATGCTTATTGGACGAAAATGGGTACTATGACATGGAGGTTAAGGTCTAACTAGAAAATGAGAAAATATATATAAAATGAAAGGAAAGTAAAACAAAACAATGAGAGAAGAGATAGAACGACATATAGTGAAGAGCTCAAAACAGGGCAAAGAGTGAATGCCAGGACAGAGAGTGGAAGCTCAAATTTTCTATTAGGCAGATGATGTAATAAGTATCCCATAAGTAAGCATGTAAAACTGTAATATGTATTTCCATTTCTGAATAATACAATCTCTTGCATGGGCATGTGCAAGATCATCATGGAAAAAATAGGCCCTTAAGTGGTAAAAAATTTAGAAAAATCAGAGTTAGGCAACTTGACGTAAAAATTGAATAAGTTATCTATATTATTTCAAAAATATGTAAGAATATAATCTGTAGCAAATTGAATTTAGTTTCTAAACTACTAGGTTTATTTAAAAAAAATATATATCTATTTGGTGAAAATTTGAAATTTCAATAAAGTAGTGCTTAAATTTAAGGGAAAAAATAAGAAGTAGGTGTCTGTTTGACCACCCTAACCACAATAAAATGATAATATTTTTTTTTATAAGATTTTAGATATAAGTAGAGGACTCATGTACGGATGTGATGCATATTTTTTTGTAAATTTTTTCCAAGTAAATAATTAACTATGATTTTTTTATTACAACTTTTAAAAAATATAAAAACTCGTATGTTTGACAACCTTAACTTGGTCAAAACTTCATGAAATTCTTTTTTTTTTTTCTTTAATCCTATAGTATGTGAAACATAGAATGTGATGCATTTTTTGGATTCAAAAAATGTGATACTATTTGAAATCTATAGATGTTTTTCAATCAGCCTATCAATCAGGACTTTAGTCGTAATTCAAATAGAAAATAAATAATAATTATTTATTAAATTCAAAGTAAAGCATAATTTATATTGGTGGAAAGTTGAGAATCTCCTTTAAAAACCCTTTTAGTTTCATCAATTTTGGGTAGAAAAAAGTCATCAACCACATACCCTACACATACCCATCATATCACCACTTTTTGGCCAATCATGATCCTGCACATACCCGCATTATTTTGAATAGTTTTTTGTGCAAACTAGTGTGTTTTTGTAAGTTTGTATTTGTAATGGGAGTACCCCTCATCAAGTGGTATTAGAGTGGGAGTTCCTAAGCCTATAACAGAGCATCGAACGTGAGGCAGTTGTAGTAGGACCTATGAGTGTGGGTTGAGTTCAAGATGCCTCCAAGAATTTCCCAAAATGGTAGAGGTAGAGGTTGAGGTGGTGGAGGAAGAGATCCACCTAGAGATGAAATCAAAGCCCTTAGAAGGCAATTAGAAACCTTGCACCAAGAGGTTTGAAGAAGAGATGTGCATCAAGAAAGAGACAACAATGAAGATGAAATAGAAGAGGAAATGGAAGAGGAAGAGCAGGATCCAATGGATCCTTGAGAGAGAATATTTCTACAAGCAATCTCAAGCATTGAGAAGAGACCTAAAATGGAGGTTTCAACTTTCTGTGGAAGTATGAATCTTGAAGAATTGATCGATTGGATCAATGACATGGAGGAATTTTTTGAATTTGAGGAGATTAAAGATCCTTATAGAGTGAGGTTTACAAAGACGGAATTGAAAGGTCACACTAGTATATGGTGGAAAGAGGTCCAGTTAGAAAGAGGAAGACAAGGGAAAGATAAAATTTCTAGATGGGATAAAATGGAGTCAAAATTGAAGAAATAATTTATTCTAGTCAATTACAAATTGGAGCTGCTCAAGAAGATGTAAGGATTGAAGCAAGGAACAAGGATGGTGAAAGAATACACAGAGGAATTTCACAAGGTCTTAATTCAGATAGGACATTTCGAGGTGAATAAAGAGAAAGTTGCTCATTATATTAACAGGTTGAAGCCAAGCATACAAGAAGAATTGGAACTGGTAAGAATGAACACCATTGAGGATGTTTATCAATTCTCTAAAGTTGAAGAATGACTAAACAAGAGGTTTGAGAACAAGAAACAAGGTGGAGGCCGTGGAGGAAAGACTGTAGATGGCCATATGGAGGATGAAGTGGTGACCAAAGAAAGGGTGAAGGAACTAACTCTAGTCAAGATCAAATATGATGATTCATATCAGCCTCATGAACAAAAGAATGGAGATCAATGATGTAGAGGAAGGTCTGGATGTGAACTAGGAAGAAGAGTTTTTAGAGGAATATGTTTCCAATGCGGTGAAGAAGGGAATAGAGCATACGAGTGCCCAGAACACCAAGGGAAGACAAACATGAGGCTTGAAGGCAATGTGAGAGTTGCTCATGTGGATGAAGACACTTTATCTTCATAATCAGAAGATGATGAGTGGGGTGAGACCCTAGCTTCTAGGAGAACTTTGTTGAATGAAGAGAAGGAACTAGATCAAATGAAGAATCTATTTCATACTCGGTGTAAGTGTGCAGGTAAGGTGTGCAATGTGATCATTGATGGAGGTAGCACTAAAAACATTGTGGAAGAAGAAATGGTCACCAAGTTGCAGTTAGAGAGAAGAAGACATCCGAGCCCATATCAGATTGCATGGTTATACAAGGACCAAAGGGTTTTGGTTAATCAACAATTCTTGATAAAGTTCAAGATCAGTAACTATGAGGATGAAGTTTTGTGTGATATAATACCAATGCATGCCTACATGTTGTTAGGCTGACCATGGTAGTTTGATTGGTGAGCAATGCATGATAGGCATACTAACATGTATTCATTGAAAAAGGATGGTGTTTGACATAAGCTAAAGCCTCTGAAGGATGTAGGAAAAAAGGTATGCAACAATACACAGATTTGTTTGGTAGATAGAAGGAAATTTTTGGAAGGTATGAGGCATGAACACATATGCTTTGCATTGATTCTAGAGGCTGCAAAAGAAGATAGTAGCGAAGTACCCATAAAAGTGCATGGTTTGCTAGATAAATTCTAGAGCATTATTTTTGATAATGTACCAAAAGGATTGTCACCATTAAGGAAAATTCGTCATCAAATGGAATTGATTCATGGAGCCAGTTTTCCAAATAAGGCAATGCATCGGATGACACTAGTAGAGAATGAAGAGACAAATCAACAATGGAAAGAACTATTTTGAAAAGGACTAATAAGAGAGAGTTTAAGTCCGTGTGCAGTACCTGTAGTATTGGAACCTAAGAAGGGTGGTGAATGGCGAATGTACATTGAGGAATTCTAGAGTTATCAACAAGATCACAATCAAGTATCAATTTCCTTTGCCAAGGATGGATGACGTTGAGTACTTCACAAAGATCAACTTGAAGAGTGGTTATCACCATATTTAAATCCAAGAAGGAGATGAGTGGAAGATAATGTTCAAAACCAAAGAGGAACTGTACGAGTGGTTGGTCATGCCTTTTGGGTTAACCAATGCAACTAGTACATTTATGCGGCTCACGAAAAAGGAATTAAAAAAATTTCTTGGTAAGTTTTTCATTCTTTATTTGGATGAAATTTTGATTTTTAGTAAGACATTGAAGGAGCATCAATGCATATTAGAGAAGTTTTTGAGAAGTTGAGACTAGAGGAGAAGTTGTTGATCAACTTAAAGAAGTGCAGTTTTGTGAAACATCAACTAGTGTACCTAGGATTTGTTATCTTAGCAAAAGGTCTGAAAATGGATCTAGAGAAGGTGAAATCCATTGTGGAGTGGTCTACACCAAAAAGCACTACTAAGGTAAGATCTTTTCATGGTCTAGCTAGCTTTTACAAAAAGTTCATTAAAGGATTCAGTAGTATTTGTGCACCCCTAACTGAAACAATGAGAGGGGATAAAAAAGAATTCAAATGGAGTATTGGAGAAACAAAGAACTTTGATTTGGTGAAGAAGGTCATAAAGTAGCTTGTTTTGGCACTACCAAATTTCAACAAGGTATTTTAGGTAGATTGTAATGCTAGTGGCAGTGCCATTGGAGCTATTTTAAGTTAGGAAGGTAAAACCATTTCTTACTTTAGTGAAAAGTTGAATGATGCAAAGAGAAGATATTTTGTTTATGATAAATAATTATATGTCGTAGTTTAGGCTTTGAAGAAATGGAGACATTACTTGTTTCCAAAAGAATTTGTTTTGTTCAATGATCATCAGGCTCTACAATATTTAAACAGTTAGGGAAAATTGAATCAAAGACACTTGAAGTGGAATGAAATTTTTGCAAAGTTACACCTTTTCCTTGAAGCCTAGGAGTGGCAGATCAAATTGGGTTGCAGATGCCTTGAGTATGAGGCAAAACTTGTTGAAAAAAATGCATTTTGAAGCCGTTGGGTTTAGGGAGATCACAAGCTTGTATCTTGAAGATCCTAATTTTGTTGAGGCATGGAAATCTTGCAAGGATCTTGTCACCATGAATAGGACGAGATGGTTGGATTTCACAATCCAATACGATATGTTGTTTATAAGGAATCAATTGTGCAATCCTAGGAGTTTGATGAGAGAAAAAATGATCAAAGAAAAGCACAATGATGGATTGGTAGGACACTTTGGATAGGATAAGACAATTGCTATCGTTAGTGAGCATTATTACTAGCCACAGTTATAGTAGGATGTGAAGAAATTAATATAGGATTGCAGGTTGTGTCAACTGGTGAAAGGCACCAATCAAAATAATGGATTGTACCAATCATTACCTGTACCAAAGAAGCCATGGGAGGATATCAATATTGATTTTGTTCTTGGTTTTCCAAGGATGAAGAGAGGTCATGACTCCATATTTGTGGTGGTAGACAGATTCTTAAAGATGAAACACTTTATTTTGTGTCATAAAACTAGTGATGTAGTTTACATAGCTAAATTATTCTTTAGAGAGGTGGTATGACTATATGGTCTACCCAAGAGCATAGTTTTAGATCGGGCTACCAGATTTGTAGGGTATTTCTAGAGGACGTTGTAGAAGAAGATGAAAACATATTTGAAGTTTAGCTCAACACATCATCAACATATAGATGGACAAACAAAGGTAGTAAATAGGAGCTTGGGAAACTTACTGAGATTCTTGGTGACAAACCTAAGGGTTGGGATTTGGTTTTGTCACAGGAATGGTTTTCTTACAACAATTCAGTCAATTGGAGCACTGGTAAGTCACCATTCTAGATTGTGTATGGTAGTAGTCCAAGAACAACTACTGAGCTAAGCTAGATGGATAAGGAAGATAAGTGTAGTGTTGAAGCCGAATATTTTGCTGATCATATAAAGAATGTGCATGAGGAGGTTAGGAAGCACATCTATAAGATGAATACTCAGCATAAAACTAAGGTAGATTAGGAACAAAGACATGAGGAGTTTTAGGTAGGCGATGAAGTCATGGTTTCCAGTTGGCACATACAATAAGCTAAAGATGAAGAAGTTCAAACCATGCAAGATTCTAAAAAAGCATGATTAAAGGAAATGCATATTTAAGATGGAGTTGTAGAATGAGATTCATGTTTCATCTGCATTCAACATTTTTAATTTGATGAAGTATCATGAAGGAGATAAGGAGCACAAGTTGACAGGGGCACAACGGATGATTCCAACACCTACTACAAAAGTGCAGAAATTGAAGAAATTTTGGATAGTCTTGTAGGAAGAAGCACAAGGAATAGGTAATATAGAGAATTATTGGTGAAGAGGAAAGGGAGACCTGTTGAAGATTCAACATGGTTGTCTGAATTGGAGATTGGACATCTTGGCTTTCCTCTAACTTTCGAAGAGTGACAGAGTCACTTTTCAAATTACCCTGGGTGTCTGATGCAGGAGCATCTAGGGTGTACGAGCAATCTTGCATCAATAAAAAGGATCTATAATGTTTCTTTTGAATAAGGGATGAATTGGGTTGAGTTACTAAGTCAGAATATTTCCAGTAGTTCAGGCTTTGGGCCTCAGGCATATCTCTTATGACTTGTTGGATGTAGTCTTTTTCTGTGTAGTCTTATCATACTTTAGGTTTCAACATTAAGCCTTATGCCTTGACTTAATGGTTAAAGGTGAATGATGTATCTGAGAACTACGATCCACAACACCTGATATGATAGAAGAATGTAAGAAGCTTGAAGCATTAACAAACTCTTACTTCCAATGAATTGTAAGGAATTTTGTCAATGGCATCAGAAAGACTCCAGGTTGTCGGTAGGACAACTTTTGACGCCCCTTCGATGCCCTGACAAGTAGTAGACATACCGGTATGACCCATCGAGGAGACTTTATATTATTGGTGGGAGATTTTTTGGGGTCTCTTTGATAGGGTGACATAACTACATCGGCATGACATTGACATTTTAGGTTGACTGAAGTGTATGTCCCTTTGATGGATCGATAGAGTGGTGATGGTAATAAACTTACACTTCGAGGAGACTTGGCTATTTTGCAGAGAAAGGATTTGGTGTCCCCTCGACACATCAATGGAAAGAAAGTTGAATAAGAATGTTAAGGCAGTCAATGGAAATGGATGGAAAATAGTATCATGACATCTAGCAAAATGTTATTCGACAATTCCACATCATTGTTGTGGAATACATAATCATTGTCCGGATTGGTTGACGGTGTTGTTGATGAGATAACTACCTAGTGGATTCAAATTCTTATTGGGCAAGAATGGGTACTACAACATGGAGGTTAAGGCCAATCTAGAAAATGAGAAAATATATATAAACTGAAAGGAAAGCAGAACACAACAATGAGAGAAGAGATAGAATGACATACAGTGAAGAGCTCAAAAAAAGGGGCAGAGAGCGAAAGCCAAGATAGAGAGTGGAAGCTCAAATCCACTATTAGGTAGATGATGCAATAAGTAGCCCATAAGTAGGCATGTAAGACTATAATATGTATTTCCATTTCTGAATAATATAATCTCTTGCATTCTCTTACATAGTTTGTTGTGCAAACTAGTGTGTTGTTGTAAGTTTGTATCTATAACGGGAGTACCCCTCATCACTACTTTTAGCCCCCACTTTAGCTACCATATGATACTATGTGCATATGAAATATAAAGGAAATAACCACTATGAAAAGGATAATCATATGGATTCATTAGGGATAATGAAGCCCCCACTGCAGTTACCTGCAAAAATGTAATGTTAGGAACCACATCCCGCAACACAAATTCATTAGTTGCTCAAAAATACTCTTATCAAACTTCTACGAAGAATTGAATTTGAGGGTAGATTTATGCCCCCTGATTTTTCTTGCTTTATGGAGGTGGAATCAGGGTGAATATGAAACCACATTAAATCACTTAGGTCATATCATAGGGTCTTTCCAAGTACTATACTACATAGTGATAAACTTTTGATGAGACCGGGAGAGGAATTACGAATCCAACGTAACAAATAGAATAAAAAATAGACGAGCTTTAAATGAATGAGCTTTATTTACTTGGGTTTTACTATATACTGATGAAAATGACACTTTTCACTATTCATTTGCAAATTACCTTGGTGTAGAGTAAGTGAAAATGTTGATTCAAAGGGTCTACAAGCCCTTGAAGTACAGGGCATACTTCGACACATAGTCAATGGATTCTTCTCTACTTTTTCATCATTTTCATGCATTTATTATATTTTTTATGTAATTAGAGTAATTTTAGGACCCTAGAAAAGATTGGCGCAAAGCATCCCTCTTTGTCGCAAAGCATCCCTCTTTTTCGCAAAGCATCCCACTTTGTCGCCAAGTGTCCCACTTTGTCGCAAAGTGTCCCACTTTGGCGCAAAGTCTCCCACTTTCCCAAAATGGCTAAAGTGTCCAAGACCCCCCATCCAAAGATGGCCTAGGTGTCCATATTGGCAAAAAAAACATCTTAGAATAACATTAGTGTTATTTAATTGCTTAGTCTAGGACTTACTTCATGTATTTTTCTTTTTAGGTTCCTCCCCAAGCCCACCATCACCTAGGGGGAAGACAATTTCATTTCCTTCATGAGTCAGTTACATGGCTATCAAAGGAGGACATCGAGCTACTTCAAGAGGTTGGGTTATTTTGGGTATACTTCATGCCACCAATGAGGTATCATGATGCTACGTTGTTGGCCCTAATAGAGAGATGGGATGCAAGGTCGTGTACCTTCCATCTTCCTACCAGGGAGATCAACATGACCCTAGAGGACATACATCGCATCTTACAGATTCCCATCTAAGGTGAGCATGTGCGTCTAGTTAGTGAAAAATATTTTGTACAAATGAGGGATGATATTCTTTATTGTCTAGAGTGGCCTACCTATTGTTCGAGCATTGGACCATGCGTTGAGCTTAAATATTGGCTTCTAAACATGTGGTCACCACTTCTATGATGGATTATGATCATAACTGTAGCGCTAACATTAGTACAATATGGTCGAGGGGCACATCTAGATGGTGGTCTTGTTTATACTATCAAGAGCTTGGAGGAGCAAAGGATTGTCTATGCCTAGGGCCACAACATGCTTGCCCATTTGTATTATGATCTAGGTTGATTTGTATACTAGGAGCTCAATAGCATCGTACATTGTACACTTCTACAGATTTGGTGTTTTGAGCACATCACACGTACGAAGCTGACATGATTTCCCATCACAACAGCCATGGGTGAGCTGAGGGTCTTCAACTATCGATTGAGACAACCATGGAAGGAGGGAGATTTCCTACATTGGTGGATTAGATTTGATCAATTGGATGAGGACGATATTTTTTGGAGACCATATTAGTGGATTCCCCATTGGATAGATGATAGGCATGAGCTATGTAGGTTATAGATGGACCGATTTCTTCTAGGTAGACATGGTTACATAGTCAGAACATTCTATTATGATTGTGTTATGAGGAAATTTAGGCACATCTAGGTACCACTGCAATCTAGACCAATGTATCGATGATCAACATAGAGTGCTAATGATCATCTTACTATCAATGATGTATAATTTAGTATTTCAAAGGACAATGACCCTGATATTCCCCCAACATTTGAGGCTGATGATGTAGGCACATCATGGGCCTACGATGAGTGGTGGATTATAGCTAGACCAGCTCTAGTCTTCCTTTTGTACCATCCTATGGGTTTTGTTGGACCTCTTCCAAGTTGCAGAGAGGACAAAGATGATGATCAAATAGATGGGGATACATATGAGGATGACATTGTGCCTAACATATTTCTAAGTTTAGATGGGGATGGTAATGATGATGAGGAGGAGGAGGTTCAGTCTATGAGTGAGTATATTGATGAGGTCAAGGAGGATCTAGTTGCCCCTAATAGGGGAGAGAGACCACCTACTAGGTTCACTAGATCATATGCTACAACCATACTAGAGATCCATGCACACAGGCGTGGGGAGGACAGTAGTAGCAGGCCACCCACACCTCCAACACAAAAGGGGACCACCATTGTATGGTCATACCTCGACTAGTAGACTGGGGATCCAGGTAATGATTTGATGTTTATGTTATTTATTTATGCATGTGTATCATTTACACATATTCTTTATGTATGATTATGATGTTTATGATATTATTTTGATTTCTATCTTGTAGGATCCATGCGAGAGTGGTGCGAGCTCTATGAAAAAGAAATCATTGAGATAGTGCCCCCACTATGCGTCGAGGATGATATACTTCAAGAGAATATACCCCCACCTTCTACGGGGCCACATGTAGACCTCTTCAAATCTGTAGCAAGATTAGGTGCAACATATGAGAGATCCACTAGTCATGCTAACCAACTTCAGGCAAAGCTTATAGCAGTCCTAGCCTCTCAAGGTTCTACTGATAAAAGGATAGAGAGTGACCTATGAGTAGAGATCTTGAAGCTAAGGGAGGAGCTTGCTAGGGTACAGGAAAACAAAGAGTGAATAGACTAAGAGTACGTTGAGGCACTCGTATGAGAGGCTAGAGCATCTAGATTATTGGAGGGCCTACAATTAAAATTGAGTAGGTCACAATCACATACTACTATATCACGAGAGCCACAAAGGTCACCGACCCCCTAGATTATTAGAGGGCCCACCACTAAACTTGAGCATGTCACAATCGCATACTATTGTATCACGAGAGCCAAAAAGGTCACTGACCCCCGAGGGGTCTGACAGTCACATAACCTATTAGCATTGTATTAAGTGACTCATATATATCTAAAATTTTGATGATGATGATGATATATATATATATATATATATATGAACATTACATGATTGTGTTTTTATGATCTTATGTTGACTTAAATGGCAATGTGATTTATCAAATATCCCTTGTAAGCGTATTTGATAAATATCTCCATGATTTAATGTTTTATGTGATCTAATTAAACCATTTGCAGTTTAAGTTAGATGCTACACTTTGATTAAGTATGCTATGTTAACCTAAATACTCCTATGGTGTAAAAACATTAAATTCATATAAATCAAATTATTCAAATAATTACCCTATCATCTAAAATACACACTGTTATTATGTATCAAAGAAGGAAGCAATGTGACATAAAATAAAAACTATCCACTTAATCTAACAACACTACTCTAACATGCTATTCAAAAGATAGAATGTTATATGTAATACCATCTCAAATGCTTGACATTTATAGATTCTTTTAGAGGTGTACATCCATTTCTATTAATGTGTATGCTCTAGATCCATATTTTCATTGATAATGTAAGGTCCTAACTAGTTGGTTGAATTTTCCTTTTTCATTCAAGGGAGCATTGACATTACATTGATTTTCATATATTGTCTTTTCTTGGAATAAGCTTATAGATGTTCGAGAGCGGTTATACACTATTCATCCACCATTTCAAGTTGATGTAGTCATTGTTCTTTATAAGAAGTGTCATCAATGAGCCCTTTAAGAGAAATTAATAGAGAAAATTTTTCTAACTCTAAGGGAACTATTGCTTTAGGACCATAAACTAGGTTATACAAAGTGTTTCCAGTTGATGTTCTAATGCTCGTACAATAAGCCCATAATGCATAATTTAATTGAGTATGCCAATCTTTATTATGTTTACTTATTTTTTTCGTAGAATTTTTTCAATAGTCTTGTCAGTCACTTCCACTTGTCCATTTGATTGTGGGTAATATGGTGTTAAAAAACAATGTTGAATATTGAATGTTTCCAAGAATTTCTTCACTTCATTGTTCTTAAATGGAGTTTTGTTATCTAAAACTAATGCAGAAGGAAGATCAAAGCTAGCAATAATGTTTTCTAATATGAAACAACATATTGCATCAACTATCGTGGAATGAAGGGGGATAGCTTCTACCCATTTCGTGAAGTAATCAGTTGTGGTAATAATAAACGTATGTCCAGCGGAAGAAGGTGGAGATATCTTCCCAATAAGGTCCAAACCCCAAACTGAAAATGGCCAAATAGTAACTTGAGCATGAAGTTCAAAGGTAGGGGCATGAATCAAATTGTTATGTTCTAGACATTTATGGCATTTATTCACATACTTAAAACAATCTTGTTCCATGCATGTCTCCAATAATATCCTATACGAACCAAATTTTGATCTAATGATCTTCCTCCAAAATGTCCTCCACAAGAACTTGCGTGAGATTCTTCAAGTGCTATAGGGATTTCAAATTGTTTAAGACATAAGTAAAAGGCCATTAAATGATCTTTTGTATAAAATGTTTGTAAGATTTATGTACTTAGATGCAAGTTTTTGAAGATGATCTCAAGTTTTTTTAGTTGTAGGCTCAAGAAGGTACCATCTTTTAAATAGTTGAATATCATTGTGCACCATTCACTAGAGTTGTCAATATCGGTTGATAACACTTCTTTGTTTTTATCATCTATTGATGGTTTAGGAATCATTTGAACTTTAAATGTGAATTCAGTGAGAGGATCATTAGGAGATACAAGGGAAGTGGTGCTTTCCATTGCATCTACGTGTTGATTGTCCTTTCATGGTATGTTGTAGATTGCATATGATTCAAATTTGTCTAATAATGTTATTGTGAGGTCTCTATATTGAACAAGATTATCATGCTTTGCTTGATATGGATCATTTATCTATTTAATAATTAAGAGTGAATCACCAAATATAGAAATGTGTTTGACTTTTAGTGCTAACACGGCATGTATACCAACTATTAAAGTCTCATACTCCATATTATTATTTGTACATAGGAAGTTTAAATGCAAATATAAGGGAATAAGCTTACCTAAAGGATGAATTAATATAACTCTTGCCCTAGAGCCAATTCGACACTTAGAACCATCAAAGTACAATTCCCATGTTTCTTTATCTTTTGAATAGTCAGCACATTCTCATCAAGGAATGAGTCTATATTAGGTAACACTAGGGGAGAAGGACATCAACTAATTGGTTAGTCAGGGCTTGTCCTTTAATTGCCTTTTAGGAGACAAACTTAAGGTCAAATTAGCTAACATAACCCACTTAGCTAAGCGTCCTAATAAATTTGTTTTAGTAAAAAGGTGCTTTAAAGGATTGGACTTTGTCATGACATGGCATTCAGTATATAATGTCTCAATTTACTACTAGCAAAGATGAGAGACAAAAATTATTTCTCTATCATCATGTATCGTGTCTCATAATCAATCAAAGTTCGACTAATGTAATAAACATGATGTTCTTTACCATTGTCATCCTATTGAGCCAACAATACTACAAGAACATGGGTTGATGCTATTGTATAAAGGATAAATGGCTTGTCTTTCCTAGTAGGTTGTAAAATAGGTGGAGTAACAAGATAACGTTTCAAACAATTGAAGGCTTACTTACAATCCTCATTCCAATTACACCGAACCTCTTTCTTAAGTATTTGCGTGAAAGGTAACGTTTGATCCACTAAGGATGCTACAAAATGAAGGATGGATTGAATTCTTCATTGTAAAGTGTGTAGTTGAGAAATATTTCTAGGAGGTGGCATGTTAATAATAGCATCAATTTTCTTCATGTCCACCTCAATGCCTTTGTGAGATACTATAAAGCCTATAATTTTTCCACTATCTACACCAAAGAAACACTTCTTCGAGTTTAGTCTCATGTTATATTTTATCTTTCAAAGAATATTCACATTGTCTTGTTGAGTTAAATATTTTGCTAAAATATCATCAACATAATCTTCCAAAATCTTATGTATGTAATCATAAAATATCAATATCATAGCTCTTTGATACGTTGAGTGTGCGTTCTTTAATCCAAAAGGCATAACTACCCACCAAAATATTCCCCAAGTTGTAGTAAAAGTTGTCTTATATTGATCTTGAGGGTTGATAAAGATTTGATTATATCCAAAAAATCCATCCATAAATGACACCAAAGCATGTCCTACAATTAAATCTACTATCATGTCAATATTAGGAAGGGGAAATTCATCTTTTAAATATGCTTTATTCAAATCATGAAATTTTGTACACATCCTAATATAATTAGCAGGTTTCACAACTATGAAAATATTTGAAATCCAAGGAGAATAATCAATAGGTCGGATAAAGCCAACTTCAAGAAGTTTCTCATTTTCAGCCTTAACCAATAAAGTTATCTTAGGATTCATCTTTCTTATATTCTATCGCACCAATTTAGCATCTTCCACACGGACTATGTTGTGTGTGACAATCTTAGCATCAATTCCTGGCATGCTTGAATAAGTCCAAGCAAAGAGTTTGAGAAATTCATGAAGGTTGCATGATCTTCTGGTTCATCTTCATCAAGGAACTTTCCTATTTGAATTACTTTCTCCTTATTATTTATATCCATTGGTATGTTGATTGTATCTCCTAAAGGAAGTTCATTTTGTTTCAATATTTTAGGATTATATTATTCTTTGTCCTTGTCACTTTCATTGCTATCCTTTTCTTCATCTACTTGTTTAGTGCTAACCATAGCACATGTAATCCTTTTCTTTTTAGGAACTTAAGCGACTTGTTATAAAATCCCAACATTTATTTCAAAGCTTCATCATCCTCAAAGTATTCCAAAGATTCATCACAAGTTGTATCAATCAACTCAGGATGCTTCAAGGTGAGAGTTGGTTTATTAGGACTACATATGATAGTGTTGATGTTGAGTGAAGGTCTTTTTGTTGCTTGCGTTATTTTAGAAGGGCAATACACCAAACCACTTTTTGTTTCTTGTGTGTTAGTCTCTATAGGAATATGGATGCCTTGTTCTTTCCTTCCACACCCTTTTCCACTTTAACCAAGTTGTTTCACAATCTCACAACCTTTCCTATAAAGTCTTTCCATTTCTTTCAAATTTGGTGGTTGTTGGTAGTCTATCTCATTGAAATTCATTGTATAACTTGCGTCTTCTTCTAGAGTGGATGAGGTAGATGCTTGTGAAATTTCCTTTGAATTCTATGTTGATATTACCATTGGTTGCTTTTTCTTTTCAGTGTCTTTTGTTGTAATTTTGTATTCTCCCATGAATGTTGGTGTGAAATCTAAGGAACCCCAAATCATCTTCCAACAACTTAGTAAGTTCATCAATCTTCATCTCATGTTCTTCCTCCTTCATAGTTTCCTTTTTTGTATCTACTTCTAGTGTTTTCGAAGGATCTCATCCTTATTTCTTAGAAATCAAACAACTTTTAGCTTCCAGAACAACTTTTAGCATGTAAACCATGTTATAGACATACTTCATTACATGATGTATGGTAGAAGGCACTCTATTCATTTCATGAATCCGAGGCCTTCCTAGGAGGAGATTATAAGAAATATCCTCAGGCATAATGTGGATCAAAGTTTGTAATATTAATTTCCCAACTTTAATAGGTAATGTGATAACTTTGATTGGTTGTTTTCCTATATTATCAAATCCATAGATAGATAAAGAATCAAATTTAATGTTGCTTCTACTTATGTCAATCTTTTCCAAAAGGCTCACATTACACACATTCATGGCCTAACCATTGTCAACAACCTGGTTCGTTTTATCGCGATTCAATTAACATAGACTATTATATTGAAGGCTTCATGTTTTCTCTACATTTCTAAGGAAGGTAACTTGCTCTGGTGAAAAACAATGTCTAAGTTCATCTCATTCATTCCTTGAACTAGCACTGCCATATCGTTTGAACTAGTGTGAGGAGGAACCATAACTTTTTGTAAGTTCATTTGAAGCATGCTATGATAATTAGGTGAGGTTTGAATAAGATCCCATAGGGATATATTAGTGGGAGTATTCTTAAGTTGTTAAACAAGATTATATTCCTTTCCATCATTCGGGGGAAAATGAGGAGTGCTAGGCAATATAGGGTTAGGCAAGGGTAATGAAACAAGAGTTGTTTGTTGTTGCCTATTGTTCCTTGTACAGTAGGTGTGCACAATTTTATTATAGCCTGTTTGTTGTGAATCATCACCATTTTCAAGTGAAGGCTTGTTTTTAGATGGTTCAAGGATGAGCACGGGTTTGTTTTGAACTTGAATTTTTTGCGAAGGAGGGTAGATTATAAGTTGTGTGATTGTGTTAACATCTTTGTGTTTTTGTTTATCATGACAAGCCTTAGTGGATGAACCTCACGAGATGAAGTCCTCAAGGGCTTCATCTATCATGTCAAAGTCATCACTACTAAAAAGGCTTGAGGGATAGGTTAACTTTGAAAAGGAGATTTGACATAACTATGCTTTCCTTGAGGGTCTTGTTTGATGTTTTTGTTGCTTTTGTCTTTTGTTTTTGTTTTCTAATGAATGCAAAAAGTAAACTAACTTATCTATTGATGTAATAATGCTGAAAATGTAGAATTTTAATGCTACCTTTAATTGAAATATGCAATAAATTATTTTCCCAATGTTGTCAAATATATCTAAATAAACAAGAAATTGAATGCAAATACAATCTGTTTTAGACAACTACTTCTCAGATCTCATAATAGAGATAAAAATGCTTATTAGAAACTACAAACAACTCAAAAAATTTGTTGTCACAAGGTGTACAAGGACTCATTTTCCACCAAAGGAAAATGGGTCCCAGTCTAGGTTTTTACAGAGAATAGAAATGCACATAAAACACCAGGAAACACCTAGAAGCCTTGTTGATTAGGGTGTACAAGGACTCATTCCCCACTAAAGGTGAATGGGTCCTAGTTTTATGGGTTTTTTTAGTTTGATTTCAATTTTTCTAAGCTATTCCTATGTATTTTTTGTCTTTGATCTGTAATAGTTAATTCTATACATAGATTTTCCATATATGAAGTCTCTAAATGAACCTTTTACTAAGGTTAAATGATGAGTAAGGAACTGACTAAATCTAGAATTCAATTTGAATCTAAATGTTTGAATGATGATCTCAATGTGAACAATATGCAAAACTAAATCAGGTCTAAAACACTTTTCTAATTTTTAATGAATATAGGCAATGCAAACATGCAAATTTACCCTAAATGCAATGTTCACTAAAGCACAATGAAGAAACCCTAAATGCAATGCAAATCTAATGCAAAATAGGATCTAGGGTTTTGATGCATTCCAAATCAGAAATTAAGATGTTTAAAGACGCCAGGTTCTCAAAAATGAAACATAGAAAAAGAGAAGTTATGATATCTAACCACATTTTTCTAAGTATAGTTTCATTCAAAAGATGAGATCCTAGAACCTTGAAATAACTGTCAACCCAAGAGGTGAATTAAGTCAAGATTCAAATATCTTGCAATCTCTCCTTTATGCAAGTATGGAGTGGTGAGCTAAATCAAAATATGGGGAGAAGAAATTAAACTAGAAAATAAACCCTAATTCTAGGTCTAACACATGTAATGCATGAATCTAATACAAAACAGAAAGAAATTGTAACTTTTCTGGAAAAACATGGAGTAGATAATGTTGTGCGCCTAATCAAATCCTTCATTTTTGAAGTGATAATAGGGAATCATTTGCCACCAAAGGTGAATGGGTCCTAGTAGGCCTGTTTAGAGTGCTCTGAATCTGAAACTGAAGCTTGTATAGTGTAGGATCTACTACCCCTCAAACTCTAACACAAACTCATTTTCCACTGAAGGTGAATGGGTCCTGTTAGGTCCTTCTGGAAAACTCTAAAATTGATTTTCAACTTCCAGGTCTGCACTCCTTCTTTGCATTTTTAAATTCCTTCTTTTGGATCCGGATCTACTAATAATATGCAAGACAAATTTTGTAGCTAGTTGGTGGATAGGGGTTTTCCTCATTCAAGCCCCTTGTTGGTAATTAAACCTTTGATGATGAATGAAAATATGAAACATATAATGTGTGTGCAATCCTAACCTTAAGTGTCTAAGATTAAGATCCCTAAGAATGTAAATGCAATTCTATTTAATTTTGTTAGAATAGAACCCTAAAATGAAACTTGAACAATGCAAGTGACCTATACTATAGAAGATCACAAATCCTCTCAATAAGCCACAAATTTGAATAATCCTCTCTTTAGGCTTCAAGTAGGATGATCATAGAAGATGAAATCACTTAGGAAACAAGTCCTTAGGCTTGGTTGTATGTCTTCTGCATTTCCCAACACCTAGAATCCCTCATGATTCTCCATACGCATCTATCATCAACCCTTCACTAATGATTGATCTTTGACACAAAATGAGATCGAATATTTGTAACGCTACTCCAAACTTCACTCTTGCTTGCTTCTTGACCATGAATGCTTGATCTCATGAAAATTATTTTGTCTCTTAGCTTGCTTGAAATCTTTATCTAGTTGAAATTATGTAAAATAACCTTATATTAATACATAGCTTGGGAATTAATCCCAAAATTCAAATAATTCAAGGTAACATCAGATCTAGGATTGAAAATCATTAAAATCCTATCACAATTAAATTCAAAAAAGGGGTGTCCTATGTGAAGAGTACCCATTCACCACTAAATGTGAATGGTTCCTAGAACAAATTTATAGGACCATGCTTCAGGAGGATGAAATGACATAAAAAAACCATTTCAAAAATTATAAGAAAGGGGTGTCCTATGTGGAGAGGACCCATTCTCCACTAAAGGTGAATGGGTCCTAGCACCATTTTCTAGGACCTCAAATTTTCCAAATTAAATGTCATGCAATATCATTATTGGGTGTTGGGATAGATCCTTCAAAAAGTGTAATTAATAAGGCTTAAATTTGATTTAAAGGGTCCAATTAAGCTCAATTAACCACAATTAATTAGTGAAATCATAGATAAGTATGAAAGTATAATACAACACTTTACAACACCCTAAATAAGGTAAAATTTAAGTACATTTTATTAAAAAGGGCCCTAGATTCAATGTGAACGTGTACAACACATTACAACACTAAATCAAGGCATTATTAGGTTAATTTTAGTATTAATTATTCCCAAATTAAGTGTGAAAAAGGGTTTTTTTTTCTACACGATGCCTACCTACACCAACCCTCAAGTTACAACAATGATGCAACCTACTAGTAATTTCTTTCCTACCTTGGGTATTTCTGCTAGCATTCCTAGTACCTTTGTGGCATCACATGTCATATCTCCTACCACTTTACCTCCCATAAGCATTCCATTCACTTCCCTCTCGAACACATATACACCTCCATCTCATAACACAACTAATGAAACCATCATAAATCAAATTTTGAAAAATGTTTTATCCCTTCAAAATAAAATTTACACCATACACCTAAATCAAAATGGCCAACCTACATACTATGTCAAAAGAAATCCCTTATCCTTGGATATATTGAGAATGCCAATACCACAAGGGCTAGAGATTCCTAGGTTCGAGAAATATGGGGGAAAGGAGATCCTTCTAACCATGTTTCTACTTATACCACCTCATGTAGTGATTTTGTCCTTGAGGATAAGCTCTTTGTTAAGCTTTTCCCTAGGTCCTTGAAGGATACTGCCTTAGAATGGTTTTCCTCATTACCAAATAACTCAATTCGTTCATTTAATGAACTTGTTGAGGCCTTTATAAACCATTTCCAAGTGCACATGAATCCTAAGATGACATTAGATGATTTGATGAGATGTAAGCAAAAGAATGATGAAAAATTTATTGACTTCATTTCACGCTATCAATTGGTTTATTCCCAAATCGATGTAAATATTCTTGATCCTCACCTTCAATGGATGTTCATTGAGAACTTGAAAACTAAGATATAAGATAAGTTTAGCATGATGAAGTTTCCTTCCTTTATACACTTGTGTACTGCCCTTCGTGATTATCAAAACTCGGTTAGTAGTCATGAAACAAAACCCACCTATACTTGTCCTAAAAATTCTAAATCCACAAACCAAAATAATTACCAACCTTTTAGGAAACTAAATAGTGGATTCCTTCAACTAAATCCCCCTCCACCAACTCAACATGTAGATACCCAAGTGGCTTCTATAAAGAAAACAAGTCCTTTTACATTTGGGGATCTGGCTAGACAATTTAATCCCTTACCCGATACCCTCCATAGTACAATGACACAACTTGTAGAAAAAAAAATGATCACCTTGCCTCCTATTAAAACTCCCAATCCTAATAAGCCTTTACCTCTGAACTTTGGATCAAAATCATATTGCCACTATCACTGAAAAAATGGACATGTGACACAGAACATTGTAAGTGCCTTAAACATCTTGTGCAATACCTCATTGAATCCGGTTGACTTCAAATTAGAGGTGTTAATGATCAAGGAAATAAGTCTGTTGCCCATCCTAACCAAAACTTACAAATATTTACCAACCCTATGCCAAATCATAAAATTTCATTTGTCAAAGCTAGTGAAAATAAGAAGAATGATGTGATGAATGATGACATAGATGATGACAACATGGATATTATTGCGCAAGGTCCTATGGATACTGATGAACAATGTCCTATGGATGATATGGTTGGATTGATCAAAATTCTACCTCGTAAGGGCCTTGAACTAAAAATCCTCTTGATAATGATTTCTCATCTAAAGATATAATTAGAAATGTACCTGATGGTCCTCTTTACATAGTCGACTGAATCAATAACAAGCCCACTAATAGGATATTAATTGATCTTATTTGTGGACAGAATGTGATCACTAAATAAATTTTACTTGTACATGAACTCTATCAAGAAATATATGATAAACTGAAAGCATGGAAAAAAATGGATAATGGTTTCGCTTTCCCTAAGATGGGATAGATTACCCTTCCTTTAAAAATTAGATTGAAACAATTAGATGTATCATTATCCATCATCTCAACATTGGACCAATTTTGTGTGAAGCCTGGTTATCCATGGCTACGCTCCATGGAAGTCATCCCATCGATTGTGCATAAATGATTAAAGTTTCCCTTTGACAACAAAATTTTCACTGTGCACCATAGTGGCTTTAATCCTTTGTCTTCTCATGGGAACTTCTCATTGGATTTCTTTTGGCCCGAGCCTATGGAACTTATTAAACCTCGTGAGGAATTATTTTTCAAATCTTATCAAAAGTTTAAGGAAAAATGCATATAAAAAATATCCCTTAGAAACATGCCTCAACTTATTACTGAGCCACCTATCCTTGACGAAACCATGATTGCACCTAAAGAAATTCCAAGTATCCAAGACCAACATAAGATAGATCCTCTACCTATCTCCTATAAAAGACCAAGAGACAATGAAAATAATCATGTCATGCCTCCTAAGATAAAAAAAAGTTTACAAAGCTAAAGAGAAAGTGGTTGAACACCCTTCTTTGGTTCCTCCCCTTAGGGAAGAAAAGAAACTTATGGTTGATAAACCCGCTCCTACACAAACACAACTTGAAAATCACACTAAAAGAAATAGAAATTCTAGAGAGCATAGGCATAGACGTCATGCTCTTGATCGTAGGTTAAATGAAGAAAACAACAAAGAAAATCAATATCCAAACTTGACTAAATCAATACACAATGAGCCTCCCTCTTCGTCGCAATAAAAGGATCCTATACCACAGCCACATCAAGAGCTAAATCCTTCTTTAGACACTATCATTCGACCTCTCGGATGATGATGATGAGGTTGCTAAGATTGATGAACAAGTGCATAATGAATTGAACTCATTATTTTCCTCTTCTATGAGCTTAAATGATAATTATCCTAAGAAGAGTGTTGAACTTTGTGATGATCCCAGTACTACACTTGATGTTGTCCATTTGGCTAATTGTCTGCCTTCTATATGCGATCAACAAGATTGGAATGTAGACAGCCTACTCTAGGTCAACTCACATGTGCCTTACTAGTCTTATGCCTTGTTTCTTTTTCATGTTATGTGTGTGATTTCATCTGCATATTGTGATCCTTCCGTTCTATTTTGTTTGATGTACTTCTCTCTTTGTGATATTCCTCTATTTTTACCTACATTCTTCTCTATGTCATAAACATTTTATCTTTTGTTTGTCTTGTGTTTTTCTTTTGGGGATGATGCAAGGCATTGAGACATTTAAGTCTCTTCCATGTTGACCCAAAATATTTTCCTTTATCTTTTCTTTGTCTCGTCTTTTAATTTTGGGGATGACGCAAGGCATCGAGACGTTTATGTCTCTTCCATGTTGACCCAAAATATTTTCATTTATCTTGTGTTTTCCTTTTGGGGATGATGCAAGGTGCTGAGACATTTAGGTCTCTTCCATGTTGACCTGAAAGGTTTTTCTTTGTTTCCACTCTCTTTATGTCATTCTTCCTGTTCCATGAGTATTTAGTGAATGATGATAGTTTCGAGCTCTATAAAAACATTGTAGCAAAGACATACTGACCTTGAATCCATGGATCCCTTATGTGACTTTTGGGATTTCATTTTGGGGGAAACCCCTTTTCATGACGTAGCTTCATTTGGAAACATATGACTTGGAATAGGGATTTCCAAATAGGCTCTCCTGTCCTCTATATTATTAGCGTTTATCATTCGCTACTTTAAAGTAATTGCTCACAACATGGTGTTTAGCAATTTCTTTAAAGTGGGTGCATACATTGGCATTATTCTTTTTCAATTCATGTTTCATTATGTGGTCTTCTTAATTCATGCAATGCATCTTTCTCTTTGTAGTGACATTGGGCGTGATGTCCTTCAAGAGTGTGATATCTCTTAACATATATTATATTCCTCTTAGCAACTTGATGTGACACACTACATCCCCTAAGTTATGAATCTTCTATTCTTTGATTGGTCCTCTCTTGGAGATGTTAGGAACAATGTTCCCTAAGTTAAGACCTTACATGAACTAAGCAAAACTCCTTTGAATGTACCTTACACTATTTCACATTTACAATATCTCTTATATGGCCACCTTGCATAACACACTTTGTTTTCCTATGGTGTCATCTTGTTCATTCATGGGTGTCAAGCATACAAAGTCTTACTTACCTGATGAATCTTGTTCATGTTGTGTGGCACCTTATCAAATTTATCAAGAGGTATAGCTTTTGTATGGTTGTACATATGGGACCTGAACTTAGGCATGACTTTCACATAGCCACTTGCTTGTCTATGTGAGCACATACTAGCCGCATGTGTATGTGTCTCGTTGGGGGCTCACCTAGTGGATGGCTTGAGGTTCCACTAGCCTTTTTGAGCATGCATTGGTTCGCATAGTGGACATCATGTTCCACTTGTAAATGTTCTTGGAAAACAACTTAGATCTAATCCACAATGTGTGGGAAAAATAGTCGAAGCTTGATCCACCCCTTTTGATTTTGTTTTTTCTTTCTTCTTTATGTCTTTGGCAGTGTATTCTTGTGCCTTGTTGTTGCTTCATAAATCATTTTCACATGTGTTCTTTTTTTCCTATGTTGGTTTTCCATAGGATCTTGATCTTAGGGGTTTTATCATCCCTCTTGATCATTGTCATCCTATCTTACTAGCATTAGTACACTTGAACTCCTCTTGATGTGAGTTTGTCTACTTTAGTGTGAGTTTGAATCAAGTTCCTCCTCTCACTAAAGTAGGGGCTAAATGTAGTGTAGAAAAATGTATCCCTCTACATTTTCACACTTGTTTGGGCCCTCCCTGCTAAAATTAGGCTTCTTTATGCCTTATTTATTGTATCTTTCCAAGGATAATCTCAACACATATGTAATGGCCACTCATAATTTAATGATTTTGGTTTGTATGGCCCAGATTTAGTGATTGGGGGCTTATACGCCAGTTTGGGTGTATGGATCCCACCTAAGTTTTGGGGCCTAAACTTGAATTTAGCATGAAACATATAACATTTCTTGAAATTTGTGTCCCAAGCTTAGCCTACTAGGACTCATACCCCCCAACTAGCATATGAGTCTCGCTTAGCTTGGACCTAATTTTGAAATTTTCAATTCTTGGCTGTATTTTATTCTCCTAGATCTGATGTCGGCTTGTAGTGTTGTAATTTCAAGAGATTTGGCATAAACAAGTATAAATACAAGGCTATTTCACATATTTTCTCCTAGCACTTTTTGAGATCAAGCATTCTAGCAATTTAAGTGACCTTGTGAGAATTCAAGTGATAGCATTCAAGAGCATTCAAGAGTTGATTATCAAGCATTTTGGAGCATTATTCAAGATTCAAGCATCATGCATCATACATGTTTTTGAGCTAACATTTTTGATGTAAGTTCTTATGATTCAAGCAAGCATTCAAGTTAAGATCTACAACATACAAGCAAGAGTCAAAATATACATTCATGATAGCCATTACTTACAAGATTGCAGCCTTTGTTACAAGGGTAAATGGTGAGTTGCAACAAGGTAATCCTACAATACTGGTTTACAATTTTTCGCCAAACTGGACTTTGAACTAATTTTTTCTAACTAAATCTTCACTTTTGGGAATTTTTTCTATAGATTCTAAATATTTTGTTTTCAAAATTTTTGGAATCAAATTGCACTTCTTTTTCCATCTCCTTCAAAAACTTTTTTTTTTCAATAAACACCATTTTTAAGGAGTGATGCTCACCATATTAAACATAAAATTTTTTCCATGAAGGATAAAATTCTATTTTTTTCGAATTTAGATTTGTGACTACAATATCTAGTGCTTCCAATTGGTTTCATAGTGTTTTATTGAATTTTTTTCCTTAATCAAGTTTCGAAGTCAAACCAATTACAATTCAGACATAGGTCAACCGTGTGTACAATATAACTTTTTTTGTATATATCAAAATTGAATTTTTTTGTTGGATCAAGGACTTCAATATTTAGTGCACTCATATTTTTCAATTCTTTTTTGATAATCTGCTATTTTTCCACATGTGTAGAACAAAGAGCTTGATTTTCAGTGAAAAACCTATGTTTAATCAAACAAAAAAAAGAAACATAATAAAACCAAAACATATTAAAATTATATTTGTTGGAAAGCTTGTTTTGAGGACTACCATCATCCAATTGGGTCTGTGACATCTCCTCCATTTTCATCCTCAACTCAATCTTCGAAGGGAAAAATTGTGGAGTTTTTTTGTGCTAGAGGGGGAGAAGTGGGGAAAAGGGGGGTTTGAGTGAACCCCCCATAGAGGTTCGCTCAAACCTACATTCACTTGAACTAGGGTTAGAGCATACCCCC
This sequence comes from Sequoia sempervirens, assembly GCA_007258455.2. Taxonomy (NCBI): domain Eukaryota; kingdom Viridiplantae; phylum Streptophyta; class Pinopsida; order Cupressales; family Cupressaceae; genus Sequoia; species Sequoia sempervirens. The sequence continues at coordinate 191,887,509 of VDFB02281492.1, forward strand.
TTTCCAGAAAGCTTTTCTTTTGGTTTTTTCCTGTGAATGGTGGGACTCAACATTTAATAGGTTCGCTCGAAGGGGGGTTCTAGTGAACCCTCTTTGGGTTCGCTCTGTTGATATCATGGATGCACAGGGTCCTTGAAGCTATAGTCTTCAATGGATGACCTTTTCCAGGAAAGATAATCAACCATAAAGAAAGTGTTACAACTAGGCATGCATAATAGAGATTATATATTGATGATATGATATGAGATTGGATTATTACAAATGTACAAAATGACCTGAATATATAGGCATGAGAGAAAACCTAAGATGCATGAGATGTTGCCATGTGTCTTGATCTAACAACATGTGACAACGTGTTAACCCTATCTAGGAAATTATTAAATGTTCAAGAGATAAGTTCTAGAAGGACAACTCATCTTCTAGAGGGAATATTATCCCTACAAACAAGGAAGGGGACATTACCCAATTATTAAATGATTTATTAAAATCTAACCTAGGACTAAATGATGCATGACCTAAGTTAACTTATGCTAGTGTAATAATTAATTTAATTACACTAACACCCCCCCATAAGTTCAACTTAGGGAGGAAAATGCAATGATTATGCAAAGATGATTGATGATGGGTCCTAGTTACGAGGCCATGCTAGGTACCCATGTACATGAAAATGCAGAAAATCTCCCACAATCAGAGAAAAGGGGAAAACTCAGTGGGAACAAAACCCCTCTCCAAAAAAGGAGATGAAAAAGAAAAAAATGTGAGATAGGATGGGAAGGATGGAGGAATCCCAAATATCCCCCAAGTACGCCATCCGTCACATGGATACAATACATTAGCTCCCCCATCGGAGGGAAAGAGAGAGACTATATAGCACCCACAGAAGATGTGATCACCTGCAAAAATGGTAAGTGTCTGAAGAAAAAATACGACCCAATGTCGACAAACAATTTCTCTCCCTTTCAAAAGAAACAAAACCAAATGCAAGTGTAGAGATGCTTCCCATTCCAGATAGGAATTTGAAGGAAGGAATGATGAAAACAGATGTCGATGATGTCTCTGAACTCTACTCAAATGTCTCCTTTCCTGAAGATGAAGATGCCACAATCAATGAAGAGGGTGACAAATCAAGATAATGCAGAAACTGATGTTGAACAATATCCAAAGACAGTGTGATGGATATGATGGATGTGATGGAGAATTGATAGCCCCCCCTGAATGAAGTGTCCTGAAAACCACTAAAAGAAGTCTGAATAAAATCCAATGAAAGATGTTGAAGAAACCTCAAGTCCTGAATGGAATGACAGGGAAGAAGTCTTGGATATGAAATCTTTGAAGAGAAAAAAAGTGCCTCCAAGATAGTCTTTGGATTCCTAATCAAGTTCAAGAAAAAGGGATGTGAAGACTCAAAAAAACTCTCCAAAGTGAAATTTGAATAGAGGAGTGATATCCCCTCAAGAATTTTCTCCAAACCTATAGAAGTAGCCAAGTCAGTGATACCTGAAACAAAGCCATCATGTGATGTCAAGTCTGGAAAACTGAATGTGTCTTGATGAATGATGATAGTGGAAGCCTCAATTAATGAATCCAGACAAGGAATCACTGAATGTGAAGGGATACCAATAGTCTCTATGGAGAAGAAGCACCTGAAGCAATCTTGTTAACCTCTTCAGAAGATTCAAGGAAATCAACCTCCTGCACAACAATATCATCATGTGGTACTTGATCTGAGAAATGACATTCTAAATCATGGCCATCGGGGAAGGGTGGGGTGTTTGAATCTCCATATATCTCTTGAAGCTTAGTCCAAAGGATGTGAGGAAAATCACAATGATCAATAGATCTCAAAACATCACAATCAACTTGCATTGAAATGATCTCCAAGATAGTGTATTTGCTGCAACTCCAAGAAAACTCATGAATACCTTCACTTGGATGGGGAACTATAGCATACAAATGAGGTAATAGATCAAGTGATTGGAGATGGGGGTTGATCCCATCCCGCCATTACTTATAGTTACCCTTGTGCAACATAACTAGAGAAGAAGTACATGCAAGCCCCATAATGAAATTTCTCCAAAAAAATACAAAGAAACTGACCTTCAATAGAAAATAAGGACTTTCGAGGATGATGTGCAACTGAAGTGATGCTACCCAGATCAAAAAATCTTTTCCCAAGCTTCAGGATATCCAAGTTATTGAAAAAATGCACCAAAATGAAAAAATCAATGCAAGAGTACCTGGAGTTGAAACTGATCAAGGGGTCTAGATTGATAAAAAAGCTCTAAAAATGCTTCATGATGTCACTAGAATCACCGAAATTTGATTAACGGTTGCAAAGTTATGAGCCTTTATGTCCAAGTTAGGCTTTGGACTTCAGTTGACTGTATAATTTTTGTGAGAAAAATTTCATAGAATTGATTGCACCACTAGAAAGTAGATGAAATTCTCTTTCTGACGGTATCTCGTTTGCTGAATTTTGATATCGTGGGTGAAAGTTATGATAAAACAAAAAAAAGGCCTAGATTAGGCACTTGTAGGCTAAATAGGAGCAAAAAACTAGCCCTAGGTGCTAGAATTCATTCGCTGATATGACTGCAGTGATTGTATTGGCAAAAAAAATGGGCTCCTCCATTGGCAGCAATGGGGTGGAGATCTTAGGCTGAGCGGAGTAATTGAATGGTGGCGCCACTTGATATAGCGGACCCCTTACTCAATGATGTGACCACATCCTCGGCGGGGGCTGCAAAACACTCAAGCATCGTAAATAGGTTGGAAGGATGCTAGTAGTGGTAATAGGAACGACCAGTGGTGGAGTTGATGGGTTGGCCGGTGGACAAGGGCCAGTGTGTCGGCGAAAGAGATGTCGTTGGCGGACCAGAATAAATGACTGGTGGTGGTGGGCATGACGATCTGCGGGCCTGACAAATAGTGCCCTATCCTGCACAACGTACAAGCTGTAGAAAAAAAATCGACAAATGGAAATCTTTGCAGATTTCTTAAGAAAAAATCAATCCAAAATTTGAATATTGCCAAAAAAGGCAATTCAAATTTATTTTAAATCAATTTAATATATCACTTATTCTGTAAAGAAATACATATGCAAAAAGTTGAAATATTAAGCCCCAAATAATATTAGACGTCGACCGTGATGTATAATATGCCAATGGAGGATAAATTTGTATGCCGACCAGAAAATAAAATGTAGTCGATGAAATATTTTTTTTGTACCTATAGGAATAGCTCGAAAAATAATTTTTTTTCCAAACAAATAAATAAAGCCCTAATTTTTTTTTGAAAAAAATTGCCTGCAACTAAAATTTTTTTTCCTTAGAGGACAATTGACCGGAGTGATTTTTTATTGCAAATTGGAATGGATCCTACCAGTTGATTTTGCAAACCCACAAATACATCTGATGGCTCCCGAGTTGATGAATCCGATTTTGATGATTGGACAGGTGATCCTAGGGTTTCGAGGCCTTCTGAAGACAATGGCGAGCTTGGACCTGACTCTATCTGCTTCAACAATCAGCTTGGTCCTTGGGTGGAATCAAGTAGCCTTCAATGGAAACCTTCAAGCCTGCAAAGAATCTTGCACACCAACTTTCTTGATCGAGGGTTGACATTTCACTAGACAAGCTCTGATACCATGTTGAGATTATGGATGCACAGGGTCCTTGAAGTTGTAGTCTTCAATGGAGGACCTTTTCCAGGAAAGATAATCAACCACAAAGAAAGTGTTGCAACTAGGCATGCATAATAGAGATTCTATATTGATGATATGATATGAGATTGGATTATTACAAATGTACAAAATGCCCTGAATATATAGGCATGAGAGAAAACCTAAGATGCATGAGATGTTTCCATGTGTCTTGATCTAACATGTGACAACATGTTAACCCTATCTAGGAAATTATTAAATGTTGAGATAAGTTCTAGAAGGACAACTCATCTTCTAGAAGGAATCTTATCCCTACAAACAAGGAAGGGGACATTACCCCATTATTAAATGATTTATTAAAATCTAACCTAGGACTAAATGATGCATGACCTAAGTTAACTTATGCTAGTGTAATAATTAATTTAATTACACTAACACACTCAAACCAGATGTTCGTTTGAACCCCCAAAAACCATTTTTTTTGCCTGGGGGCATATTTTGTAAATTTTCCTTCCTCACTAGAATTGTAAACCAGTTTTGTGGGTTTACCCAACATCACATATTCTTCATTCATCATTCTTTCTTTCTATTTGATTTCATTTCAAGGTTTGATTACCAAAAATGGGTTTGACCAAGGAAAACCCCTATCCACTAACAAAACAACATTGTTCCCTCTTTGATGTGTGGTTTGTAGATTTAGGTTGAAGATCCATTAAAGAGAAGATTGGAGAAAATTTCTCAAGTTGCAAGTTGTCAAAGTTGTCATCTACATTGCAAGATCATGGAAAGTCACCTACAAGTTGCAATTCAGTGTTTCAAACTTAGAGATTTGACAAGAGAGAAGCTACAAGAGAACATTATAGGATATTAGAGTTTTAGATCATCCCTAATACTAGGACTAAATCACCACTTGTGGAATATGATTCCTAGTATACCTATTTTTAAGCACTTTTTGTAGATCCTGGTTTAGCAATTCCAGATTTTGGTTTCGGCCTGAAACCCTAAATTGGGACTAAATCACCCCTACTAGTGTATGAGTCCCAATGTGCATTAAAAATAAGTATTTCCAACATTTCAGATCTCAATTCAAGCCTCTTTAGTTTCCAGGTGCACCTTTGTCCTTTCTCAATTCTTTCCTTTCATTTTCAATTTCATACCTTGAGTTGTATAGTTAGGTTTACATATGATTGCATTTCTTTCTTCCCAATCCCTTGCTTGGTGGTGAACCCCCTTTTATTCTTTAATAAAACCCTAGGATACCTTATTGTAGATATTTTCCCTCATCTCCATCCCTAGATTGATATCTCTAAGGTTTCCTTGAATGAAACTTGGAGGAAATTGGTAACTCTATCTCACAAAACATAGAGTGACAATTTTCATCATTTCATCTTTATTTCTTATGGTACACCTACTCCATTTTCACTTGATGGCACTACTCCATTGGTAGGTGAGACAAAACAAAGAAATTATATTTTCTTCACATCTAATACCCATGATATTGACCATTATCCTTTTATTACGTAGACAAAAAATATCATTATATCCCTATTCTTCCCATCACTTCCCCTTTGCCACTTTTTGTTAATATGAATCCCACAACCATTCTTTAGGTCCCTCCCATATCTATAGTGTTTGTTATTCCACTATAACTAATACACTTTCACCTTCTTTTGATGAGAAGTTGTTCCAGTCCACTATTGGCATTCCTTCTCTAACTTATATGCATTCACTCATGATACATCTCAACCTTTAGAGAAATATATCTTCTTCATTCTCACTTTGAGGTATACTTGGGTGAGCCACCATTTCAAGTCTCTTTCATTGAGTAATTCCATTGCTGTAAGTTTTTAATTAGTTACATTATTACCTATTATATGGTACCTATGACTTTCTCTCTTTTCTTGTTGTCATTCCTTGAGGGCACAATTTTAGGTGCAACCATCTTCTTTGGTGACCACCTTCCTTGTTGTCTCTTCCTTTTCTTCTAGGGTCAAGGAAAACCTCGTTATTTATGCCTAATTAAAGGTGAAAATAATAATTGATATTTTGGGCATATGATCTTCTATATATCATATTCCTAAGTATTTTTCATATCCCTCTTATTTACCTTAAAATAAACTACAAACAATTTTGATATACAATTATTTTAAGAGGGGAATATCCATATCCACCACTTACACACTTTTGGATTTTCCTACAATTGATATATTATGGCATCAGGTATAGATGATACTTGGACCTAATTTCCTTTATCAAGATCACCTAGCAAAAGAGTACACCAGTTCACATGATTATTGATATTTTATTTGTATATAAATCATTTAGCAATATATTATACTAGTTTATGTGACTCATGATATCAAATATTCCAAACAATAAAGTACACAAGTATTATCTCCATATTTTCTAGCAACAAAGCATTTTTAAAATATTCCATTTTTTTTCCATGTAGGTAGATTTCCACGTTTCTGTGTTACCTAGTTTCTTTTTATATACATGTTATTAAATTTCCTTTTGTATGTATGATTTTTATGTAGATTATATATGACATGTTGACTTGTTTATGTTGCATTTTTTATATTTTTTGACACATTGTGTTACAAGTAATGTGTTGTCAAACATATTTATATTGTAGATCTTAGCTCAAGGGAATGGGTTCCTTAATTGAAAACCTTGTTTTGAGTCCTTTTATGTATCCTCCATATTTTTTATTTTCTATATTTTCATTTATGTACTATAGCATAACCTTTATCACCTAGTGACACAAACCTCTTAAAGCGAGGTCAAAATGTAATGCCAAAAATAGCATACCCCAATTATTGTATCTATTTTAGTATCCATTCTCATAGAATTTTTAAGGGTCCATTTTGGCCTAATCCTAGCATTTTTCCTCACTAGTTAATATTTTTCTATTTTAATTTTATTATAATATACTTTCAAAACCTTTTAGCATTTTTTTTTTCATTTTTAGACCCTAATGTGAGTTTGTGACCATGGTTTTTATTTTGATTGTTGTAAAATTTAAAACATGTCTTTATTTACCCTTGTAATTGTTGAATCTTATGATAGCATGCATTCTTTGTTAGCCAATGAATTTGTGTGTAATTTTTTTTTTTTTTTAAATTGACATTCAAAAGCTCCTCTTTAGTTGTAACTTCTCTCTCTTTGATCTGTGCTACATTTTGCTCTTTATCTCATTATACATGCATGGTTCTTTATTGGTTTCTATTTTATTTTCTTTATTTCTTTAGATCTATGAGGAAACTCTTTTCAGGTTTGTTTCCTCTCCCCTTGAAGATCCTTCGATTGTTTCTTATATTTTCATCCTCTTGAGGTAATAATATTTTATTTTCTATTTATTATTTATTTATCATACTTTTAATTCACTGTATCTTTGCTTGTTTTTTATTTCCTCTTAGAAAAACTTGGTGATATATTTTCTTAACTTTCTTCTTTGTACGCAATAAAATAGTGGTTACTATTATTCACATGTTTATTTAAATATTCCCACTCGTAGTTCTAGATACACATAGGATAAGGGAACACATACAAACAATATATTTTTCTCTTAACTACTCATGGAAGTCAAAAGATCAAATTGGGTCTTGAACATTTTAGAAAGTTCCTAAGCAATCACCCCCTTTTCCCTTGTCTCTGACACAAATGGCTTCAAGAGATTCACTTCTTTAGATTCACCATCTCCCTTGGTGGTCTAACATTTACTTCTCTTGTATTTCAATTACTTAATTTGGTTTTTAATATAGCTTGGATTAGTTTAGATTATTCAAATTATTCCATATATTTTCATGTTATTTTCCTATAGTATACTCTTTAATATTGTCATGAGATTTTTACTATTTTGCAAATATTTTTCCTATATATGGCCTTTGATTTTCTATGCACCGTGGAGATTTGTGCAAGCATACAAACTCCAACATGATCACAATATTATCTAGAAAGTGCAATTTTTTTCTGGATTTGCATTTTATGTCTATTTATATTTCAATATCTTGTTCCTACCTCATAGCTACTTCCTAGTCATTGTACCTAATTCTTTCATTTTGTTTTTCTATATTTCCAAGAGAAAAACGAAACATAGTACTATCACTTAGAGAATAGATCTAGTTTATGTAAGCGATATACACTTAGATGAGATCAAATGTTGAATTGTTTGTCATTGTACTAGATAATATTTTTGTTTTATTGCTCTTACCTAGGAATATAGTTGAATTAATTTAAAATTTTAGAGGAATCAATTTATTTCATTTCACCAACTTCCATCTTTTCACTAGATGTTATGAGTTGACTTGGTACATGTTTGTGCAATTTATTATTATGTCTTGGTATTTAAAGACATTCAATGTGCACTATTTCAATTTAATTAATCAAGTGAAAATCCTAAGCATTGAAAAGATAAAAAATTATGGGAATATTTTTTTTTGAAACACTAAAAGGAACCTTAATCTATGTCAAAATCATCAATGACACTTGTGTGCTTGAGATTGTTTCTTCAACATTATCCCATGACTACAAAGTCTAAGCAAGGGGGTCAACCAAGGAGAACATGTCTCTTGTGATGAGGCAAATTTCCCAAGGCATTTTTCAATATTGTTAGTATTTACACATTGCAAGACTTCAAAAAGAGGGGCAAATCAAGTACATCATCTACCAAATCAATTCAATGGGTTATAGAGTGAGCTCATGTATTAGGACTTTTTTGTGAAGCATGCAATCAATCACACATGCCATATATTCAATCCACATTTATTTTTATGGCTATTAAAGTCCTCAAACTAGAAGTAAACTAAAATAATCTTTTTTTATATGCTCAAACAATCAAATTTTACATAACATCAAATCATTTCTAATTAGTGTTTAATAAAATTTAAATTAATTATATTTTTCTTATTTACAATTATTTAATTAACCTAAATTTAAGATAAATCAATAATTTTGATAAAAGAAAAAACATGTTTTGAAGTGTCCTTGAAAATCTTTACATTAGATATAACATCGATAAAAAGTAAACCTAAAGACAACAAAATACCAATAAATCAGTACAACCCAAGAAACGAGAACTAAAATAGAAAACTACTATATTTATAAATTCTCATCAAAGATGTACAATTATATCATCAATATATTTTTCAATTCCATGAAAATGAGCTTGATACCCATGGCCACATGCTCAATAAATATACTATTACAGCACATCCATGTGCAAATCACTAGTCATTAAGCTTCCTGTTTTTATTCTCCGACAATATTAGACAACCGTTTAACGTTCAAAATCATAAAACAGATGGAAGAGGTGAGCACAAGTTGTATATGAAATTGAATAAACAGCTGCAAGTGGGATCCGCTGTGATTTGATCATCCTTTATCACTTCTTTGGGAAACGAGAAATTTACAGACGAGAAGACTATTCAATTGAAGCAATCGAACACATAAAAAATTGGAACACATTTTATTAAATGATTGCGTAAATCAGTTCCGAAAGATCAACTACTTATGTAACAGAGCTGAACAGGCGGTAAAGTCGAAGGAGCAGGCGCAGTTTCCGCTCAAAGCTGATACAAAGTTGCCCCCAGTGTAAACAGAGTGGCTTCCTTCTTTAACAAGCTATTAAAAAATCAGTTCCAAAGATCTTCAACAACTTAACTAGTTACTATTTACAGGAGGAACGAATGCAACAACTATAACATGAAAGCAGAAATTTTAGCAGTAATGAACGGCTGTATAAAGCATGCGCTCCAATGGTGTCCTGCCGGCCTTAGAATGAAAATCCGGCTGTTTCTCATCAGTTGTAGACTTGGAACCATCTCTTGCCAATCTAGTGAAGAGCCGTTGAACTAATTTGGGAACTCTTAGTCTGCTCGGCGTTTTCAGATGCAACGGCTCAAATTTAGAGTGATGAGAGAAATCGACATCTGCCATGGGCTCATCTTCCTTAACAACTGGGTTGTACAATTGGGAAGTCGGTGTGAAGGTGAAGTGGGGCATTGACACGCTCCGGACACGCCCATCTTTCATAATAGAAGGCGATGACAGTGACGATGGCGACGGTCCCTCCGCAGCAATTGCACGATTGAGTTGCTGAGTAAAAGTGAAGAGCTCAAAGGAATCATAGAGACTGCTCCCACAGTCCCACACAGGCGGTGGTGATGATTTTAGCCTCTGCTTCACCTCAACAGAGACATAATGAAGTCCGTCTGCACTCGCTCGCCTGCGGTGAAGGTTGTGCTGGTGCGCCATGGGGTGTATGTGGTTGTATTTGAGAGTGCATATAACACAATGATTTAAAGGAGAAAGTCAAGAGAAATGGAAGAGGATGCTGTTTTTCCACGTAATCGTTTGCTTGACAACTACTTTACCTCTTCGCGCGTATTTACTATGTATATTCCTTGTGTCTGATCCATTAAATAGTACTAGACTTTAATGCCTGATACCTATTTACGGCTTCCCTCGTTATCTATTATTTATATAGGCGGTGGATGCCCATCCCTATTTTAGTTTGTGTGGCATTGATCCATTTATTATGAAAACAATTGAAAGTAGACAATTTAACCGTTTTGTTAGAGGAAGTAAGGTTGAATAAAATTTAGTCTGCACAGGGAGCAGAGTTGGTTTGGGCAGTAGGTTTGCTCTCCATTAGTCTCGGGTTCAACTCCACTTCCGGGTTTAAGAGGTGGGACTTCCACCCAAGATACGGGCTGCTGACCGCTGACTCTAGAGAGACACCTCTATTGTAAAAAAAAGAAAAAAATTGAATAAAATTTAAGTTTCTTAAAAATATATATAATTGAAAATGTATTAGCTTATATATCTTATTACATAAGTTATATACTAGTTTATATATCTTTAAATAATCTATATAAATAATGTCAAAGATATATTTTTATTGATGTAAAATAAAGTTAAATTAATTTAATTTAAAACAATAAGAAAAATAATATAAATAATATGAAAAATTAAATAATAAATAATATAATACAAATACATTATTATATTTTTATTAGTATTATATTAATGTTATTATATATTTTAATTATTTTTTATTATATTAGTAGATTGTTATATCAAATTATTATATTATTATATTGTATATTATATTATATTTATTTTTTTCATTTTATATATTTATTATCGTTATATATTAATATTAATATTATATTATTACTATTAAAATTGTTATATTATTAATAATATAATCTTAATATTATAATTATTATAAAATCATGCACAGTCTGCATTCTTTCCTCAAACAAACTCGTGTTTTTTAATTATTACGTGTAAATGTTGAAAAGGCTCAAATGTGAACCGAAATGATATCTTTTAAAAGTTCTATTTAATTATTATAAAATATAATATCCCTTAGGGACCCATTTATGATTTAGGCACCACTAAGGCCTTACTTGTGCCTTACGTGATTAATCTGCATAGAAATAGGGCATGATACATTAGTAAAAAGGTAGTTTTACTTGTGCACAAATCTTATCCCATCTTTCTTGAACAAAACATTGTGCTTCTCGAGGAATGATTTTATTTCGTACACCATGGAGGTAGAGACTTTATTTGCCATGTGTAGTCAAGCACGTGCATTCCTATATTCACTTTATCTACCATTTTGTTAATTCGCCTTTAATTGCATATTTATTATGAAACAACTTTTCAAAATTTAAGCGGATCATTATTGACAGTGAGGATTTTTTATTAATCCAAGATTTAATGTATGGTTTTTGTGTACACAAAATCTTTTAGCTGATGCTTTGTGGTGACTGTAAGAAATTCCTCCTAACATAAAGAAACATCGACGAGTATATTAACTTGAGGAATCCATTTTTGCAATTTTATAGTTTGTGTTTGTTATAATATATTCTTAGTAGCATCATAATATAATATCATTGGCTTATCTTATAGGAATGTAGAGTTCAACTACATGTTTATGATATGGAATTTAACTAAGGAGAATGAATATTGTCTATACATAAGGACATTCTATTGAATGGAAAAATTATCACTTACATTAGTTACATATTCTAAGGCTTAGAACCTATGTTCTTTTGCTTTTCTATTTGCAATTTGTTTTCCTTTTTTTAATTTTTTATATCTATCGTATGTGAATGGTGACTTAATTTATAGGTATCTTAAAGACTTGACATGAGACATTGTCATGAGTGTTAATCCTATTCTCCCTTTTGGTCCGATATCAACTGTGGCTTTTTGAACAATTTGACCTTGCGATTTGTGTATTGTCAGAGCCCCTGCCAATATTAATGGTATTTGTAGCGAGTTAATCCTTTGAATTGGTGTGATTGGAACAATGGAATAATGTTGATCATCGAATGGGATACCTAAGTAACTGTTGAGTTGCAACAATACATAGGTTGGTGGTTGAGGGGGTGTTCTAAGTCACATACAATTTTTTGTACACATCACAAAGCTCCATTGAAAAGTCCTACTTTTATCCATAGGTTGGATGTTAACATAACTCTTGCATTTTTTCTTAACAATAATTCAATATCGACTTCATTGTCTGCATATCCTTTAGTTGCATTTACACTTCCAAAATTTGTTAGCATGCTCCTTGCAATTGGATTTTTCAAGAGTATAATTTTTTTAGTTGTGGTTGTGAACATTTTCATTTGTGGAAAACAAATGAACATTATTGTTGAAGTCTTCATTTGTTGGTGTATCTAACCTTCCATTAGATCATGCCATTAGCAAAGTCAAATAATCTATTGTAGGGTTTGCATCTCTAATATTTGTTACAAGTTGACAAATTTTTTGTTGTTCATTGTTTGATCCATCTTGTCTAAATATTTGGTCTAACGTAATAATAATTTTGAATTCTTCCCATAGGATTTTAGCTTGTCTGTTGCTTGCATATGGTAGTTTGTTGTTAACAAGAGGTAATTGTCTGAGATCTCCAACCAAGATTATAGATATTCCTGTAGGTAATGGACAAATGTTAGATTTGAATGTATACTCTATCTGTAAGGACATGCAATAGATATCAATAAAATTTGATGAAGTAAATCATATTTGATGATTCATTTTTGTATGAGAGTTATGCCTACAAAGGGTTTATTTGCATTTTGAGGGAAGGCCTAGTGAAGTCAAGAATCTATGTTTTCAATCAATATTTCACCGATAAAACTCATTTCACCAGTCAATATGTTTAGTGTAGAAAATTGTACTCCCTTCTTGGAGAGGGTACAACATTACACTTATTTTGGACCTATTTTAGTACCCTTGCATTCATGATGCTTTAAATCATCATTAATAGGCCCCTAAGACCCTTTATTTTAGATCCCAAGGCTTATTTCAATTGAAATATTGACAAAATCAATAAATGCATTCAATTTTCTAACAACACAACATTTCCTAACCCTAAAAAGCTAGGGTGGGACTCATAAACCACCTTGGGCATATGAGTCCCCCTAGGTGGGACCTATACGCCACCTTGGATGTATGAGTCCCCCTAGGTGGGACCTATATGCCATCTTGGGCGTATGAGTCCCATGTAGACCCTTTTTAGGGTTTGAGTGAGAAATTAAGGTTTCTAATTCAATTTTTTTGGCTAACGTCAAAATTTGGGATCTAATAAATGGTAAATTAGATGAGATGCCTATAAAACTAAGGTTTCAAATCATTATTTCACCTAGTAATTCAAGACTAAGAAATCCTAGAATTTTCAAACAAGAGTCTTCAAGAGATATTTTCAAGCATTCAAGAGCAAGAAAATAAAGTTGAAGACTTGGAGTAGCATTATAGTGTTTTTGTAGGTCTTCAAGCTCACTTTCAATTCCAGATCTAGCATTGTCAAGGATTGATGATAGTTGCCTATGGAGAATCATGATGGATTCTAGGTTGGGGAGATGCAACTAGCCATCAAACCAAGCCTAATGACTTGTTTCCTAAGTGATTCCATCCTCAATTATCATTCTACTTTCTACCTAAGGGAAGGTATTTGCATTATTTAGGCTTATTAGGGTATTAGAGATCTTCCAAAGTGAGTCATCATCTTTATGTTTCATTCATGCATCTTATTCTAGCACATTAGAGTAGGGTTTCATTGCACTTTAGATCTCTTAATATTAGATACACTTAAGATTAGGACTCAAACACATTTCCTTTCAAGATCTATTCTTTCTATCAAGGTTTAATTAACAAACTAAGGGTTTGACCAAGGGAAACCCCCCATAAGAAAATTAACACAATATTTTTTTTACAAGTTTTTAGCAAGTTCAGATCTGGAAGCAAAGTTTGGAAAATAGAGGAAGGAAGTGTAGAGATAGGAGAACAGATTCAGATCCGAAATTTCTAAAAAAGAAAAATGGGACTAAATTACCACTTGTGGTGTATGAGTCTTGATATAGCACTTTTTTTGGATTTTAGAGGATTCAAACTTGTTACTATGAAATTCTAGTTTCTACCCAAAAACCCTAAACTAGGACTAAATTTCCCCTACTCGCGTATGAGTCCCAATGTGCATTAAAATTCATAATTTCAAGATTACAGATCTTTCTTCAAACATCTTCAGTTTTCCAAGTGCACCTCTATTCATTCACGATTTATTATTCAAATTTTGATTTTGATTTCCTAGGTTACATAACTAGATTTGCATATCATTTACATTTATTTCTAAGCCTTTGCTTAGTGGTGAACCCCCCTTTGTTAAGAACACCCAAGGAAACCATCATAACCCTATCCCATTCCTCAATCAAGTCAATTGGTTGAGGGATCTTGGTTTCCTTTAATGAACTAAAGTGAAATAGGAGACCCTTGTCCCCTAGTTCCATTTCCTAAAAGGTGGAACCCTATTTCATTCGGTTCATTTTGGTGAACCTAGCCCTTGGACATCTTATTTCTGATTTAGAGTGCATCATATTCCTAGTTCTAGCATTCATTAACTTTACATTTGGTCTCAAACATTAGGTAATTTTCATTTAGGGCTTCTAAATCTTGCATTAGTGAAAGTGTATACAGGTTACACTTTTTGCATCTTGTATCATTGAATTTCATTTGAAATATGTAATTGCACATAGTCTAGACTAAATACAAATTAAAAACCTTAACTTTCACTCAAAATTTGTTGAATTTAGTGCCAAAACCCTCATCTGGGACTCATTCACCCCTCTGGGAAATTCAGTCCCATTACAAGTTGGTTTACCTCATTTTTGGGAATTCTATGGTGATTTTTATTTGTTGTTTGAATCCTTCAAAAACCCTAACTAGGACTCATACGCCCCGCTAGGTGTTTTAGTCTCATGTTAGATCTGAAACTACATTTTACAACATTAAAAACCTTATTTTTGTGCTTTTGTTTGTTGTTGTTAGATTCTTGTTTCAGTTTACTTAGTTTCTATTTCATGCAATTCATTAGATCTATCTTAGTTTAGTTTCATTTCAATTGAGGATAGAATTAGATTATTGTACTTTTCCTTTCTAGCATTATTTCATAGTTGGATAAGATTAGATTACATTTGGAATTCATTAGAAAAAAAAACCAAAACACCTATAAACCAATGAACCCCTTGGAGAAATCATAGTTATTTAAGTATGTCAAATCTCTTTTTCCAAGTTAACCTAACCTTCAAGCCTTTTAGTAGTGATGAATTTGACATGTTAGATGAAGCCCTTGAGGAATTTATCTCACAAGGTTCATCCACTAAGGCTTGTTACAAAAAACAAAAACAAAGAGAAGTTAATGTGATTCAACCTCAACTCATCCTATACCCACCTTCAAACAAACCTCAAACTAAAAAAAGAAACTATTTTCACCCTTGAACGACCTAAGAATAATGTTTCATAGAAATCAAGTTATAATACCATTGCTCATACATATAACACTAGAAACAATCCACAACCAAGACAAACAACTTCAACATATTTACCTTTTCCTCAACCCATCTTGCCTAGTGCTCCTCATTTTCCTTCACATAGTGGGAAGGAGTATGATCTTGTTGAACAACTTAAGAATACTCTCGCAAAGATATCTCTATGGGACCTAATTCAAAATTCACCTAATTATCATAATATGCTTCAAACAACCTTGCAATAAGTTGTGGTTTCCTCTAGTGCAAATGCAAGTGATGTAGTTGAACCATCAATTTTTGATTTGGCTATGTACTTCTCTTGCACTCTTAGGGTTTTTCACCTACAAGAAGAGAGATAGGCCCAAAAACTATGGTGCTTCACTCAAAATAATGTATGCAAGATGGAATTAAGCCTAAATTCAATGATCTCGATGCAAAAAAATGATAAAATTGATTGATTATGTATGCAAAACTAATGAAATATTCAAAGTGTTTGAAAATACAGTGTGATCTATGCAGAAATGAACAAGAAACATAAACAAATGAAATCAGAACTGAATGAGACTGAACAAAGTGCGCCTGGAGATGGAATGCTAATGCTAGAAAATTCTGGAATCTGACAAAAATCACTATTGATGACAAGTGGGACTCATTCACCATTGACGGTGAATCAGTCCTTCTTCTGGTAAACTTTGTCAGAACCAGTTTTTGACTATCGGGAACTGAATTATGATGAAATCAAATTTTCCAGCCTAAAGGTGGGACTCATTCACCACTAATGGAAAATCAGTCCTCCTCAAAATTATGCAAATTCAAGGGTCAATTTTGTGGGTCCAGATCTGCACTTGTCTTCTTGTCAAGTTGATAGAGTCAAATCTATAAAAAACAGACTAAATGTTGTCTCCAAGCTTGAATAATTAGGGTTTAGTTGACTTGAATCACTTTGATGACTTGTTGACCACTTTTCAACACCTATTTCTTTGACAAATCTTCCTACAAGACCTTCAAACACACATGAAAAGAGGGGGGAAATGGTTAAGGGTTAGAGTATAGGGGTTTTCCTTGGTCAAATCCCACTTTGGTAATCAAACCCTTGATAAAGAAATGAAATGAAAACAAGAAAGGAATGATGAATAAACAACATGCAAGTATCCTAAACTCACCAAAACCTCATTGTTGAAGTATGAAGATATGTCAATGGTTGCTCCAAGATGCTTGATAATTTCTTGATCAAATGATGCAATGATGCTTTGAATGCAAGAATGCTAAATGATGTTGGATGAGTGAATGAGATGAATGGGGGTTAAAATGGATGGAAAAACACTTATTTATACACACTTATTCCCTAATTACCCAAGAATACAACATCATAGGCCAACATATCTTAATGAATAAAAACCCAGAGGAAATTTGAATTTATCTTGAATTTTGTGCCATGAGGGACTCATTCACCACCCATGGTGAATGGTTCCCACTCTAGGCTTGCAAGTGGGTGTCAGGAATTAAGTTGCATTTAATGTTGTTTATCGGGTTTGTATTAAAAAAAACACTTAATTAAGGCCTATAAGTGCATAAAGGGGTTAAATAAAGCATAAGAAAGGTGTAATTAGTGATGAAAAGCCTAGAAAAGCATGAAAGTTTGTTACAAGATTTTACAACACTTTGAAATAAGACTTGGTAAAGGATAGAAAGGGAATATCTAGATGAATTATAATAAGAAGAGTATAGAAAAGTGTAGAAATGTGTTACAACACTTCACAACACCTTCACAAGGCATCATAATTTGAATATTCAGGACCTACTGTGAATGTTTAAGTTACACTTCAACATTAAATCCAAGCAAAATAAGTCAAACATCATAGGAAAAAGATCTAAATGACCATGAAAATTTCCAAGATCCATTTTTCTATGGTACATTTAGCCCCCACTTTAGTAAGAGGATGAACTTGCTTCAAACTCATACTAAAGTAGCCATGCATATTGAGAGGGATCCAAATGCACTTATGTTAGCAAGATGGAATGAAAACGATCAAGAGGGATGATCAAGTCCCCAGGATGAAGATCCCATGACAAACTAAGCATAAGAACAAAGGAACACACATGTGAAAGAGAAAAAGAAACGAAAGATGAAAAGCTAAAGTCGGATCAAGCTTCGATCATTTTTCCAGCTAGTTATGGGGGTCTGTGCAAGATCGTGGGCGTCCAAAAAGTGGCGATGTGAAAAAAAGATATTTTTAACACGTCCAAAAATGTGAAATTCACATCTTTGAATTTTTGCAGGCCCAAGTACAATATCCATTTTGGTTTGGTAATATCAAACCAAAACGGATATCCGTTCTTTCTGTTATAATTAAAAAAAACCCCGAGAGGTCATATTATATAATATTAAATATTATATTATAATATTATATATGTATTATTATATATTATAATATAATATTATATTATATTGAAATTATATTATATTATATATAATAATATGTATTATATTATTTATAATATATGTATTATATTAAAATTAATATAATATATATTATATTAAATATTAAATATTTAAAAAAAATAGGCGCAGTTAAATATGGTTGGGTCCCGAACTCAACCATTTTATTAAAAAGTCTGTAAATAAAAAATGGATATCCATTATAAACGGATATATGTTCTTTGTGTTATAATTAAAAAAAACCCTGAGAGGTCATATTATATATTATTATATTATATTGATATTATATAATATAATATAATATAATATAATATCAATATAATATAATATGATATTATTTTATATTATAATATGATATTATATTATATTATAATATATTATATGTATTATTATATATTATAATATATATTATATTATATATAATATAATATGTATTATATTGTATTATATACAATATATATTATATATTATAATATAATAAATATTATATTAAATAATAGATATTTCAAAAAAACTACCATGGTTGGGTCCTGGACCCGACCATTTATTTAAAAATACTGTAAATCAGGAAACAGATATCTGTTTCCTACGTTATAAACAGACCAAAAAAATTTTTGAGAGCTATATTTCTATAGTGTGTGTGCCTTTTAAAGAGCAACTCATATATCCATTTGGGTGAGGTCAAATTACCAAAAAATTCACCAAATTTGTAAGGTATGTTTATTTTTTCAATTTTTATTCAATTTATATTCATTTTGCTTCTTTTTTTTAAATTTTAGTCAAAAATAGGGTATATTTGATAGATTTTTTATTAGATTAAAACCATTGTTAATTTTTTTTTTTATCAATTAACAAGTTAAAAATGGATGAAAATGAAAATCCTAACCCCACAAAAAATGAAAACCCTCTCGCACAAAATGAAAACCCTAATCATGCAGAAAATGAATACCCTCCAAATCCTCCACTGCAACCATTATTTCTGAATGAAAATGTGCCAACAATACACGAGTCTATTCATAGAAATTTAGATCAATTAAGAAAAGTATCTCAAATCTATGAGACACTCATTGAACTATCATATATGAAAAACACTTTAGAAATAATCATTGTAAATGTTCAAACTTTGGCAACTCAACATAATAGATTTGCATAATGGCAAGAGCAACAAAGACAATTTTATACTAATGGGTTATCGTATGATGAGGTGAAGGCTCTTGATATTGAAAAATCTCAATTAGCCTATTTATTCATAGATTAGAGAACTGGACAACCTGTTAATGTGCGAAAACAAAAAATTCAATTAAATGGTGCACCTATAGAGGAATATTAGATGATTTTTGGAGACGTTGGTGGATGGTTTTCGATTAACCACCCAACAACAATCTTGATGTCCCTTAGTATTTTCTCTAAAAATTATATGTTGAGTTTGTGCTAGGGAAACATGTCAATTACTTTGACATGCGAGATTTCTAGGGTGTTGGTAGAGGGATGCCATAGGATAGACCTAGGGCATGCCGAGTCACCCTAGTTTGTCCTCCTCCACCTATTGTTGCTCTAACTCCACTACCTTACCTTGAGATTGTTGTAGATGTGGGGACTGTGAGCATTTATGCATTACATTTGTTGAGTGATCATTTGGTGAGGAAAATCCAACATGTTGCGCAACCATTTGGCGGTGCATCCCATCATGGTGGTGTTGCACAGGTAATACATCCTAGCATGATGGTGGTGCACCTGCTGCAGTAGCTCCCACTGGTACACAGCCATCAGCTCCCACTAGTACACCATCCTCTTTGGGACATATTTGTGTTCCTTTTTGTTGTATGACATGCAAAAATTTATGTTTCGGTCCTCTCTGACAGTCCACTGAGGCTCCCATAGACACATCCAACTTTGAGGTTCATGATATATGTCATATGTAGGAGTTGATAGATGACGAAGTGGAGCATTTGCAAGAGAGACATTGATTGCCAGGGATGATATGGGAGCACCAATAAGTCTTAAAGCAATTTCATAGTGTGTTTTATGTAAATTCTTTCATATTTTATGAAGGATATTTGTACTAATATATGTTTATGTGCTGGAATCTTTAACAGTTGTTGATAGAGGAGCAGTTGTCAGAAGTGCAGCAAGCTACACATACTACCATTTCATTTGCCTTAGACAATCAATACACGGTAAATAATTTAAATTGTTATTTTATATGTTAATCTTTGAAATCTAATATGTTTAAATACATGTACTACATATATTGATAGTCTAATGTAATCTTGTCTTTTTATGCAGTAGCTTGGTTCTTATATAGCCTTGTTGACCGAGTCTGACCCATTGGATGAAGTTGCACAACAGGTATATATCTTTTTATTGTTGATGTTATAATTATATGTGCATGTGCATTTACATTCTTGTCATTTTTTATACAGGAAACCATCTTAGTTGATCCATCCACTATGAGCCCATCTAGTGTCATAGCATCACAATGGGTATGTGTTTATTTTATATTGCAGATCATTTATGTTTAGATATGAGTAGATATGTGATTAGTAGATATGATTATTTTTCAAAAATTATATTTTAATTTGGATCATTTTTATTTTATCTGCTATAGTCCTCTATTCGACTCAACATTGTGACAAGTGAGAGACCATTACTTTATACGAGGACTCTTGATCTTCATAAGGGACAATCATATGCAGAACATCTTGTAGAAAAGAGAGCAAGATTTGAGGTAAACAAGAATTGCATTATTGATATAATATAGTACATGTATATTGATTTTGATGTTATATTTGTAATTTATAAATGATGGTATATAAGTTTCTATTTACTACTCTATCTTGTCAACCATTCACATAATCTAATTTGTGGTTTGAAATGTTATTGTGCAAGAAACTACAGAGAATCTAACTTCTTCAAGGAGGCTTGATTTTGATGGTCTAACATAGGATTAGGATATGATATAGATTGACATGTACTTAGGGTTTGATAGATCTTGAGATGGCATATATGCCACAATTTGTAAAACTTGTTGTAAAACTTGTTCTGAGAAGGCATATGCCAAATTTGTATATGCACAAACACAATTATTCTATAGTTTGATATATGAGAATTGATATTTGATCTAATTTGTTCCTCGTGTGCATGTCTTTCTACTTTGAATTTTCAAAATGGAATGTATAATTATCTTAGAATTGTTTAAACTTACGATTGATAATGTATGATATAGATTAACGAAATAACATTTTAATAGAACTTATGAATTACAATTCATAATCCATCTATTTCTTTGAGGAGACTTTTCAAACAATGAATTTCCTTTTCTATTGTACCACATTTTTCATACATGTCTACCAATACATTTTTATCAAACACTCATTTTGAGAATACCCATATTTCAAGCTCTATTGAATGAATTTACATTTGACATTGTTTTGTTTTTTAAACTCGTGTAATGAAGTGAGTAGATGATTTTTATTTCAAAAGAAGTTAAAGTTAATGAAAAGTGGATATAACTTAATGAAATTCATTTTATGTTACAGTGTTCATTCAAAAGTAATATAATCATCTGGATAAAAATCAATGTCACTTAATGTTCATTGAAGCATTTCCACACTTATCTCACTCAAACAACACCTCAAACACGTTTATTTTTCCTAGATTATAAGGGGGTTAATTGAAAGCGTGCATTTCCACACTTATCTCACTCAAACAACACCTCAAACACATTTATAGAAGTCTACATATGCTTAATATACCTTTAAAAATTGCTTCCCCAATAGATTTCAATTACTAACACCCTTAAACCTCCCAATTTAACTCAAAAACCACACTTTTCGCATCTAGGGCATCATACCCAAACCTTGATTAACCTCCCCTGCTCTCCCAAACCCTTCTAACATCTAATTCCTACCTAATTGGACCATGACCAAAAAACTTCCAATTTTTTTCCAATGAACTACAACAAGATGACTCTTGAACTTCCATCATTTGATAATAAGTTGGAATTTTGACAAGCAGTGTAAAGTTGCAAACTGGTGCAACTTTTGTTTTGCAACTCGTAGGACCAAACAAATTATTCCAACACATCTGGATGGGTATGTTTACAATAGGGATGGTCCTCTTTTGCACCCAAATATGCCGAATCACTCCGAGCTACATTAGACTGACGATTTCCCTTAAGAGTCCAAAGTGTTAAAAGGAAGCAATCTTTGCAGGGCTATTTCTCAAAAATCATGACGTCTATAGACTTTTTGTCAGAGGATATTGGATCATGTTGGGACCCTATACAATAACCTCTCTCGGATTTTTCTATCTCAGAGGAATTTTCTTGCAATGACGAGTTTTTAGTTGAGGAAAAAGTTGTCAGATGCAAGCAATGTAAAGTTGCAAAGTGGTGCAACTTTCGTTTTGCAACTCGTAGGACCAAATAGACTATTCCAACATGTCCGATGGGTATGTTTATGCTAGGGATGGTCCTCTTTTGCACCCAAATATGCCGAATCACTCTGAGCTACATTGGACCGACGATTTCCCTTAAGAGTCCAAAGTGCTAAAAGGCAACAATCTTTGAAGGGCTATTTCTTGAAAACTGTAACACCTACAAACTCTCTGTCTAAGGAAATGGGATCCTATTGAGACCCTCTACAATAACCTCTCTCAGTTTTTGCTATCTGGAAGGGGTTTTCCCGTGGTGATGAGTTTTCAGTTGAGGAAAAAGTTGTCAGTTGCAAGCAATGTAAAGTTCCAAAGTGGTGCAACTTTCGTTCTACAACTTGTAGGACCAAACAGATTGTTCCAACATGTCCGGATGGGTACATTTATGCTAGGGATGGTCCTCCTTTGCACCCAAATACATCAAATCACTTCAAGCTACATTGGACCAGTGATTTCCCTTAAGAGTCCAAAGTGCTAAGAGACAGTAATCTTTGAATCTTTATTTCTCAAAAACCGTGATGCCTAAAAACTCTATGTCTAAGGCTATGGGATCATGTTGAGACCCTCTACAATAACCTCTCTTGATTTTTGCTATCTTAGAAGCATTTTCCTATGGTGACAAGTTTTCAGTTGAGGAAAAAGTTGTCAAATGCAAGCAGTGTAATGTTGCAAACTGGTGCAACTTTCATTCTACAACTCATAGGACCAAATGGACTATTCCAACACATCTGGATGGGTACATTTATTCTAGGTATGATCCTCTTTTTCACCAAAATACTTTGAATCACTCTGAGCTACATTGGACCAACGATTTCCCTTAAGAGTCCAAAGTGCTAAATGACAACAATCTTTGAATCTCTATTCTCAGAAACCGTGATGCCTACATACTCTTTGTTCAAGGCTATGGGATCATGTTGAGACCCTCTACAATAACCTCTCCTCGGTTTTTGCTCTCTAAGAGGTGTTTTCTCATGGTAACGAGTTTTTAGTTGAGGAAAAAGTTGTCAGATGCAAGCAGTGTAAAGTTGCAAAGTGGTGCAACTTTCGTTTTGCAACTCATAGGACCAAATGGATTGTTCCAACATGTCTGGATGGGTATTTTTACACTAGGGATGGTCCTCTTTTGCACCCAAATATGCCGAATCACTCTGAGCTACATTGGACCGGTGATTTCCCTTAAGAGTCCAAAGTGCTAAAAGACAACAATCTTTGAAGGCCTATTTCTCAGAAACTGTGATGCCTACAAACTCTATGTTTGAGGCTATGGGATCATGTTGAGACCCTCTACAATAACTTCTCTTGGTTTTTGCTATCTTAGAGGCATTTTCCTGCAGTGACAATTTTTCAATTGAGGAAAAAGTTGTCAGATGCAAGTAGTGTAAAGTTGCAAAGTGGTGCAACTTTTGTTTTGCAATTCGTAGGACCAAACAGATTGTTCCAACACGTTTGGATGGGTACATTTACACTAGGGATGGTCCTCTTTTGCACCCAAATATGTCAAATCACTCTGAGCTACATTTGACCAACGATTTCCCTTAAGAGTCCAAAGTGCTAAAAGGCAATAGTCTTTGAATTTCTATTTCTCAGAAACCATGATGCCTATAGACTCTCCTTTTGAGGCTATGGGATTGTGTTGTGACCCTCTACAATAACCTCTCTTAGTTTTTTCTATCTCGGATGTGTTTTCCTGCGGTGATGAGTTTTCAGTTGATGGAAAAAGGGTCAGATGGATGCGATGTAAAGGTGCAAAGGGGTTTAGGGTTTGTTTTGTTCCTTGTTAGTAAGTGAAAAAATGATTCATTTACTCAAATACACTTAAGTCATGAAATACACACATGAATAGAAAGTATACACTTTAAAACATCTAAGTCATAAAGTATACATTACAATACTCATAAGTGAGAAAGTATACACTTGAATACACATAAAGTGTAGACAATATGCATGATATTATCATTCAATAATTGTTATCAAATATAGGATTTACAAAATTCCACATAGGCATACAACAAACGACCCTAATACATAGTCATTTCCCAGTAGGGGAAGGAAATAGAGCTCGCATTGCCTTCGTAGTCGGCACAATCTTCCACAAGAGTAACATGTTGATGTTTTGGAGTGAACCACCTATACAAACCATTAAGATAGTAGTCAAAATACGTAGAAAATATTCTTAGAATAACAAATCTATAGTAGTCTAATCTCTCGCATACCTCTCCCAAAGGATAAGAGCTGGCTATTGTTGCAACAAGTCCATGATCTATCATGCTAGGAACATCACAATATTCTTCAAATGAGAAATCTATATTGCCACAATAGAAAAGATGCTTAGACTAATAGATCTATATTATTCTAAACAACTTGAATAATGATGAAATGGTAATGCAAACTATAAAAGATGCTTAGAATAACCAATCTATATTATTCTAATATGTCGCATACCTCTCACAAATGATCAAAGTTGGCTATTGTTGTAGCAGGTCCATGATCTATCATGTTAGGAACATCGCAATATACTTCAAATGAGATATCTATATCGTCACAATAGAAAAGATGCTTAGACTAACAAATCTATATTATTCTAAACAACCTGAATGGTGATGAATTGGTAATGCAAACTATAAAAGATGCTTAGAATAACTAATCTATATTATTATAAACAACCTAAATAATGAACCTTAGTAGATAAACAATATCAAAATGTGATGAATAATATCATACATGTCCCATACAACAAATGATCTTACACTCAAGTGTCCCTACAGGGTCATCTCTTACCTTTAGAGTTTCCAGTAATGCTTCATGATCATCACTACTAATTGTCCATAGTTTTTTTGTTTTTGGTCTAGCATGATGTCTCAATAACATAACATTTGTTGCTATAACAAGGTGCGGATACATCAGAATGGTTTTGTGTTTCTCATAGTTTTCAAATGCAGGTACATCGTTCTTTCTAATCATATATGTTCACAACCAAGTTTCGAAAATAACAACTAAACCTGTGTGGTCATAATTTTTTTATCAACATCTAAATATATTTAGAATGACAAATCTATATTATTGTAAAAAACCTAAACAATGGTGAAATGGTAATGCAACCAAGTTCAAGAAACAAAAACTAAACCTATAGGATACATGAAGCCATCATCATCTGTCATCAGTTGTGTTAGCTTTTTCTTTCCATGTACACATTGTGCCAACCAATATTTTGATCCTCCTTCATTCCCCTGTGGTGCTACAACTACATAGACATGTCTTGGTTGTACAAGGTCTAAAAGATTATTGTAGTCAAGTGAACTTTCCATTACATCTTGTAATGAGGACTGTGCTATGGATAAAGGGGTTAGGTACTCATGTAAAAATGGTACTCCCTGATTATCTTCTTGTCCTCTTATGTACTATCAGGGGCATGCCTATATGTTATGTGGTCAAAAATAGCAATTTGAATAGAATTATAATATTGTGATTGAACTTCATTTTATGGTTGCAATGTGTAATTTTCAGCAAAATCAATTATAGATACAATAGTTCCAATGGGGAAAGAGTCCTTACACATCTTGAATTGTTGATCCAACCACTGCAACCTGTGGCTATGCCTTACATACTTATAGAAAATATTTTTCTTAAAATCTAAAATAAAATCAATAATACTTACCTCTTTGCAACCAAATCACATCTAGAACCCTCACCTCCACTCTTCAATGTGTATTTCACTGTCTCATATTTATTTTTCTCAACAATTTTGTTACCAAAATCATGATCGCTGCCCTCATGAAAGCATGTTACAAACTTCGATAAACCACCACATTGCAAACACGTTTCATTTAAACAATCATTTTTATAAATAAGCAACCATCACCTCTAATACATAAAAATGAATCTAACAACTCCCTGGATGACTTGGGAAGTTGCACTGCATGACACTCCTACAACATTTCATCAGTATGCATAGTAGAATGAATATGGCATAAAAATTCGTGATACATTGAAAACTCAACATGGTATTTACAACATGTATTACGAACCTTAATAGGAACACAATAAAATGGTTTGCAAGACTCAAAAGCCCTTTGCAAGATTTGCAAATGTGGATGTTCTTGACAAAATTGTTTGTACAAAATTATTTGGCTACATTCCAAAAAAAAATTAGGATGTGGTGTACGATCTCTATTGCCAATTCGTAACTTTAAAACATCCTTTATGTTTGGTGATACTCTAGAGTGAGAATTTCAATATTGTTCAATTTGCATCTTTACATTATCGATTAGATTTTTATCAACATGTGGAATCCTCCCACTAAAAGCCCACATATCATTTTGAAGAGCACTATTGAGTCTTCCTCTTCTTGATAGTGCTCTATTCAATGTTTTACGATTTAAGTTAAAATCAATACAAGTTTGTCTCATTAAACGAGCATTTTTCAAATGATAGCTTACTAGTGAGGTTGTGATCACTCTTTGAGTAGCCCTTTTATCTTTTTCCTTACTAGTCTTTCCAATAGAGGTAAGAGCATTAAAAAGATTTTTTACAATAAGACTATTTTTTTCCATTTTTTTTGTGAGACGAATCTTCAATTTTTTTAATAATGGTCTCATTTTGTAAATCTTAAGTAATTGCACAAAAAATTGGCATTGTTTGGTTAATGTCTTCTTGGAAAAGAATTCATTGAACAATTTCATAGCCCACAAACGAACCGTTTGTTGTGACCTTTTTCCTTGAAGATTACCAATTATGTTCTCATCTATTTCAACCAACCATTTAGGGGTTCTTTTGTAATTAGGTGTTGCATAAGGTTCATTTTCAACATTTTCATTTTCAAGATTATCCAATACAAATTCATTTTGAACAACATTTTCATTGTCAAAAACAATTTCATTTTGAACCACATTTTCATTTTCAACATTTTCAATAACAGTTTCATTTTGAATAACATTTTCAACAACATTTTCATTCTCAATGTTGTTCACATTTTCATTTTCAATTTCAATGTTTTCATTTTCAATTTGAATATGATGTTCAATATTTTAAATTCCTATTTCATCTTCACTTGAATTAACATTCAATGGCTTAGAAGAAGCTTCAATTTGAATATTTTGCATACCTTGTCTTCTTTTCCTATGACTTTCTCTATCTTTTTCTCTATATGCTTCAATTTGATCTGCTATAAGTTTCCTTTTACCTTTTCTCTTATGTCGACTACTTCTCCCCATTGCACAAACAAAAAAACACACACAAATGATTGGAATTCTACAAAAAATGTAAGAGAATCTTTGAAAAGCTGAATTTCATCTGATGCAGAAAAAAAACATGAGATTTTCGCGACAAAAAGAATGTAGGGACTGTTGAAATACTCAAAACGATCCCTTTTTTGTTTTTTATATAACTTGCAAAACATATATTTGTTATTAAACTGATATCCATTACTAAACGAATATCCGTTATAGACGGATATCTGTCACCTCTAGTGTTATTATAATGTCATATGTTATATAATATATATGAATATATAATATATATTATATTTTAATACATAATATATATTATATGTTAATATATATTATATGTTAATATATCTTATATATTAATATATAATAATATATATTATATATTATATTTTAATATATATATTGCTGCTCGTCCAAGTGTATAACCCACTAATATAAAAAATAGATATTTGTCACCTTTGTTATTACAATATCATATGTTATATAATATATATTATATATCAATATATAATATATATTATATATTAATATACATTAATATATTATATATTGATATATAATATATATTATATATTAATATACATTATATATTAATATACATTATATATTATATTTTAATATAATATATATATATATATTAATATTAATGTATTTTGCTGCGTAAACCACTAATACACAAAACGGATATCCCATTCTATAAACCCTACACCCACTCTCTATTTCTCTCCCACTCTCCCTCTCTCCCACTCTCTCCTACCCTTTGCTACCCTCTATGCTACCCTCTGCCACCCTCTCCCACTCTCCAACTCTCTCCCACCCTCTATCCCACTCTCTCCCACCCTCTCCCACCCTCTCCCACCTCTCCTCAACCTCTCCCACCCTCTACCACTCTCTCCAACCCTCTCCCACCTCTCCCACCTCCCTCTCTCCACTCTCCACTCTCCAACTTTCCTGCCCTCTCTCCCCTTCCCACCCTCTCCCACCCTCTCCCCACTCTCTCCCACCCCTCCAACTCTCCCACCTCTCCCACTTCTCCTACACCTCCCACCAGCCCCCACCCTCTCTCCCACCTCCAACCCTCTCCCACCCTCCTCTCCCACCTCCCACCTCCAACCTCTCCCACCTCTTCCACCCTCTCCCACCCTCTCTCACCCTCTCTCCCAACCTCTCTCCCACTCTCTCCCACTCTCCAACTCTTTCCCACCATCTCTCCCACCCTCTCCCACACTCTCCCACCCTCTCTCCCGCTTTCTCCCACTCTCCAACCCTCTCCTACCCTCTCCCACTCTCTCCAACCCTCTCCAACCCTCTCCATCTCTCCCACCCTCTGCCACCCTCCCTCCCACTCTCCAACTCTCTCCTACCTCCGCCACCTCCTCACACCCTCCTCACCTCCTCTCTCGCCACCCTCTCCCACCTCCAACCCTCTCCTCACCTCTTCCACCCCTCTCCCACTCTTTTCTCCCACTCTCTCCCACCTCCACCTCCCTTCTCGCACCCTCCACCGTCTCCCCCACTCTCTCCTGCCTCCAACTCTCTCCCACCCTCTCCCACCTCTATCCCACCCTCTTCCACCCCATCTCCACCTCCAACTCTCTCCTACCTCTCCACCCTCCTCTCCCACTCTCTCCCAACCCTCTTCCACCCTCTCCCTCCCACCCCTCTCCCTCCCACTTTCTCCCATTCTCTTCCCACTCCAACTCTCTCCTACTCCTCTTCCACCCTCTCTCTCCCACTCCCTCTCCCACCCTCTCCCACCCTCCAACTCTCTCCCACCCTCTTCCACCTCCCTCCACCCTCTCCGCCACTCTCCAACTCTCTACCACCCTCTCCCACCCTCCCACCCTCTCCCACTTCCCACTCTCCAACTCTCACATACTTCCCAACCCTCTCTCTCCCACTCCCCCAACTCTCTCCTACCCTTTCGCACCCTCTCTCCCACCCTCCCACCTCCAACTCTCCCACCTCTCCCACCTCTCCAACTCTCTCCAACTCTCTCCCACTCTCTCCCACT
Source organism: Sequoia sempervirens (assembly GCA_007258455.2). Taxonomy (NCBI): domain Eukaryota; kingdom Viridiplantae; phylum Streptophyta; class Pinopsida; order Cupressales; family Cupressaceae; genus Sequoia; species Sequoia sempervirens. The sequence goes on from VDFB02281492.1 coordinate 191,917,105, forward strand.
CTCTCCCTCTCTCTCCCTCTCCTCCACTCTCCCTCTCTCCCTAAACCCTAAACAATATATTTGAAAGGGAGATGGAGGCTTCAAAGGGATACAATGTATTGAATATATTATATAATATATTTAATATATATAAAATATATCTAGAATATAAATAATATATATTATAGTATATATTATATATAATATATACTATAATATATATAATATATACTATAATATATATTATATATAATATATACTATAATATATTTCATATATAATATATACTATAATATATTTCATATATAATATATACTATAATATATTTCATATATAATATATACTATAATAAATAGTATATTTATATGTAATAAATTTATAATTAAAAAAATCCTTTGGATATTGATGCCCTGTGAAAAATCAACATGGTGTTGCATAACAAATATCTGATATTAACGGATATCCATTTTTGACGAATATTTGTTTTGTTCTCTCATTTTCAAACAGAGACAATGTATTAAATATAATATAATATATATATTATATGATATATAATATATAATATATAATTTATATTCTATAATTTATATAATAAAATATATTATATAATATATTATATAATATATTATAATATATGATATATAATATATAATATATAATATATATTAGATATTATATATTATAATATAATATATAATATATTATATATACAATAAATTTATGATATAATAAATGGATATCCATTTTATATCAAATTAATTGAAGCCACATGGGAATATAGTATACTTCCACGAAACGGATATCTGTTTCTTTGAGGACTTTATAACGTGAATTCTTCCTCATTTTCACGAACCAATCCTCATGTTGGCAATGCAACAGTCGAGCAGCGACCTCCAAGTATTCTTTTTTTGCATTTTTTCAATTTTTTTTGCTAATTAGTGATAAATTTAAGATTTTTTTTGCATTCTTTGCAGATTTTTTGTATTTTTTCATTTCTACTTAAAGTTACAAAAAAATTTGAAACCCTAGTTAGTGAAAAACAAAAAAAAAAATCAAACAAAAAATTGGAACCTTTATTACTAGAAAAAAAACATAAAATTGAACCTAGCATACTAAACAAACATAAAATAGAAATTTCATTACCTTCTTTCTCCATTTTTTAAAACTATTTTACATTCTTTTCTATTTTTCATTATTCTTTATAACTTATTTTCATGTTTCTTAAATTCTTACTTTGTTTCTTATTTTTAAATTAGTATTTCTTTACTAAACAATTTATTTTTTATTAATTTTTCAATTGTTTTTACTCTTCTTAGCTCTCAAAATAGAAAGGATCCTTGTTGGAAGTGCTCTAAATTTCCAATTCTTGGTGAATCTGGATTCGTTGTTAGTACTGACCAGACAAAACTTGTCCTTGCAACCATAGGGAAATGGGCGAAGTGAATGGGTAATAATCGATGTGCTATGCAGGAGGCTATTATATTGAATCATATACAAATGATAGCCTCCCACACAACCCATCAATTATTACCCATTAACTTTTCCCATTTCCCTATGGCTATAGGGACAAGTTTTGTTTAACCATTACTAACTATGTATATAGATTCACTTAGTATTGGCAATTTGGAGCTTAACACTTCCACATTGCAGCGAGGTAAAAATTTAATGTACTTTTCAATGAGATTTCACATCACTTTAACAATTATTTGTTTTCCATTTACATGCCTTAGACATAAATGACCTTTACACATTTTTTCATTTGTATTCAATTAAGTCATTTATATTGAATGGTTTAAGGGGATTTTAAACATGTATCTTACATTTTTCAATTACAAATTTAATGCAGGTTCACTTATATCTAAATCATGGATCCACGCCCTCCAACTCCAACCACTCCACCTCGAAACCCCTCACCTCCACCACCTGCACCCGATGGTGCTCGCTTTCAAGAACATGTCGATGTGAATGTTAGAACCATTCAGGATCAAGTTAATGCTATTCAAAATGAAAATGTGTTCACCCATTATTGAGGCGTTTTGCATCAAAAATGCAAACTATTGTTGATGCGTGTAGGTCCATGGAAGTGGACTTAGAAGAGCATCAACGATGGCTAGAGGAAAGGAGACAGTCTCAATCTAAAGAGGAAAACACAAAGAAATGAATAGATGCAACTGAGAGCCGCAAAATTTTATTAAGGCAATCATCTTATATTTATAAAAAAATTGATCTTGGATGGATATTTTATAAATAATTTTGTTGGATGGATATTTTATAAAGAATTTGGTTGGATGGATATTTTTAGTGTTGAATTTATAATATTTAATAGTATAATGATGAGACAAAAATTTAGTAATAAATATTAAATTTATATCTATTAATTTAGTGTTTGTTAATGTATATAGTGTGTATATATAGTGTTTATTCATGCATCATGGTTGACTAATGACTTATTTGTCGATCATAATCATTGTACAAATTTCACATGAACAATCTAATTAACATGTATCTTGATGTCTTCTAAGGATTTTGTTTGAAAGTTGCATAATTTTCTTGTTTATGTACCATGATTGGAAGATAGTGATTCTTAATCATGATGATTTTATGGTCTTTTACATGAATGATATAATGACATGTTATTAAACTTGAAGGTTTTAATGGCATGAATGTTGAATTGAGTTGTAATGGTTTTGTTTGATGGTTGTATCACTTCTTATTCTAGAGCCTATCCCAACATAGGAAAACACTCTTCCTCTCAACTCTCTCTCCCCCTCTCTCTTAGGTCTCTCCCTCTCCCTCTCTCTCCCTCTCTCTATCTCAACTCTCCTTCTATCTCTCCCTCTCACTCTCAGGTTCCTCCCACCCCTCTCTCTCTCTCAAGTCTCTCAAAGCTTCCTCTCTCCCTCCCTTTCTCCCTCTTAAGTCTTGTCTCTCCCTAGATCAACTCTCTCTCTCTCTCTCTCTCTCTCTCTCTCTCTCTCTCTCTCTCTCTCTCTCTCTCTCTCTCTCTCTCTCTCTCTCTCTCTCTCTCTCTCTCTCCATCTCAAGACTCTCTCTCTCCCTCTCTCCCTCTCAAGTCTTTCTCTTTCACTCTCTCTCTCCCTCACTCCCTCTCTCCCTCCAAACTATATATATATCTCTCTCCCCCCTCTCTCTCTCCCTCTTAGCTCTCTCTCCCTATCCCTCTCAAGTCTTTCACTCCCACTTCTAAGGTCTTTCTCTCTCCCTCTCTCTCAAGTACCTCCCACTCCTTCTCCTCTCTCTCTTTCTTGTGAATTGGCCGTACATCAATAATTTTGTCATCGGTGGTACATTTTCCTTGGTCTTATTAATATTTAGCTGCTTTTAAGTTTTGTTTACAACTCATCTTCCTTGGTGAGAAAATTGATGGGAAATCCTTTCATTATTAATATTTAGGTACTTTTAAGTTTTTTGTAAGCATTTATAAGGCCATATGAGTTATATTTCAACTCTTGCCATTATTGCAAGTGATGGGAAATCTATCTAATAATAGTGTTACCTGATATAGGATATGATTGATGTGGCAACCTTTTTATAATTCTACTTAGAAAAAGCCCGCCTCATTTTCAAAGGGAGACAATGTATAATATATATTATATTTCATATCTATTATTTAATATATAATATAGAATACATTATACCTCCCTCTATCCCCCCCTCTTAGCTCTCTATCCCCATCCCTCTCAAGTCTTTCGCTCCCACTTCTAAGGTCTTTCTCTCTCCCTCTCTCTCAAGTCCCCCCATTCCCTCTCTCTCTCTCTCTCTTTCTTGTGAATTGGCCGCACATTAATAAATATATAATATAATTTAATAATATTTATTATATATTATATTATTATATAATATATAATATAATAATATATATTATATATTATATTATTATATAATATATAATATAATAATATAATAATATATGTACAATATAGTATACAATATAATATATAATATAATAATACATAATATATAATATACTATTTAATATATTATATATAATACATAATACTATATATTTATGTATTATAAATAATATAAAAATATATAATTAATGGATATCTGTGTAATAATTGATATCCGTTCGGGATTAGTCTTGTGATTTCCTAACCTAGAAAGTCAACCCAAAAAATGTGTTTTTGAAAATTTGTTTAGTTTTCAGAAGTTTGCCCTTGTGGCTGACGACTTTTTTTTTACTCGAATTTCATCAAACGAAAAGGGTTTATAGAAAAAAATTTCAGCTTTCCACCAATATAACTTTTTCTTTATTTTGAATTAAATAAATAAATATTATTGATTTTCTACCTACATTATGTCTGACTTCCTGATTGATATGCTAATTGAAAAATTTCTATAACTTTCAAACTACTTAACATTTTTCGAATCTACAAGATGCGCCACATTCTATGCTTCACATACTATAGGATTAAAAAAAATTGAATTTCATAATTTTTTGACCAAGTTGTGGTGGTCAGACACAGACGTTTTAATAATTCTGAAAAGTTCTAGTAAAAAAAACATAACTAATTATTTATGTGGAAAAAATTACAAAAAAAATTTAGCACATCCAGACATGTGTCCTCTACTTATATTTAAAAGTTTAGAAAAAAAATATGTTTTTCTTGTACTTAGGGTGGTCAGACACACACCTGCTTCTTATCTTTTTCCTAAAAATTTAGTACCAGTGGTGCATTGAAATTTCAAATTTTCTCAAAACAAATTTACTTTTTTCCAAAAAATAACTAGTAGCCTAGAAACTACATTCAATTTGCTACAACTTTTTTTTTTACATATTTTTCAAATTATGTTAATAAGCTATTCAAATTTTTATGTCAAGTTGCCTAACTCTGATTTTCTGAATTTTCATCACCACTTAGAGGCCTAGTTTAGACCTCCATGATCCTGCACATACCCATGGATCAGATCTATGTTGTTTTTCCAAAAAAGAAAAATGCATACTCACTCTGGGGTGACAAAACTCATGGTTGTTTTCCAGGTGAGAAGGCCCAAAAGGTGAGAAAAATATGCTCAACTAGTATGCACTAACAAACACATAGGTGGCTATGGGGAAAGTTGTGTTGTGGAATGGGCTTCACACTCAACCATATCAAAGTTATGCCTCCTGATAACTTTAATAAGGTGCCACAAAGGAAAATATTGGTTCATGCTTCATGAGACAAGAAAAGATTCGTATGCTTAGAACTCATGAACAAATACAATGGCACTACAGGCATGCAAGTTGTGTTATGCAAGGTGTCCATGTAAATGCAAATAAATGTTTAAATGATTCTTGTTAAGTTCATGCAAGGTCTATCACTTAGGGAACATTGTGTCTAATGTCTCTAAGAGAGGACCAATCAAATAACATAATATTCACAACTTATGGGATGCATTGCATCACATCAAGACACTAAGAGGAGTGTAATATGCTAAAATAGATCACACTTATGAAGGAAATTACACCCAATGTCATCCACAAAGTGACAAATGCATCGTATAAAGTAACAAGGCTGCACTATGAACCAAGACATTTGCAAATGATTAATGCCAATGTATGCCTCCACTATAAAGGAATTTCTACACACCATTCTGTGAGCAATTACTTTAAAGTAGTGAATGAAAAATGTAAAAGAAACAAGATATGAGAGCCAACTAGGAAATCCCTTATGCCAAGTCATATGTTTTTGAGTAAGGTTGCATCATATGAAAGAAAAGGAACACACAAAATACATAAGGGATCTATGAATTTGGGGTCAATATGTTCATTGCTACAATTTTTTTATGAAAGAGCTTGAAGTTGTCATCATTCCTTGAATACATAGAATTGGAAGAATGACACAAAGAGATAAAAAATAAAAGAAAAATAAATTCCATTTTGAGTCAACATAGAAGAGACATTGTGGTCTCAACGCTTTGCATCATCCCTAAAAGGAGAAACACAAGCAAAAAGAAAATGAAAAGGCAAAAGAAAAGGAAAATATTTTGGGTCAACATGAAAGAGACATTGCAGTCTCAATGCCTTACATCATCCCCAAAAGGAAAAACACAAGAAAAGACAAAGTAAAAAAAAGGAAAAGGGACTGATTGGGTCAACATGGAAGAGACATAAGGCGTCTCAATGCTTTGTGTCATCCCCAAGAGGAAAACACCAAACAAAAGAAAAAAAGAAAATGTGTCGTAGAAAATTGGACCCTCTTGAGAAAAGAGACAATTTCACGCATAATTAGACCCACTTTTGAGTCCCTTCACATCATTTCCCTTCAAAACAACATTTATAGTCCCCTTAGACCCATTAATTTTGATCTAGAGGCCCGTTTTACCTGATAAATCACATAAAACCTAACAAACAACATTTAATTGCATCATACCTCGACAATCCACCTTCAAATAGTAGTAGTGGGACCCATTTGCCACCCTAGGCAAATGAGTTCCCTCTGGTGGGACCCATTCGCCAAGGGTGGTGAATGAGTCCCCTTTGAGGGAAAATTCAAAATTAAGCGGTAATTTAATCAATTTAACTTTTATTTTTGGTGAATGCCAGCCTCTTAGGTCTAATTAACAGGAAAATAAGATGTTGCTTATAAATACTCATTTTAAGTCATTTTACACAATTTTTTTCATCTCTTAGTCATTTTCACAAAGAAAATTCTAAAGTCAAGTCTTTCACAACAAGGTTCATTAGCAAAAGTTGAAGTTTTAGGGCAGCAAACTATTAGAAACCAAGATCTGAAATGCAAACTAGAAAAGCCTTCCATAGAAGAGAAAAATAGAAAAAAGCAAAGCTTTGCAAAAGATGTGCAAAATAATAGTATTCAGGAATTCATAATTACATGAAATGATTTTCTTATAAAGCAAGATATGCATAACCCTAATCTTATCTTGAGCAACAAGATAGCTCAACAAGATAAGGATGAGAATAATTAACCTAGGAATTAAATATTACCTAAGTAAAGTTATGCAAGTGTAATTAAATATTAATTACACTAACACCCCCCCATAAGTGCAACTTAGGGAGACTAAAGAAGCATGCACCTAAAAACTAAGATGAATGCAAGAAAGCATGAATGGGTCCTGGCAATAAGGCCTGATCAGGTACCCAAGTACAAATACAATAATGAGGTAGAGAAGGAAAACCTAGTGGGACAAAACCCCCTACAATGAGATGACTGCTGCAAAGAAGCACTGGAAGAACACTGGAACCACAATCCGACAAGCAAGGAAAGATACTTCTTTCTACAAGAAACTAAAGCAGAATCATAATAATGTGATAGCAGACCTGATGCCACGAACCACTAGAAAACTCACAAAATTGGAACAACCCTAGAATCTATGAAGCAACAGTAGATGAAATGATGATAGAATCTAGAAACTGCTCGATGTCAATGCCAAACTGAGACTAAAAATCTTCCATGGGAACAACTACCATAAAGATTCTAGAACATTAACTATAAAAACATGGCCCTCAAACTAAGAAAGATCTTAACCAATGCGGATCAAGAACCATAAAATCTCAATATAAAGTGTGAACCGATGTGAATCTAATATGTGTCAAGCTAGAGAAAAAATGTGGCCAAAAGAAACTAAGAATCCAGATAACCCATGCGAGTTGCCATCAAAGCAAGATGAAGATGGAGATCAAAGTGCATACACACTCTAATCAGATTATTATGTAAGAAACCCCCTTGATGGAACTTTATCTTAGTTCATTTATTACAATAACCCAATGATTGTAAAAGGAGAGAATGCTAAACATGCATAAACAAAAACTAAGATGATGTGGTACTGAAATGAAGTGCAAATATTCAAGTTTCACCCTCCCAACTACCAAAACATACAAGTAATCTCAAAAACACCCATCGGAACAAATCTGGAATAATGATAAACTTGGGATAGATACAGAAAAAAGTGCATGGACAGAAAAATAGATCTCCTCAATACCTTTCCAATGCAGCAAAGAAGACAAAAATCGGAGATCGTGGCGAAAAGTTATGAGCTCGGAAGCCATAAATGAACATCTGACTTCAAACAGAAATAAATGTAGATAAACAAAAATAAATAAAAAATAAAATACACCACTAGAAAGTGCTTGGAACCAGTTTTCTGGCGATATCTCGTTTTCCCAATTTTGATACCATATGCCCAAGTTATGCCAAAAAGAAAAAAAGGGCTCCTTGAAGGAAAACTACGGTTAGGAGGGGGCAAAGAGGGCTGATCGTACGCTGACATCAGTACTTCACGAGCATAAATTTGATGGCCTGGAGACTGTTAGGGAAAAAAATTTCCCCCTACCGGAAAAAATTTGCAGCCGCTGATATATTCTTCGCCTGGTCGGAATATGCTCTGCATCTGCCAGAATATTCTGTCGACAGCTAGGCTAGGTGCGGGCCCATGGTCCCCAATAGGACCGTCGCTACGCTGGAGGGGTCTGGCTGAGGGCTAGGTGCATAGCACCCGGTCCCCCATGTGACTGGAGCAGTAGGAGACAGAGCCTGTGGGGGCTGAAAGCTGGGAGGCGGCAAACTAGAGGTGAGCACTGGCGGCGGTGGCGGGATTGCTTAAAAGTGCAGGCGCCGACACAAAGTTCAAAAAATTCCTTTTTTTTGCATTTTTTTCATTTTTTCATGCCTTGAAGTGCATGTTGGGGAGGTTGTACGACCTCCCTAGGAATTTTTTTTTCCTCAGAAACAACTTTCTCCAAAATTGATGATATGAAAGGTGACCTTAGGGTTTTTGTCTGCTGCGAACACAATGGTGACCTTCATTTGTGCTCAAACTACTCTGAAAAAATGGCTACCTCCAAAAAATCTCCCAGCTTGAAACCCTTACAGATCTGGCAAACGATGACCAACATCTACAAAACAAAAGCCAATCTTGACTTTTTCCAGCGCTCTGAATCCAATTGTGAAGCTCGATCTGATCCAAAATGCAACATAGATGAACTCAAGGCATGATACCCTCGAGGAATCCCAAACAAACTCTGCAATGATTTTCTCAAAAAATCTAAGAAGGGGTTGCAAATCAAGGCTCTGATACCATGTTAGAAACCAAGATCTAAAATGCAAACCAGAAAAGCCTTCCACAGAAGAGAAAAATAGAAAAATCAAATCTTTACGAAAGATGTGCAAAATAATATTATTCAAGAATTCATAATTACATGAGATGATTTGCTTATAAAAGCAAGATATGCATAACCCTAATCTTATCTTGAGCAATAAGATAGCTCAACAAGTATGAGAATAATTAACCTAGGAATTAAATATTAACTAAGTAAAGTTATGCAAGTGTAATTCAATATTAATTACACTAACACAAACTAGGGTTTTTGCAAGTCTTGAAGCTCACTTCTATTGTCAAGATCCAACATGGAAAAGGGTTGATGATGGATACCTATGGTGAATCATGAAGAAATCTAGGGTGAAGAGGTGCAACTAGCCACCAAATCATGCCTAAGGACTTGGTTTCCTATTGATTCCATCTTCCATTTTCACTCTATCTTTAGATCAAGGTTTGCATCTTGTTTTTTTATCATTTGCATGTCATTTCATTCCTCTTTTGCATGTGTTGTAAGGTTTCTAGGGTTGAGATCTTGCATCATATAGATAATTCTTGCATGTCTTATTCTAGAGCAATAAAATAGGATCATTGTTATATTTCAGCTCTTCCTAGTCTTTAACACATCTAAGGCTAGGGTATACTCATATTTTTCTCTATTCAAGGTTTAATTACCCAACTAGGGATTTGACCAAGGAAAACCCCCCTTTAGATAAACAATTTTAAGTTATTTTGTAGGAATTTTTTGAAATCCGAGATCAGGTATCCGTCAGAAATTGTTGTGCAAGTGTCAAGGTGCAGAACAAAATTTTGAAATTGCAAAAATTCCAAGGTGGACTGATTCGCCATGCTTGGTGAATGAGTCCCTCTTGAGGTGCAAAACTGATTCAGATTTAGATCCAGGTTCTCGACTGTCAAAAAATAGATTTTGTACAGAAAAGTCTTGATCTGGGATTGATTTTCCCAAGGTGGTGAATGAGTGCCAATTAGCCTAAATTCAAGTTTCATCAATTTTCCAAATTGTTTTTTAGTCATTTATAGTTTACCAGCTGCACACATTCTAAGAAACAACTTTTTGTTTAGGTTAATTTTAATTTTTGTTCATTCTTTCATGCTTTTTGCATATCATTGCATGTTTTCAAACATAGTGTAAATCCTACTTTTGCATTCATTTTCATTCATTTAGATAAGTGAATTGCATTTAGTTAACTTCATTTACATTATAAAACATTGCATATAACATTATTTGAGTGAACCATTAGCATTTTTGCTCCTATCTCTCTCCTTTTAGGTGAAAAATGCTAGAAGAGCAAGATTAGCCCATAGGAACCAAAAATAAACAGTTCATTTTGGTGAACCCAGCTCTTGAACATAACATCATTTTGATTTACATTTCTAATTTCATATTAGGTCTTCATTATTTCATAATCTTGCATTGTTTTACATTTTTAAGTTTCTTAAATATTGCATTAGTGAAAGCATTCTTTAGTTTCCATCATTACGTTTCATTCAATTATTCCAAATATCTGCATCCGCATTCTATATTTGTATTGTACAAACTTGAAATTTTACAGAAAACACAAAAAAAATAGAAAAATCTTAAGAAATTCATCTCCTGGGACTCATTCGCCACCTAGGGAAAATCAATCCCTCTATAGTTTTGCATTAGCATTTCCAGATTTCAATTTCCTACATTACATCTTTCTATTTTCTATCATTATCATTATGTTACAGTTCAATTATTTTATTTTTCTTAGCATAAAGTTCATTTCTTTTCATGGCATTCATGGATAGTTTTAGGTCTTTGAAAATTTCCTTTTCCTTTTCCATTTTCATTCCTAGTTCTTTTAGATCTGATTCCTTGATACATAATGACACCAAAACTGAAACATCAAACAATCCCTTCAAACACATGAGGAACAACATCTCATCTAAGCCTCTTAGTAGTGATTTTGATAAGTTAGATGAGGTCCTTCAGGACTTCCTCTCACTCACTTTATCCTCTAATGCTTCAAATGAGAAACCTGGACCCCTCAATGATAAACTTCCCCTCAAACCTTTTGATTGCATGATGACTTTTTATTTGTTATATGAAGCCCTCCATGACTTCATCTTGCATAAGCCATCCACTAAGGTTTGTGGTCACCAACTCATGATAAAAAATGTTAACACCTCTAGTGCTTCTCTTGAACATCCTAAACCAGTTGACGATCATTTACCCCTCAAACCTTTTAGTAGTGATTATTTGCATTTGCTAGATGAGTCTCTTCAAGACTTCATCTCACCTAACTCATCCACTTTGGTTTGTTGTGAGACCTCTAAAATCAAGGACGTTAATGTAATTCAACCTAAACTTATCCTTTACCCACCCTCAGATAAACTTCATCCCTCCAACCAACCATGGTACACCCTATACCCACCTAACACCAATGTATCACAACAATCTAGTAATGATACTATTGCTCATACATATAACACATGAAATAACCCACAACCACCTCCACCTTCCTTACCTTTACCTAATCCACCTAGTGCTCCTCATTATAGCCCACACACAAAAGAGTATGATCTTGTTGAGCAATTAAAGAATACTCCTTCCAAAATTTCCCTTTTGGATTTGCTTTAAACCTCATCAAACTATAACAACATTCTTCAAACCACTCTAACAAAAAAATCACAATTCCTCCTGGTACCACTCTGAATGATGTGGCAACTCTCTTCCAAAAAAAAAATCTTGACATTACTTTCCACCAACATGAGCTCCCTCCTTTGGAGTTGCGTAAACAACATGATTCCTTTATGATAATTACTCGATTCAATCACATAGGTATCAAACATACTCTCATAGATAATGGTTCTACCCTCAATGTGTGTAGTGTGAGTCTCCTTCACCGATTAAAAGTTGATAGGTCACAAATAATACCTGATTCTATCTCTATTCAAGGATTTGATAATACAACAAAGCAACTACTTAGGATAATTACTTTACCTATTATGGTTGGGGTGGCTACTTTACAAACTCATATCCATGTCATGCCTTACAATCTTTCTTATAATCTTCTTTTAGGTTGACCATGAATTCATGAGATGAATGCAATGCCTTCAACCCTTCATCGTCTCATCAAATATGTGTATAACAATCACATCTATCAAATTGAAATAGATCCCGAGCCTGAAAGTTGCTTGCACCTTGAAAAGGGGGTTACAAGTCCTCTGAAAACATTAATTTCAACCTCTAACATAGACCCTCTTGAAATTGAACATAACGATACAGAGACAGTATCTAAATTATTTGGTTATGATTGGGGATCCTTAGAATTCACACCCTCATTTATAGGTGAATACATACTCACACAAATGAAAGATGAGACACAAGAACAACCATCTGTTATGTCCACTCAAAATTTTGAACAATCATCTCAAACATCTATCTCCTACAATATGGATGACAATGCAACATACACAACAAATTTTGATGAGATAGATTACCAATCCCCGCCTACCCCGCGTGAAATGGAAATACTTTATGGAAAAGGCTATAAATTTGTAAAACAATTAGGCTATACTAGAAAAGGCTGTGGAAAACATGAACAAGGTATTTGTGTCCCTATTGAACCTAATATGAAAGAAACAAAAACCGGATTGGGATATTCTTTTTCTAAACTGACCAAAGCTACTCGATGACCATCTTTAAACATTAACATTATAACATGTCAACCACAACACAAACTCACAATAAAAAATCCCAATTTGCTTGATATAACCTTACCACCTTCATGGATGTATGTTGATAGTGATGAGGCCTTGAAACAAATGTTTGGTGTTTACGATACCCCATCTGCACGTATTTACATAAAACACATTACCTGTGCTTTGAACATTATCGAGAAAGAAGCCAGTGATTTCACTAAAGAGTTTTCTAAATCTAAAAGTTCTAAATCCAATGCACTCCCTTTAGGAGATACAATTGATGTGCTAATGGAAATTAATGATAAAGATAAAGATATTAAGATTGGGAAGTGCCTTAATTATGAGGAACAAGAAGATACAACCACTTTAATTCATGATTTTCCTAAAAAAATTGCTTGGAAATATTCTGATATGCCAGGAATTGACCCAAAAATTGTGATGCATAACATTGTCGTTGTTGTAAATGCTAAACCTATCTATCAAAAGATCTACAAAATACACCCTAATGTAGCCTTGTGTGTTAAAGAGGAACTTGAGAAACTTCTTAATGCAGGATTTATTCAACCTATTGATTATTCTCCTTGGATCTCAAACATTGTTGTCGTTGCAAAACCCGATAATTGTATTAGGATATGCACAAATTTTTGAGACTTGAATAAAGCCTCTTTAAAAGATGATTTTCCACCTCCTAATATAGGCATGATTGTGGATTCAACTGTCGGACATGCTTTGTTGCCATTCATGGATGGATTTTCTAGTTATAATCAAATCCTTATTAACCCTCAAGATCAATACAAAACTTCCCTTACAACTGCTTGGAGAACATTCTGTTGGGTAGTGATGCCCTATGGTTTAAAGAATGTCGGTGCCATATATCAACGTGCAATGACATTAATATTTCATGATTATATTCACAAAATTTTATAAGATTATGTCGATGATATCCTCGCTATATCATTAACCCGACAAGACTGTGAATGTCCTTCGTAAAATATTTGAACAGATAAAACACTACAACATGCGATTAAATCCAAAAAAGTGTGTATTTGGCGTAGATAGTGGTAAAATTTTAGGTTTTGTCATATCTCATAGAGGCATTGAGGTGGCCACAAAGAAAATTGATGCAATCATTAACATGCCACCTCCAAGGAATATTTCTCAGTTGCGCATGTTACAAGGTCAAATTCAAGCTATCCGTTGTTTCATTGCATCTTTAGCTGATCACACATTGCCTTTCACACATCTCCTTAAAAAGGGTGTCCCTTTTGATTGGGATGAGGATTGTAAACATGATTTTGGGAGTCTAAAGGAATATTTAGCTACTCCACCTGTTTTATAACCTGTTGTGCCACATAGACCATTTATCTTGTACAATGCCACATCTTCCCATGCTCTTGCAACATTGTTGGCTCAACATGATGATAATGGTAAAGAACACCCTATTTATTACATTAGTCACACCTTGATTGATTATGAGACACAATATTCACCAATTGAAAAACAATGTTTGGCTCTTGTATTTGCTACTAGTAAGTTGTGACATTATTTACTAAATGCTAAAATACAAGTCATCACAAAAATTGATCCTCTTAAATATCTTTTCAACAAAACCAATCTTTCAAGATGCTTAGCTAAGTGGGTAATGTTTGTTAACTGATTTTGACCTTAAATTTGTTTCCCAAAAAGAAATCAAAGGCCAAGCCTTAACCGATCACTTAGCTAATGCTCCTTCACCTTCTACTTCACCTACTCCTGATTCCTTTCCTAATGATCATGTCTTACTCGCTGATGTTAAACCATGGGAGTTATTTTTTGATGGATCTAAGTGTCGAACAGGTTCTGGTGCTAGCGTGATACTAATTCCACCCGATGGAAAAACTATTCCCTTATCCTATTGATTAAATTTCCTATGCACAAATAATACAGTTGAGTATGATGTATTGATCACAAGTCTACAAGCTGCTTTATCTCTATACACTAAACATATTAAGATCTATGGCGATTCACAATTGGTCATCAAAAAAATCAATGGAACATATCAAACTAAACATGAAAATTATTAAAATACAAGGATCCTATAATGAGACTATTAGAAAAAATTGACTCGTTCACCATTGATAACATCCCATGCAAAGATAACTGACATGCAGATGCAATGGCAAGTGTAGCTTCTCTCATATCCCAACTCGATCCTTCCACATATTTCTCCTTTATTATCCATCCCATCATGAAACCTTTGATTGATACTCTGTTAGGAGACATTTTGGTAATAACTCATGATAATTTGTGTGAATGGTATGATACAATATACAACTACTTGAAAGACGGTACCATTCCTGAACCTACCACAAAAAATACTCGAAAACGCTTAAGTAAAATCACAACTAAATATGTAATCCTTGCAAACGCATTGTATAGAAGATCTTTCCATGGTCTCCTATTACGCTGTCTTAAAGATTTTGAAATCCCTTTAGTGCTTGAATAGGCTCATGTTGGTGCCTATGGAGGTCATTTTGGAGGTCATTCATTAGTGCAAAGAATTATTCGATTGGAGACATATGGAGAAGGATTGATTCACCTATGTTAAACGATGTCACAAATGTCAAGAGCATAGCAATTTGATCCATGCTCTTGCTCCTGAGCTCCATGCTAATGTTCCCATTTGGCCATTTTTAGTATGGGGGTTGGATCTTATTGGAAAAATTTCACCTTCTTCTGCTAGACATACATTTATTATATAACCACAATGGATTATTTCACAAAATGGGTGGAAGGTATTCCCCTTCGTTCTACAACTACTGAAGAAATTTGTCATTTCATCTTGGATCACATAATTGCTCACTTTGGGCTTCCTTTCGCAATCATTTTAGACAATGGAACGCCATTTAAGAATAGCGAAGTTCAAAAATTTCTTGAAAAAATTAATATTCAACATCATTTCTCTACACCATATTATCCGCAATCCAATGGACAAGCTGAGAATACTAATAAGCTTCTCGAACAAATCCTTAAGAAAACTATCAACAACAATCATAAAGACTGGCATACACAACTATCTTATGCACTTTGGGCTTATAAAACTAATGTTTAGTTATCCATAAGAAATACCCCTTATAGCCTTGTTTATGGTACTGATGTGATTATGCCCTTGTAGTTAGAAATTCCTACTTTGCGAGTTGCTCTCTGAGATCTTTTTGACGCTAACACTTATAAAGAACAACGATTACATCAACTTGAGATGTTTGATGAATAGTGCATTAACGCTCTCGAACATCTCCAAGCTCACATTAAACAATTACAATGAAAACACAATATTCATGTTATCCCTCGAACATTTTCTAAGGGCGATTTTGTTCTTATTGAAAATCAATGAACTACTAGTGCTAATAACGAAGAAAAAGATAAGTTCAACCCTAATTGGTTGGGACCATACGTAGTTGATATCAATTATGGGTTGGGTGCTTATCTCTTAACGTAGCTTGATGGAACACCCATTAATACCACGCATTTGCGTCCGTATTATCTCTAATCCCCTTTGAATAGTATGAGTGATATAGCAGTGTTGTTTAAAGTTATTTGATGTTATAACTTTCACATTGCTTTGTTCTTGACAACTAAATTTGTGTTTGTCTTGAACACTAAGGTAATTATTTAAGTTCATTTTATAATTGATTTAGGCTACATACTATTCACCTTCCTATTGTGTTAAGTTAAATCCTTATTAGTGTATTTAATTTAGCATATTCTTTTTTGATTATCAATGTTGTATCTATGCTAAAACTGAAATATGTTTTATACTAGATCACATCACGCCTAATAAATCATGAAGCCATTAATTAAATACTTTTACCATAAGTCATTTAATTAATCACATAGCATTTAACATTTGCATAGAAGAGATACATCATCATAACATCAAAGTGTGCATGTCTATATATATATGTATATCAAAGTTTTATATACATCTCAGAATCATATACAATGTCATAGTGGTTTATGAGAGCTAGACCCCTCAAGATCTAGCGCTCGTGATCTAGTCCCTGGTCGTCGAGAGATGGTCGTGTGTGACCATGACCGTGAAATGCCGAGTCTTAGTGCATACTCCAATCCCTGTACTTGGCCAACGGCTATAAGCGGTTCATCTTCCATCTGATCCCTCTCCACTCATGTTTGTGCTGGCTCTACTTGCAGTCTCTCTACCTTTGCTAAGGTCTGTGCTGACTATAGTGCATTCTCAGCCTGATGGAGTTGTCTCCTCACACTCTCGTATACTTCCCATAATCTCGCGAAAGGTCTGAGTGTCTCTGGCTCCTCCTCCACGATCGGTGGGGGCACATAGTCAGGATCCATCTCCTCCTCCTCGATGGTTACAGGCACTATCTTTGTGGCAACCTGATGATAGAACTCTTGCCAGTCTCTCATCGCTCCTGCAAGATAGATAATGTACACAATCAGTAACACATCATCATGATATATATATACAAATAAAGCATAAATCACTAAAGGACATGCGTAAAATTAAATATCATCACCTATGTCTCTAGATGCATGAGGAATGTCAACCTCCTCATCTCTGGGGGGCATGGAGGATGTGCTAGCCTCTCTCTAACTATGATTGTTGATGGGTAAATGCAAGAAGATGAGTCCATGAAACATGGAAGTTTTTGCCTTAGGCAAAAAAATGAAATCGACTTGCAAAAAATGGGATCCTATTTTTTAATAAACGGGATCCCGTTTTTAAAAAGTGGGATCCTGTTTTTAAAAAACGGGATCTCGTTTAGCTTCGAGATCCCAAGCCTAAATTTAAAAAATAGAATCACGTTTTCAAAATGGATCCGTTTTGAAAATTTTCCAAAAATTATTTTCCAAAAATGGAAAGTTTTCAAAATGGGATCTGTTTTAACATTTTAAAACTTTCAATTTTTGAAACTTTCAAATTTTTGAAACTTTCAATTTTGAAAATTTTCCATTTTCGGAAAGTTTTCAAAACAAGATCCTGTTTTACAAAACAGGATCCTATTTTGTAGAACCATAAGAAAATTGTTTTTTTATGAAATGGGATCCCATTTTAAAACAGGATCCTATTTTTTAAAATATGAATTTTTGGTTGGGTTTCTGCCTTGTATTTTGGTTCGGGAAAAGCATTGGGAATCCAAACCTAGGCCTTCAACCTAGTTTGACTTGCAAGTTGAAGGTCCTAACAATGTCAGAGAAAAATATCAAGTTTGGACATATGGCTGACAATGTTTTTTGCAGAATTTTTTGATGAAATTCAAACCCATTTTAGATGAGACAATGCAGATTCCAAATATGTAATTTTTTTTACAATTGGATTATTTTTTCTATTTTTCAATTAATTTATGATGAAACTAGTCCATGAACTTTAAATATCAGGGTTTTTTACTATTTTAATAACTTTTGATCAACATAACATTTTGACGAATGGATTGCACGAGAACAAACTTCAGACAATTCTTTTCAATTTAAAAAAAAAAATCAAAAAATGATAAGTTTAGGTCATCTTATGTGTGTTGTACATGACGATTTTTTAAAATGACAAATATGCCTAATAAAAATTTAACAAAAAAAAAATATTCAATAAAAAATTACAAAAAAATATTGAAAACAAGCTTCAGTGAGTCACAAATATTTTCCCAAAAGGATTTAGAAAAATACAATAATTTAGGTCAAAATATGGATTCCGTACATGTGCATGGTATGGTAAAAAAAAATGAATTTTAAACAGTGGTTTCTAGAAACACCTATTGAAACTCACTTTGTACAATCTGGGTATTCAAATAAATTACATATTTGGAAACTAGACTCTAAGTAATACATTTTATGATTAGTGACTTTTTTGAAGATTCCATCTCTAAGTGCTTCAAATTTTAAGGTCAAATGTGTCAAATTCTGAAAATTAGGCAAAACAATTCCACTTTTTGGCCAAAAAGTGGACTCAACTTCTTGCCATCACCTTGAAGTTTGTTTTAGCTACTACCTATGATCTAGTCCTATAAGTATGTGACAACTCTCCATGCTCATACCGATCCTCAATAGCTACATCATCACCCTCACTCAGGGGTGGCTCCTCATAATAATAATCCTCCTAATCCTCATCCTCATCATCATGTCCTCCATCCTGGTCCTCATAATCAAGATCAGCCTCAAACTGGTACTCCTCATCAATAACATCTATAAAAATATTTGCTAGCCTATATTGTACCTCCTTTGCTCTCTCCTCTGGCTCATCACCCTCATTTGCTACTAGCTCTGCATCACCTAGAGGGAAATCCATGGGGAACACAAGGGATGGTCATGCATATGACCACCACTCCTCATGCTTGTTTATGTTGTCAATATCATCAACGTCAGAGGCTGGTGGCTGGTCATGATCTAAATCATCAGAATCACTCTCCCGCACAAGATCTATCATCAACCGAATAGTATCACCTGGCCTCTGAGCACTCTGCACTAATCATCTAATGAGGGGGCACACCCTCGGTGGTGTTTGCACCTGTCCAAACTGTCGCATGACTCGTCCATAATAGAATGGTCATACAACATAGTCATGCCTCCCCATTAGATACCTATCCATCTGCATCCTCCGTAACTATTTGGTGGGGTCTAGCCACTATAGAGTGAGTAGATAGGGCCTCCATAGGATCTTGTCCTCCTCCAGCTGGTCAAATCTCACCCTCCAAAAATGTAAATCCCCATACTACCATAATTGTCACAAAGGATACTCAAATGCTCGTGGGTATCTTGCTGCTATAGTACAAGGGTATCCGACAGGCCTAGTACATGTGATATGCTCAAGGCACCACACCTATAGAAGCGTACAATGGACCATCCTATCGATCTCTCAAAATACAAACCGACCAAGATCATAATACAAGTGTGCTAGAATGTAATAGCCCCAAGCATACACTATCCTCTACTCATACATCCCCCGTATTAGGTGTATTGTCCCCCATCCAAGTGTGTCGCTCATCCATCTGGATTGAGAACTAGTGCCACTATATGCATCATAATCCATCTAACCACAGGAGCTCATGAATACAGTAGCATAGGAAGCTCGATCCGTGCTCTAACCCTCTCATCATGTACAAGTCCATCTAAACAATACTACATATCTCTATTCTTCTCTTAGAATGACCGATCCCTCTAAAAATATATCCGCTCTCCCCAAATGGGAACTTAGAGAATGTGGTGTACATCCTCAAGAGTGATTGTCATTTCCCCAGTGGGAAGATGAAAGGTACAAGTATCTACATCCCATCACTTGCACAGAGCCATAAGCATGGCGTCATGGTATATCATAGGTGGCATAAGATATGCCGAATAGATACCCAGTGATTGCAAATTCTCTACCTCTACCACTAATAGCATTGTCACATGATCTCTTAGAAATGTCAACTGTCTTCCCCCTAGTTGCTGCCGCAACCGGGCAAGGACCTATCAAAATTATCACAAAATACTCTAAATTTCATCTAATATCTTCAATTTTCAAAATTTTCATCATGCAACTGTGCTAAAGTCAATCTAGTGTGCTTTTCTAATGGTCCTAGACACTTTAGAACCCTTTTAGGACATTTCACAAAGAAACGGGGACACTTCGCCAAGAAACGAGACACTTTGCGAAGAAATGGGACACTTTGTGAACAAAAGGGACACTCTGCGAACAAATGGGACACTTTATGAAAAAAGGGGACACTTTGTGAAATTTTTTGCAAGAACCCTAAATTAACTCATCCATGCATAAAAATCATTAAATCATCATAAAATCTCAAGGCGCAAGTTGCAGAATCGACTTACCTCATGATACAGCTCGTCGTGTGCCACCTGCTCACAAAGATCATCTAGCTGTGAAGGTGTATAATCTCATCTCCTCAGCATATTCTTCTCTCACTCGTCACTCTCAAGCTACAAGAAGGTAAAATGAATAGTAAGTGACAAATTAATTTCTCCTCCTTCTTTAATCACTTTTCATCTCTTTTTTACTTTTACACATTACCATAGGGTTATTGTCTTTTAAAACATTCATAAAGTATATCTCCTTCAAATCACCATAACAGGGGCTAGGTTAATCCATTTTTTGATACTGTTTGATGTGTTGGAATCATGATTCTACACCCGACATCATCATTTGTCTATCATTATATGGCATGGTACTTGGAAATGCCCTACAATATGATGTTTCTTGTTTGACATGGCTAGATTACTACCTTGATTCCACCTTCGTAAAGCAAGCGGAATCAAGGGGGGGTATACATCTGCCCTCGAATTGGATTCCTAAGAGTTAGATAAAAGGATTTTGGAAAATTAACAAATTTTTGTTGTAGGATGTGGTTCCTAATGTTGTGGTTGTGCAAATAACTACACTAGGGGCTTTGTTCTCCTATCTTTTTGAATATGTATCCTTTTATGTATTAAGGTGCATTGTTTAAAGTCCTTTAGCTTACATATGCACATAGAGTCATATGGGCACTAAAGTTGGGGCTAAATGTGTTGTAGAAAATTGGACCCTCTTGAGAAAAGAGACAATTTCACGCATAATTAGACCCACTTTTGAGTCCCTTCACATCATTTCCCTTCAAAACAACATTTATAGGCCCCTTAGACCCATTAATTTTGATCTAGAGGCTTGTTTTACCTGATAAATCACATAAAACCTAATAAACAACATATAATTACATCATACCTCGAAAGCCCACCTTTAAATAGTAGTAGTGGGACCCATTCGCCACCCTAGGTGAATGAGTCCCCTCTGGTGAGATCCATTCACCAAGGGTGGAAAATTAGTCCCCTTTGAGGGAAAATTCAAAATTAAGCAATTTAATCAATTTAACTTTTATTTCCGGTGAATGTCAGCCTCTTAGGTCAAATTAATGGGAAAATAAGGTGTTTTTGCTTATAAATAATCATTTTAAGTCATTTTACACATTTTTTTCATCTCTTAGTCATTTTCACAAAGAAAATTCTAAAGTCAAGTCTTTCACAACAAGTTTCATTAGCAAAAGTTGAAGTTTTAGAGCAACAAACTAGGGTTTTTGTAGGTCTTGAAGCTTGCTTCTATTGTCAAGATCCAACATTGCAAAGGTTTGATGATGGATGCCTATGGTGAATCATGAAGAAATCTAGGGTGAAGAGGTGCAACTAGCCACCAAATCATGCCTAAGGACTTGGTTTCCTATTGATTCCTTCTTCCATTTACACTCTATCTTCAGATCAAGGTTTGCATCTTGTTTGTTTATCATTTGCATGTCATTTCATTCCTATTTTGCATGTGTTGTAAGGTTTCTAGGGTTGAGATCTTGCATCATATCGATCATTCTTGCACATGTCTTATTTTAGAGCAATATAATAGGATCATTGTTACATTTTAGCTCTTCCTAGTCTTTAACACATCTAAGGCTAGGGTTTACTCAAATTTTTCTCTATTCAATGTTTAATTACCCAACTAGGGGTTTGACCAAGGAAAACCCCCCTTTAGACAAACACTTTTAAGCTGTTTTGCTGGAATTTTCTGAAATCCAAGATCAGCTACCTATTAGAAATTGTTGTGTAGGTGTCAAGGCGTGGAAAAAAATTTGGAAATTGCAGAAATTCCAAGGTGGACTGATTCACCATGGTTGGTGAATGAGTCCCTTATGAGGTGCAAAACTAAGTCAGATTCAGATCTAGGTTCCTGACTGTCAAAAAATAGATTTTGTATAGAAAAGTCCTGATCTGGGACTGATTCGCCCAAGGTGGCGAATGAGTCCCAGCCAGCCTAAATTCAAGTTTCACTAGTTTTATAGATTTTTTTCAGTCATCTACAGTTTACCAGGTGTACACATTCTGAGAAAAAACTTTATGTTTAGGTTAATATTCATTTTTGTTCATTCTTTCATGCTTTTTGCATATCATAACGTGTTTTCAAACATAGTGTAAATCCTACTTTTGCATTCATTTTCATTCATTTAGATTAGTCAATTGCATTTAGTTAACTTCATTTACATTATACAACATTGTACATAATATATTTTGAGTGAACCATTAGCATTTTTGCTCGTATCTCTCTCCTTTTAGGCGAAAAACCCTAGAAGAGCAAGAGTAGTCCATAGGAGCCAAAAATCAATAATTCAGAAAAAGAAAGTACGACATATAGAAGAATAGAGAGACAAATAGAGGAAGTACAAAAAGAGGAGAACATCAAACACACATTATGAGGAAACACGATACACACATACAAGCTAAAAGAAAAAAGCAAAGAAAAGAAAAATGGAAAAGGCTAGCAAGGCGAATGCAAGTCAACCATCTAACAGGTCGCCCACCTCCTAATCATGTTCAATGTATTGCAAGGGTGGTTGAATTTCCAAAGGAATAATTGCAAGCAATGAACTAGGGGAAGTGCTAGGTTCATCACTTGGTGTGAAATATATATCATTTAAGCTCATGGAAGAGGAAAATAAAGAATTTAGATCATTATGCAACTCTTCATCTATTTTAGAGATCTCATCATCATCCAGATTAATCATGATGAGAGGACGAATGGTAATCTCCAATGAAGGATGTATGAGGAATTATGGTTGTTGTATCTGAGCATTTTGTTGTGATGGTTGTATCATACTATCTTTTGGCATGTCAGGAGGAGTAGGGTGGTCAGATATTGCTTCTATCAAGGGAAGAGGTTGATTTTATTTGGTTTCTTCTATTTGTAATTGACGAGCAAGGAGATGACATCGATGCCTATGCTCTCTAGCACTGTGGTTCCGTTTGATTCTATTTTGAAGTTATGTAGATGTAAGAGTAAGTCAATCCATTGTAGGTTCCTTTTCTTCCTAAAGAGGAGGAACATAAGGAACTAAAGGAGATGGGTCAATCACTTTCTCTTTTGCTTTATAAAAATTTTTAACGCAAGGTGGCATAACGAGGTTGGTTTCGTTATCTCTTGGGAATTTAGATGATGAGGGTGAGGTGTTTATGGTTGGTTTCTCATGGGGTTGCATTGTTTTGTCAAGTTCGTATTCAGGTTGATGCATTTTCTTATCTAGGATAGGAATAGAGGAAGTGGATGGGGACATGTGGCAAAGAGAAAATTTGACTATTCATTTGGCTTTGAACTTGAGATAGGTAATGAAAAAGAAGTCCTTGCAAGGGGTGATAGGTTCCATAGGTTCAGGCCAAAAGGCTTCTAAGGAAAAATTTCCTTTAGAAGACAATGGATTAAAACCACTATGGTGTACAGTAAATATCTCATTGTCAAGCGAAAACTTCAAACATTTTTGAATTACTAAAGGGACAACTTTCATTGAGCGAAGCCAAGGATGACCTAGCCACAAATGAAATTGATCTAACTGTGGAATGATAGAGAATGTTACATCCAATGTCTTAGGTCCTATTTGTAATGGGAGTACGATTGATCTAATTGTAGGGCACACAAAACCAATATGTGTTTTAATCCATGCTATTGGTTTGTCATAATCATCTTTATAAAGATCATGTAATACTAAAAACTCTTATGTGATCATATTCTTGCCATAGGCAGGATCTATTAATATCCCATCAGTGGGCTTATCATAGATGCAGCTAGCTATGTAAAGAGGACCATTAGGAATGCTTTTAAGTATATCTTGAGAGGAGAAAGTAATATCAAGAGGATTTTTTGTGTGGCCCTTACGAGAGATAACATCTATCATTCCTACCATTTCATCAATAGGATTAATATGTGTAATAGTTGGAGTAATATCATGTTGTTCATCTATTGTATTGACATTCATCACATCATTGTTTGAAGGTTCACTGGCTTTGACAAATGAAACATTGTGTTTAGGCATGGGATTGATAAATATTTTCAAATTCTAATTGGGGGGTGCAATGGACTTATTTCCCAGATCATTAACACCTGTAATGGGTAGAAAACAAAAATCAATGAGGTCTTGTACTATGTTCTTGAGATGCTTGCATTGTTCTGTATCATGTCCATTTTGGCAATAAAAATGAAAATATGAATTTGGTTTAAAGGTGGGGGGTAAAGGTTTGGTTGGGTCAAGGGGTTTGACTATAGGAAAAGTGATCATTTGTTTTTGTAGCAGTTGATTCATTGTTTTAAGAAGAGTGTCAGGTAAGGGGGTAAATTGTTTCTTCAGGTCCCCATAGGTAAAGGGAACTGTTGCTTTAACAGTGACCACTTGATTAGGCATAGGTTAAGTTGGTTGTGAAGGAGGGGGATTGAACTGTAAAAAGCCTCTATTTGGTTTTTTGAAGTGTTGTTTTGGTTGCTTTGTTCAGACTTCTCAGGTCGGTTAGAAGTAGATTTTGCATCACAACTAGTAACCGAGTTGTGACAGTCACAAAGGGTTGTGCACAAATGCATAAAAGAAGGAAATTTCATCATGGTCAATTTACTCTGAATGTGAGTTTGCAAGTTTTTGATAAACATCTTTTGGAGATATGAATTAGGAACCTTGACATCTACTTGAGCATACAATGACTGATAACATGAAATAAAATCAATTACTTTTTCATCTTCATTTTGTTTACATCTCATTAAATCAGCCATTGTCTTTTTGGGAGTCATATGGACTTGAAAATGACTTATAAAGGCATCAACTAGTTCATTAAATGATCGAATTGAATGATTGGGTAAGTTTGAAAACCACTCCAATGCAGTGTCCTTTAAGGTCCTAGGAAATAGTTTGGCTAACAGTTTATCCTCAAGGACAAAATCACTACACAAGGTTGTATAAGCATTGACATGATTAGTAGGGTCTCCTTTGCCTCTGTACTTCTCAAACCTAGGAATCTCAATTCCTTGTGGCATCGGTGTTCTTAAGATCTCCAAATATAATGGGCTACTACGAACATAGTATGTGGGTGGTGTGGTTTGATTTTGGTTAATGGTGGATATTTATTGTTGCATGGAGGAAACAGTCTAAAAGAGTTGTGTAATGAGTGGCTCAGTGTAAGTGATATGAGGTGGAAGAGAGAATGGTGATGGAGTATATGTGATGCTAGGAGAAGTGAAGGGGACACTAAGGGAGGTGAAGGTGGTGGAGGATGGAACATTTGATGCCAAAAAAGAACTAGGAATGCTGGTTGGAATAGCGAAAGGAGTCACATGACTATCTTGTTGCATGGTTGTTGTAACTTGAGGAGTGGTATAGGTAGGTATGGATGCTATAGTTGAAGGAGGAGGAATTTGAGATCCTCCTTGGCTAACCATTGTGTTTGCTGGTTGAGATGTGTTAGAGGTGGAAGAAGCATGTTTTTGGTATATCTCAATAATTTGTCTCATGACATCTAAACCCTCATCACTTTCAAGCATTCAATGAATGTTTTCAATAGCAAGAATTGTAGTGGTGGAAATTTTTTCAAGACACAAGTTTTGTTGCAAACGTCCTAAATCTTCATGAATGTTAATGACTTTATCTTGTGGAATAGGATCATTTTGTGTGCCAACATGCATTGTATGTGAAGCTAAAGGTGTACTAGTGGTAGTATTCATTTTGTGTGTCAACATGCATTATATGTGAAGATAAAGGTGTACTAGTGGTAGTATTCATGCCTAATGCACCATTTTCCATACCAGGAGTAGAAGCTTGAGACAACCTGAGGTCCACAACGAATGTGTTATCACAAGATGCCATGAGTCAGGAACTTCTTCTCACTAAAGTATTATCAATAGGGCACCAAACACTCATACAAGTACCACAAGAGGTGGGGTGAATGCAAATACAATGCAATCTAGGAATAATAAAATGCAAATAACAAAAATTCTGGAAACTAAAATAGGAATACAATACAAGAAAACAAAAATGCAGAAATTATTGTGAAAATGATATAAATTGTTGTGCAAAAAGTGCAATTGGATTGATTCGCCTAGGGTGGCGAATGAGTCCCAAGGGGGGTGTTTTTAAGTTTTTTTCTATTTTTTTTACTTTTTTCAATGTGTTCAAGTTTGTCCAGTGCAGAGAAGTACTGGATATGCATAATTTTGTAATGATGTGATAAAATTAAATGCTACAATGATCTCTAAACGATAGTTTCACTAATGCAATTGTGGTAAGCCCTAGGATGCAAAAACAATGAAAAATTCAATGCAAAAGCCAATGCAATTGAGTCCTAGGATGTAAATTCAATGAAAATCAAAAAGATGATGTTCAATATGCAGGTTCACCAAAATGAACCAAAGACTTTTGGGTTGTCTATGCACTTCTCTTGCACTCTTAGGGGTTTTCACCTAAAAGAAGAGAGATAAGCCCAAAAACTATGGTGGTTCACTCAAACTAATGTATGCAAGATGGAAGTAAGCCTAAATGAAATTATATAGATGTAGAAAAATGATAAAACTGATTGATTATGTATGAAAAACTAATGAAATATGAAGTGTTTGAAAACACAATGTGATATGAAGAAATAAACTAGAAACATAAACAAATGAAATTATAATTGAATGAGAGTAAACAGAGTGCACCTAGAGATGGAATGTTGATGCTAGAAGATTCTAGAATCTGATAGAAATCATTGTTGATGACCAGTGGGACTCATTCGCCACTGATGGTGAATCAGTCCTTCTTTTGGTAAACTTTGTCGAAACTGGTTTCTGACTATCGAGAACTGAATTCTAATGAAATCAAATTTTCCAACCTGAAGGTGGGACTCATTCACCAGTGATGGTGAATCAATCCTCCTCCAAAATTCTACAAATTCAAGGGTCGATTTTGTGGGTCTAGATCTGCACTTGTCTTCTTGTTGGGTTAACGGAGTCAAATCTGCAGAAAATAGACTGGATGTTGTCTCCAAGCTTGAATTAGGGTTTAGTTGACTTGAATCACTTTGATGACTTGTTGACCACTTTTCAACACCTATTTCTTTGACAAATATTCCTACAAGACCTACAAACACACATGCAATGAGGGGGGAAATGGTTAAGGGTTAGAGTATAGGGATTTTCCTTGGCTAAATCTCACTTTGGTAATCAAACCCTTGATAAGGAAATGAAATTAAAACAAGAAAGGAATGATGAATAAACAACATGAAAGTGTCCTAAACTCACCAAAACATCATTGTTGAAGTCTGAAGATATGTCAATGGTTGCTCCAAGATGCTTGATAATTGCTTAATCAAACGATGTAATGATGCTTTGAATGCAAGAATGCTAATTGATGTTGAATGAGTGAATGAGATGAATGGGGGTTAAAATGGATGGAAAAACACTTATTTATACAAACTTATGCCCTAATTACCCAAGAATAAAACATCACAGGCTAACATAAGGTCTTAATGAATAAAAATCTGAAGGAAATTTGAATTTATCTTGAATTTTGTGCCTGGGGAATGGGTCCCACTCTAGGCTCTCAAGTGGGTGTCAGGAATTAAGTTGCATAATTTAATGTTTTTTATCAGGTTTGTATTAAAAAAAACACTTAGTTAAGGCCTATAAGTGCATAAAGGGGACAAATAAAACATAAGAAAGGTGTAATTAGTGATGACAAGCCTAGAAAAGAATGAAAGTTTGTTACAATACTTTACAACACTGTGAAATAAGACTTGGTAATGGATAGAAAGGGAATATTTAGGTGAATTATAATAAGAAGAGTCTAGAAATGTGTAGAAATGTGTTGCAACACTTCACAAAACCTTCACAAGACATCATAATTTGAATATTTAGGACCTAATGTGAATGTTTAAGTTACACTGCAACATTAAATCTAAGCAAAATAAGTCAAGCATCACAGGAAAAAGACCTAAATGACCATGAAAATTTCCAAGATCCATTTTTCTATTTGTAGTAGCTATAATTCAAGGAATGAATACATTTAACATGGACATTACTTTTCATCAACATGAGCTACCTCCCTTGGAAATGAGGAAGAAAAATGATGCCTTCATGATAATAGCTATCTATAATAGGATTGGGAACAAAAAGAAACCTTGTTGAAAATGGTTCCACCCTTAATGTGTGTATTGTGATCCTTTTGGGTAGACTTGGCATGGATAAATCAAGAATTGAACTTGATTCCTTATCGATTCAAAGATTTGACAATGTAGGAAAGAAACCACTTGGTATGATTACTTTTCATATTACAGTTGGAAAGGCTACATTACAAAATCCTATTCATGTTATGCCTCATGATCTTTCATACAATCTTCTTTTAGGAAGACCTTAGATTCATGAGATACATGCGGTGCCTTCAACTCTTCATCGTATCATGAAGTATGTCTGTAACAATAAAGTGTACCAAGTTGAAATAGATCGTAAGCCTAAAAGTTGCTTGCAAGTTGAAAAAGGAACAAGTCCTCTAAACACATTAATTCCAACTTCGAACATAGAACCTATGAAAGAAGAGAAACAAGAGATGGAAAAGGAGTTGAAGTTATTGGAAGATGATTGGGGTTCTTTAGACTTCACACCAACATTTATGGGAGAATACAATATTACAACAAAAGAAACCAAAAAACAAAAGCAACCAATGGTAATGTCAACACAAAATTCTAAAGAAAACTCACACGAATCTACCTCATCTACTCCAAAAAAAGACACAAGCTACACAAATTTTTTTGATGAGATAGATTATCAACAACCACTAAACCCGAAAGAAATGGAGAAACTTTATGGAAAAGGTTATGAGCTGATGAAACAACTTGGCTATAATGGAAAATGATGTGGAAGGAAAGAATAAGGCATCCATGTTCTTATAGAGCCTAACACACAAGAAACAAAAAGTGGTTTGGGGTATTGTCCTTCTAAGATAATGCAAGCAATGAAAAGACCATCGTTAAACATAAATGCCATCATGTGTAACCCTAAAACAACTCTCACCTTGAAGCATCCTGAATTGATTGATACAACTTGTGAAGAATCATTGGAATACTTTGAAGATGATGAAGCCTTGAAATAAATGTTAGGAGTTTATGATAAACCATGTACTACTCCAAAAATGAAATGGGCTACATGTGCTATGATTAGTGCTAAGCAAGAAGATGAAGAAAAGGAAAGTGATGAGAATGATAAAGACAACGAAGAATACAATCTTGAAATTTTGAAAAAAACCACACTACCTTTGGGAGATATAATCAACATACTAATGGATATTAATAACGAGGAGAAAGTGATTAAAATAGGAAAGTGCCTTGATGAAGATGAATAAGAAGACCATGCAACTTTACTTCATGAATTTCCCAAACTTTTTTCTTTGACTTATTCGGATATGTTAGGAATTAATGCGAAGATAGGAACACACAACATAGTCCTCGCAAAGAATGCTAAACCAATTAGAGAAAAGATACAAAAAATGAATCCTAAGATAGCCTTATTAGTTGAGGATGAGATTGAGAAACTCCTCGAAGTTGGTTTTATATGACCTATTGATTATTCTCCTTGGATCTCAAACATTGTTATAGTTGCAAAACCTGACAATTGTATTAGGATCTGTATGAACTTTCGTGATTTGAATAAAGAATCTTTAAAAGATGATTTCACCCTTCCTAATATCGACATGATAGTGGACTCAACTACAAGGCATGCTTTTTTTTTGTTCATGGACAGATTCTCTGGATATAATCAAATCGTTATAAACCCTCTAGATCAATACAAGACAACATTTACTACAACTTGGGGAACATTTTGTTGGGTAGTTATTCCTTTTGGATTGAAGAACATGAGAACAACATATCAATGAGCTATGACATTGATATTTCATGATTATGTATACATAAGATTTTGGAAGATTATGTTGATGATATTATAGCCAAATCTTTAACTCAACAAGACAATGTGAATATCCTTCAAAAAATCTTTAAGTGAATGTGAAAAATATAACATGAGGCTAAACTCGAAAAAGTGTGTCTTTGGTGTAGATAGTGGAAAAATTCTAAGTTTTATAGTATCTCATAGAGGCATTGAGGTGGAAACGAAGAAAATTTATGCTATAGTTAGCATGCCACCTCATATAAACATTTCTCAATTGTGCACTTTACAAGGAATAATTTAGGCTCTCTGTCATTTTGTAGCATCCTTAGCGGATTGAACATTACCTTTTACATAACTCCTTAAGAAAGAGGTTCAATTTAATTGGAATAAGGATTGTAAATAGTATTTTGAGAGTTTGAAATATTACCTTGCTTCACTTATTTTACAACCTGCTATGCAATACAAATCATTCATCCTTTAGACAATAGCATCAGCCCATGCTCTCACAGCATTGTTGGCTCAACAAGACGAAAATGGTAAAGAACATATTTATTATGTTAGTTGAATTCTGATTGATTATGAGACATGATACATGATAATAGAAAAATAATTTTTAGATCTTGTATTCGCTACTAGTAAATTGAGACATTACTTAATGAATGTTGAAATACATGTGATGACAAAATTTGATCCTCTAAAATGCCTTTTCACTAAAACAGATTTATCAGGATGCCTAACTAAGTGGGTTATGTTGTTAACTGAGTTTAACCTTAAGTTTCTCTCACAAGAGGAAATTAAATGACAATCCTTGACTAACCAATAAGATGACGCTTCCTCTCCCTTGGCCTTACCTAAAAATGATTCATTCCTTGATGATAATGTGTTGGTGATTGAAACTAATACATGGGAGTTATATTTTGACTGCTCTAAGTGTATAATAAGCTTTGATGCAGGGGTTATAATAGTGTAATATTCCCTTTTCCTACCACTTAAACTTTGTATGCACAAACAACACAGTAGAGTATGAAGCGTTAATTGTTAGTTTATGCATCATTTTAACTCTGGGACCTCGAAATATTAAGATATTTGGTGATTCAAAATTAGTTATTAAGAAAATAAACAGATTGTATCAAGAAAATCATGAAAAATTATCAAAATATAAGGATCTCACAATGACTCTATTAAACAACTTTGATTCATATACCATTTTTAATATCCCATAAAAAGATAACCGACCTGTAGATGCAATAGCGAGTGCAACTTCCCTTATATCTCCTCAATGTCCTACAAAATATTTCACATTCATTGTCCATACAATTTTTAGTGTAGTAAAATGCATACCCTTGCATTTTCACATTTGTTTGGGCCCACCTTGCTTTATTTATGCTTCTTTTTGGCTTAATTGGTCCTATTTTGTCTCCACAATCCCTATGAATAATATATTTTTTTGGTTAATTTCGGAACTCTCCAATTCATAGATGATAATTTAAAGACTCCATTGGTGTGTCCTTGATTTTTGGGTCGGGAATAAAATTCCACCTAGGGTGTCTTTGTCCCCCAAGACTCTCGGGACCCTAATTTTTGAATATTTGGATTGGGCCCCTTCTTTGTGTTTGTGCCCCAAGTTTTTAGGACTTGGAACTAAGATGCCACCTAGGGTGTATTAGTCCTCCTTGAGTCATTTTTAGGATTTAATTTCAAATTCTATCAGGATTTAGCCTCCTTTATTTAATACATTCATATGTTGGCTTGGTGTGATATAATTTTGAGATATTATGCCAAGATAAGTAAAAATACAAGGTTCTCCGTTCATTTCAACCCAAGCCTTTTGTGAGATCTCTTATCATAGCATAATTGAGTTCACAAGAGCATTCAAGAGAAGATTCATCAAGCATTTGGAGCCGTTTGTAGATTCAAGCATCATATCAAAGAGTTTTCTTGCATCATGTGTGTTTTTGTGCTAACATTTGTGATGTAGGGTTTTGATTCAAGCAAGCAATTCAAGTCCTATATTTCAAGTGTTTCAAGATCTATATCCATTTCTTCCATTACAAACAAGTTTACAAATCCTTATAAGGGATTGGTGAGTTGTAGCATTGCATTTTTTTCATTCACCATTTCCTTCATTATTCTTATTTCATTTCAAGGTTTAATTACCAACAAGGGGTTTGACCAAGGAAAACCCCCATTCACTAACAAACAACAAGATTTTCCCTCTTTTCATATTTGTGATTGTAGATCTAGGTTGAAGACTTGAAGATCACTTAGAGTGCAAAGTTGTCAAAGTTGCAAAGTTGCATTTCAAAGTTGCCATCTTCACGGAAACTCACCTATAGGTCACATTTGAAAAATTCAGAACCTGAAATTTGAAGGGAAGCAAGTGCAGACTTTGGAGCTCAAGATCCTTTTTGGAGTTAACAGAAATTTAGTACGAGACTAATACACCATCTTGGTCATCTTAGTCCTCCCAGGCTCAATTTTTAGAGATTTTCTGAGGTCTGGTTCTGAGATCCAAAGACTCTATATTGGCCCCAAAAAATAACAGTGGGACTAATACACCATTCTAGGCGTCTTAGTCCTCTCTGACATTTTTGAACATCTTTATATTTTTGGAATCCTTAAAGCATCTCCAGGCCTCCTAGGTACACACCTCCTATCCCCCTATTTCATATTTTCATTATTTGCATATCTCATTTAGCTTGAATTTATAGTTTTAGGTCATTTTGCATATGACACTATGTTTTCAAACATTTATCTTTTTCAAGCATTTTCTTAGTGGTGAACCCTTAGAACTCATAGAACCCCTCCTAGGACCTTCCTAATTGTGAATTAACTCACCTTGTGAGGTTGTTAGTCAATCTAATTAGGACTCCTAGGACCTTTAATGAGTGATTAATAGGAAAGTGTGATATCTCTCAAGGTATCTATTTTCCCATTAATCATTTTGGTGAACCTGACTTGTGAGAATTCATTTTTGATTTGGATTCCATTAAATTCCTTTTATCTAGATTTCATCTTGCATTAGCTAAAGTGAATCTAGGGTTTATTGCATTTTTCATTAGTGAAATTGTATTTAGGGTTTCCTATCTTTGCATTAGTGAAAGTGCATCTAGGGTTTATTGCATTTTGCATTAGTGAAATTGAATTTAGGGTTTCCTATCTTTGCATTAGTGAAAGTGCATATAGGTTACATTTTTACTTTATTTCATCATTTCATTTCATTGAAAATCTAAAAATTTCATTGTTCATTATCTTAATTTCATTTAGATACATTCTTATTGCATTGAAAATTGAAAAATTGTATTCAAGTCTTGCAATTCATTGCATGTTCTTAGATACTTTTTCTTTCTCTCATTTGCACATTTTTCTATTTCTGACCATCAGTACCTTCAATAGGCAATCTATAATCACTATTGAAATTCTAGAATTCCCTATTTTTCTAGAAAAAACCTCTACTAGGACTAAAACACCATTCCTGGCATCTTAGTCCTTCTCAGGATTTTTTCCCTAGAAATCTCCCTATGTTGGTTTTTGTCTATTTCAGCATCTGTAACTTCAAAATATCACCAGGAGGACCAAGACACCCTTCCTATCATCTTAGTCCCTATTGAATTTGATTCTTTAGCTTCTAGAATCTGAAATTGCTTTCTATGTTTATGTGGGTTTCCTTCTGTTTTTAGTTTCAGTTTCTAGAATTGTTGTTATTTCAATTCAATCTTTCATAATGGATATGTGCTTTGAAAAGTTGTGGATGTCATTGAAATCCTTGATGGATGTTTCAAATTGTGCCTTTGGTAATGATCCTAATGAAATTGAACTCACTCATTCTAAATCCACTCCTAATGCATGTCCTCCTCATGATGTTGACATCATTGGAGAAGATGATGACAACATGAATAAGTTCCGAAATGATTTTCTTGATAACCTTGAAGCTAATGCAACCTTCTATCCATCCATGAAACAACTAGATCCTTCCACCATACCACCTCTTGAAATGTTTGGTTACTTACATCCTGAAATCATGACAAAATATGAACCCAAGCTTCCAACAACAGATAAACCTAGTTCCTCTAAACAAGCAAACATCCAACCATTTTATGATAACAAAGTGACCAACACCTCCATTAACCTCAAAGAAACATATGGAAAAGGCTTTACTATCTTAAGAAAACAAGGATGCGACACAACAAGTGAACATGAAATTCATCAACTTCTAGAGCAACAACCAACCAATGAAAACACAAAAGAGATAGGATATCAAGATCCCCCTCACACTGATAAACCTCATAGAGAATACTTAAAACTTCGTAGTGATGGAACAATGATCTTTGATTCTCCCCCTGATATGAATATCCTTCTTCCTCTTGAAGAACAGGTGTTTATCAAAGACGAAGAATTCCACTTCGGTTTCTCTCCCCAACCTTCTCTTGAAGAAATTCTTGAAGCAAACAAGAGACAAAATCTTTACAAATTCAAATACTTACCAGTTTTGCAAAATATCACAAGCATTGAACGAAAATTGGAAGAACTTGTTAACTCATGTTGGATTACCCTACCACCTCCCACTAGAATCAAGCATCCTAAAAAAAATAAACATTATGCATATCATAGGACTTTTGGGAATCTAACTGATGAGTGTCACACTTTTCAACATATACTTAACAAATTTGACATGTTAGAAATAGTCCCTTAACGTGGGGCTCTATGTCATGTAATAGTTTGAGAATTCTCTATTCTCACTATTACATGACCCTTCTCATCACCTACCTCATCCCATTATTTTCTTGCACTCAGTGGGGGAAAGAAGTTGTTGGCCTTGTCCTAGTAAGGGATTTGTTGTTGTCCCTTAGGTTTGTTATCTACCTTCTGCTTATTCAGACTGAGATTGGGAGGTGGGTGATTTGCTTTAGGTTGACTCACCTTTTCCTTACTAGTCTTTTTCCTTTTCCTTTTTCTTTGTTTACATGTGTGTAATGTGATCCCCTATGATGTTATGTTTGATGTTCTTCTCTCTATGTGCATTCCTCTATTTGTACCTTCATTCGTTTATATGTCATATACTTTTACCTTTTGATTGATCCTTTTCCTTTACTTTCATTTTTGTTTCCTTTTTTTTCCTTTTGGGGATGACACAAGGCATTGAGGCATTCATGTCTCCTTCATGTTGACCCAAAATATTTTTCATTATCTTTTCCTTTCATTTTAGTTTCCTTTTCATTTGTCTTGTGTTTTCCTTTTTGGGATCATGCAAGGTGTCGAGACACCCTATGTCTCTTCCATGTTCACCCAAAAGGATTTTCTTTGTTTTCACTCTCTTTGTGTCTTTCTTCCAGTTTTATGTGTATTTGGGGGATGATGATAGTTCCAAGCTCTATAAAAACATTGTGGAAAAGAACACACTGACCCCAAATCCATAGATCCCTTATGTGTTTGGTCTTTTCATTTTGGGGGCAACCCCTTTCTTTTCCTTTTCTCTTGCATGACGTAGCCTTACTCGAAAACATATGACTTGGCATAGGGCTTTCCAAATTGGATCTCATGTCTTCCTTATTGTTTGCATTTTCATTTGGCTACTTTAAAGTAATTTCTCATAGCATGGTGTTAGCAATTTCTTTAAAATGGGGGAATACATTGGCATCATTTCATTGGCATTATTTTGATTGCATTTTTTTCCTTTTCATGTTCTTTGATGTGATTTTATTATTTCACATGATGTGTTTTCCTATTTGTGGTGACATTGGGAGTAATGTCCTTCAAGAGTGTGATCTATCTTAGCATATTATATTCCCCTTAGTGGTGATGTGATGAACTGCATCCCTTAAGTGGTGAATCTTTTATCCTTTGATTTGTCCTCTCTTGGAGACATTAGGAACAATGTCCCTTAAGAGTAAGACCTCACATGAACTAAGAAAAATCCCTTTGAACATTCATCTTTCTTGTTGCATTCATTTTTGTCCTTATTAAATTCATGGAGCTATGGCTTTGATTCAGACCACCTTGGCGCTCACCTAGTGGACACCTAGCTCCCACTAGCCCTTGTGAGCATACATTTTTGTACCTTTTTAAAGTCATGGAGGTATGGCTTTGGTATGGTCCCCTGGGGCTCACCTAGTGAACACCTAGCTTCACTAGCCCTTGTGAGCATGCATTTTTCTTTTGTCCCTATCATAGTCATGCATATATGATGTTGATATGAACTTCCTGGGGTTCACCTAGTGGACACCTAGCTTCACTAGCCCTTGTGAGCATGTGTTTTATTTGCATAGTGGACATCACATTCCACTTGTAAACTTTCTTTTTGGACAAACTACTTAGACCTGGTCCACCGCATTGGATGGCATATCGAAGCTTGATCCGCTACAGTTTTCCTTTTACCTTTTTCCTTTTTCCTTTTTCTTTTCTTTGATGGTGTATGTTTGCAATTTTCTTATGGATTCATATATCATCTGCATGTGTGTTCCTTTGTGCCTATGTTGGTTTTCCATAAGATCTTGATCCTGGGGGCTTGGCCACCCTCTTGATTATTGTCATCCTATCTTACTAGAATTTGTACATTTGAACCCCTCTTGTTGTGTGGTTGGCTACTTTAGTGTGAGTTTGAAGCAATTTCATCCTCTCACTAAAGTGGGGGCTAAATGTAGTGTAGTAAAATGCATACCCTTCCATTTTCACACTTGTTTGGGTCCGCCTTGCTTTATTTATGCTTCTTTTTGGCTTAATTGGTCCTATTTTGTGTCCACAAGCCCTATGAATAATACATTTTTTTGGTTAATCTTGACATTCTCCAATGCATAAATGATAATTTAATGACTCCATTGGTGTGTCCCTACTTTTTGGGTCGAGACTAAAACACCACCTAGGGCATCTTTGTCCCCCAAGACTCTCAGGACCCTAATTTTTGGATATTTGGATTGGGTCCCTTCTTGGTGTCTATGCCCCAAGTTTTTAGGACTTGGGACTAAGATGCCACCTAGGGAATCTTAGTCCTCCTTAAGTCATTTTCAGGATTTAATTTCAAATTATGGTGGGATTTAGCCTCCTTTATTTAATGCATTCATATTTCAGCTTGGTGTGATATAGTTTTGTGATATTATTCCAAGATAAGTATAAATACAAGGTTCTTCATTCATTTCAACCCAAGTCTTTTGTGAGATCTCTTATCATAGAATAATTGAGTTCACAAGAGCATTCAAGAGCAGATTCATCAAGCATTTGGATCCATTTGCAGATTCAAGCATCATATCAAAGACTTTTCTTGCATCATGTGCATTTTTGTGCTAATATTTGTGATGTAGGGTTTTGATTCAAGTAATCAATTCAAGTCCTATCTTTCAAGTGTTTCAAGATCCATATCCATTGCTACCATTACACACAAGTTTGTAGATCCTTATAAGGGATTGGCGAGTTGTAGCATTGTATGTTGTTCATTCACCATTTCCTTAATTATTCTTATTTCATTTCAAGGGGGTGCTGCCACAATAGTGGTTTACACATTCTGGGAGATCCTGTTTTTTGCTGAAATCACATATTTTTAGAAAATATAATGATTTAAGCCTTGAAAAGTTTCATTTAAAGGATTCCAATTGAATAGGGTTTGATCAAACCACCTTAGATCAAGCCCCCTTGGATAGAACCCTTCTAGTTTTAAACCATACCTATAACAGAGTTTCCTTTACACCTATCAAAATGCTTATAAAAAACCACTTTTGATTTACCTTTTGGGGGATCAAATAAATTTATTTAAAATTTATTGTTTGTATGTAATCCTTATTATAAGCTTCCAAAAAAGTATAATTATAATTAAATTAAATTTTATTATTATATTTATTTTTTATTTCTTGTGAATGTAGGTTTTTCATCGAAAATCAAGCTCTTTGTTCTACATGTGGAAAAATAGAAGATTATCAAAAAATAAATTTGAAAAATATGAGTGCACCAGATATTGAAGTCCTTGATCCAACAAAAAAAATTTGAATTTTGATACATACAAAAAAAGTTGTGTTATATGGTTTGCCTATGTCTGAATTGTAATTGGTTTGACTTTGAAACTTGATTAAGGAAAAAATATTCAATAAAACACTATGAAACTAATTGAAAGCACTAGATATCATAGTTACAAATCTAAATTTGAAAAAATTATAATTTTATCCTTCACAGAAAAAAATTTGTGTTATACAGTGAGTGTCACTCCTTAAAAATGGTGTTTACTGAAAAAAACTAGTTTTCAAAGGAGATGGAAAAATAAGTGCTAACTGATTCCAAAAATTTTGAAAAAAATATATTTATAATCTACAATCTAATGGTCAAGCTAAATCAACTAATAAAACCCTTGAGCAAATCTTATAGAAAACAGTAAGCAAGCATAATAAAGATTGGCACATGCAATTGACATATGCATTATGGGATTATCATACTAGTATTAGAACATCAACTAGAAATACTCCTTATAACCTTGTCTATGGTACCTATTACCCTTTTTTGCTTATAGCTCAATCAGGTAGAGTTGGAATGAAGTTTGCAGATTTTGAGAGCATTCAGGAGCAGAAGAATTAATGCATTATTTGAAGTTTTCAGCTTTATTGTTTTGCTAACATGTTTTTTCACTATGCAGATATAGGTGAAATTTTGTTGCTGGATTCATTTCTTTTAATATTTTAGCATGTGGGGAAAAAATGAGCTCCCATAAAGGTTGAGCCCAGCATGCTACCCTCTTAGATTCAAAAGATGCAACGAAAGTTTTTTTATGAATGGAATTTGCAAATAATGTTGAGTTCCATTTGAGAAAATAGACTATTAATGGTGATATCATTCAAAAAAAGATTTTATGGATGAGAATATGAGAAAAATAGTAACCATTTGAAGGTCTTGCACCACAAGAATAATGGTCAAGTGTTGCAATCATATCTCGAAAACTACAATCTGGGTCTTTGTGATTTTTGGAAGAAAATTAGAACACAATGAGGTGAAAAAACTCTTTAAATTTCTCACTAACCCAATTCGTACTTTTTGAAAAAATTTCACCAATTCTAAGGAAAAGTGACCATTTGAAGACCCTACACCACAGGAACAATGGTCACGTGTTTTGATCATATCTCAAAAACTATGATTTGGGTCTTTGTGATTTTTGGATAAAAATTAGAAACTAATAAGGTGAAAAAACCCTTTAAATTTCTCACAGACCTAGTTCGTAATTTTTGAGAATAGATATTGGAGGTGGAACTAAAAGTGTATCATGCATTTGATGTCAAATTGAAGTCTTTTATCCTTATTTCATGGTCGAATTGAGGTGATTCCAGGGTCCACTTTGGTCATGTAGTTACTTGTGTGTTTCTTGCATATTTTTAAACAAAATCAACTATGTAATTAAATATTAAAAGTAATATTTTATTAATTACCTTAATATTTACCATGCAATGCATAAAAGGAGGGCTTTTACATGTTAAATATTAAAAATAATCACAACTAATTATCTTTAATATTTAATCAAACAGTTACCTTTTTCCCCAAAATCATGCAAAAAACACAAGTGTAATGGAACTAAAGATATTTTCATGCATTCAGAGTTGAACAAGAGAGTTTGGCCCTATTTTGGAGTTGTCTCATACAGTTTCAAGGTCAACTTTAGTCAAACTAGTTGTCAGAGGGAGTTTGAGCCTATTTTTTCTCAAATTATTTTAGTTCTGACTCCCCTTTTTATGGATTCCATCTTTGCTCATGAGAGGATTTTTTAGATATTTTTCACCTACAGTTTGCTACTAGTTCCACCTCTTGGCACATTGGAGTTTTCATCACATTATATATATTGAGAAAAGACTTAGTCTTTTTTCTCAATTCTTGTTTTATACCTTTGCATTCTACAAAGACAATATCTCGTAACTTAGTTTTATTTACAGTTTAATATAATACAATAGCTTTTACAAGTTATCATAGTTTTTCAGTTGTAGAATTTTCCTTTCATCTTTCAAATATTGTCAAGTTTTCCTTCCAGATTTCAGGTGTCATCCTTATGCTTGATTTGATAAGAAAATTTTGTGTTTTAATCTTGAAACCTTTATTTTTTCTGTCTCACTCATAAGTGTATGAATCCAATTAAGTTTAATTTCATAGGTTATACATTGTGCAAATAATTCATAGTTATCATCTTTGTTGTGAAAATATTGTTTTTTCCTTCAAAGAGTGATTTTATTAAAGTCTTTGTATGAAATATTTATGTGATTGAACTGTTTAGATCTAGTTGTGCAGATAGAATCTTTGAGAGGTCCTTGTGAATCAGTTTGCAAGTTTATCATCTTTTAGGTGCATCACCATCATTTAATTCAATTTTGCATTCCACTAAGCCTTCTATCCCTTTTCCTACATAAGTCATTAGATTCTAGGAGATCAAAAGGGGAACCAATCCATAATCTAGAGATTCACTTTCATTATGAGCAACCCACAGGCTCAAAAGTGTTTCAATGTTACACGGGATTGTTGAGCTTTACAGCTTTGCATCTGGGTGCAATCCCTCGTGATAACATTACTGAGGTGATAATACCCTTGGAGTTAGAGATTCTTTCATTAGGAATCACTCTTCAAGGACTTATTGATGACAATACTTATAAAGAACAATTATTATTTCAACTTGAAATTCTTGATGAACAACGCATTAATGCTCTTCAACATCTCTAAGATTACTCTAGAAAAATGTAATGTAATTACAATGATAACATCACCCCTCGCTCATTTATTAAAAGGTGATTTGGTGTTGTTTGAAAATCAACATAATGTCAATTCTGCCCTAACTGATAAAGTAAAATTCAACCCTAATTAGTTAGGACATTACATAATTGATGAAAGTTATGGGTTTGGAGCATATACATTAACATAAATGGATGGAACACCTCTTAAAGAACCTATTAATGCTACAAATTTACGTTGGTACTATGTCTAACGTTCTTAAATAGAGTGAATGATAAATAAATGATGTTAGAGTTAGTAGAAAGTAGGCTATTTCTCTCGCATTGCTTCATTCTTGACAAACAATCATTCATGTTTCTTGAATGCTAAGGTAATTATTCAAATTATTTTTGGGTTGTTACTTTAGGTTTCATTCTATTCAAGTTAATATTGTATGTTGTGTTCAATTAGATCCTTATATGCATTTAATGTTCTATAATTAGATCACAGGTGCATTTAATCTAGCATAGCATACTCAATCATAATGTGTCATCTAAAAGAAGCTAGGATAGTTTTAATTATATGACATAAAATATGTTAGATCATGGAGACATTTATTAAATGGTCTTACAAATATTATTTCATAAATCACATTGACATCTAACTTAAACACATAAACAACCAAACATAGATGCTCATATATATATATATGAGCATCTATGTTTGGTTGTTTATGTGTTTAAGTTAGATGTCAATGTATATATATATATATATATACATCATCAAAAAGTTGTAAGTACATGACATACAATGCTAGTATGGCCTATGGCTTCCAGATCCCTTGATACCTAGTGATCGCATCCATCGAGAGACAATGGTGTGCAATCATGAACTAACAATAGAATCTAGTGCCTCCTGTAAGCCCTAGGCCCATCTAATAGTTGTATCCTTCTATATGATGGCCTCCATTCACTCTCACTCTATGCAGCCTCTATCCACCTGTAGTTTGGT
Source organism: Sequoia sempervirens (assembly GCA_007258455.2). Classification (NCBI taxonomy): domain Eukaryota; kingdom Viridiplantae; phylum Streptophyta; class Pinopsida; order Cupressales; family Cupressaceae; genus Sequoia; species Sequoia sempervirens. The sequence goes on from VDFB02281492.1 coordinate 191,959,178, forward strand.
AATCTCCCCATGAAGTCTCTCAACCTCTGTTGGATCTCGAGATGACCAAAGCTCTTCATATGCAGCCTGCAATGCTGACAGGTCACCCTTGGATTGATCAGCATGCCTAGTAGCACTCTCATATGTACCTCTCAACCTCGTGAAAGGCTCAAACAACTTTGGATGTTGCTCCATGATTTCATTTGTGATCAAAGGAGGTACTATCTCTATGGCTGCCTATCGGTAGAGATCATGCAATTCTCTCATAGACCTTGCAAGATAGAAATCATAAATATAATCAATACACATCATGATATATATATATATATATATATATATGTATATATATATGTATATATATATATATGTATATATATATATATGTATATATATATCTAAGCATGAATATGAGCATAATTAAAAAAGCATAAGCATAATCATAAATAATGTGTCATCACCTAGATCTCTAGCCAGTTGTGTAAAAATAGCCTCATCCTATGTAGGAGGAATATAAGATGTGCTAGCATGTGTTGCAACTGCTGAATATGATCTAGTAACCTAGGTGAGAACTAAATCTCTTCACTCATGGGAAACTGGACCCTCATCTACTGTATCAATACCCTCACTCATCAACTAGCCCTTATCCTTGTCCTTCTCATCCTCCTCATCCTCCTACTCATAGTCTGAGTCCACCTCCTCATCATAATCCTCCTCTACCTCATCCGCAAATAGGTCTATAGTCCTGACCCCTGTCTCCTCACTTGTCTGCTCCTTGTCATTCATGTGATCTGGAAGAGGCCCTGCAAAGCCTATACGCTGATCCATAGGAAATACTGGAGCTCATCATATTGTGGCCCACCACTCCTCATATGCTTTTGTAGCACCCATGTCATTAGTGTTAGAGACTAGGGGCATCTTGAGATCTAAATCATCTGAATCACTAGATATAACATCATCGAATGTAATTCATCTCATATCTCTTGCCTATAGGAACTCCACACTATTCTTCTATAAAATGGTCATGTTACTAGTGGCACATGTACCTGTCTGAACTTTCTCATGACACAATTGTAATATAATGGTCTCACTCCTCCCCAATAGAAACATGTCCCTCTGCATCATCATCAACTAGTGAGTCTCATCTGGCCACTACGGTATCATCTGGTAAGGTCTCCATAAGATCTCTTGATCTGGGCAATCAAATCTAACTCTCCAGAATAGCAGATCTCCATATTTCCATGCTCATCTCAATGGATAACTGAAAGAGCATGGGTATCCCAAGGCGCATACAGAAGGAAATCTAGTCAACCTAGTGCATGTGATATGCTCCAGGCACCAAACATGTAGTAGTGTACAATGCACCATGCTATCCACCTCACGGTAAATGAATCATCCTAATTCATAGTAAAGATGTGCCAGTATGCTATGACCCCACACATAAATGGTCCTGCGATGCTCCATCTCCTGTATCATGTGCACTAGTCCTCCATCTAGGTGTACTCCACGACCATCTAGGACTAGTACTAATGCTATGGTAAAAATCATAATCTACCTCAGAAGTGGCAATTGTGCATAGAGTAGCCACTGTAGCTCAATACATGGCCCCATGATCTCCTCCCAAATTGGACCTTCAAGATAGTATTGATATTTTCTCTCATCGCCCTGTATAAATGGTCCTCTAAAAAATGGACAATCTCACCTTGAATAGGAACTCAAAGAATGTGATAAATATCCTATAGAGTGATAGTCATCTTACTAGTAGGTAGACGAAAGGTGCAGGTATTTGCATCCCATCTCTCTAATAATTCCTTTAGCATGGAATCATGGTATCTCATAGGGGGCATGAGATACATCCAGTATATCCCTGTAGCTCATAATGTATCCCTCTCCTCCTCTAACAGCACTATGACTAAGTCTCGTAAATGACAAAATAGTCTATCATCGAGACAATGTCACGATCGCACTAGTACACAAACATCAATATATGACTAAATAAACTACTAAAAATTGTATATAAATGACCAATTTTAGTCACGTGACTATTAGTAATTATTTGTAGTCATTTATAACGTGACCAAATTTATGACTAAACTATTTCAGTCATTTATTTAGTCATTGATTTGGTCATTGATTTAGTCATATATTTAATCATTAATTTAGTCATATATTTAGTCATTTATTTAGTCATGGTAGTCATTTATTCAGTCATATATTTAGTCATATATTTAGTCATATATTTAGTCATTAATTTAGTCATATGTTTAGTCATTAATTTAGCCATTACTTTAGTCATATATTTAGTCATATATTTAGTCATTAATTTAGTCATGTATTTAGTCATTAATTTAGTCATATATTTAGTCATTACAAATCAAATCTAACTTAATTAATCCTCACAAATTTATGCATATAAATTTCAAGTATCATAGATATTCAAATGTTGAAGAAGCACCATGAAATGAAGACTAAAATGTTTGAACAAAGATGATTGATCAAACACAAACACAAACATATTACAAATCAAGAGGAGCCACAACATAGTATTTATGAGTGGAGAAAAAACCACTCTAAAAATTCGCTTCATTAAGCCTCATTGAAAAATCAAAATCTCATTGGTTACATTCAATGTCTCAATGACACTATACAACTTACATACACTATATAAAAAAATACTCCTATTTTCATATACTTATACTGTTTTCCCCTTCCTTAACTGCGGTCCTTTTGGAAGGGCATCAACCTCCTATAGGGCCTCAACCCATTTAATCCCCTTGCAAGTCCACAACTTTCATGCCGCTATTGGTTTCGGCTCCTCCAAACTCTTCCTCGCTGGTATTCACCTTTCACTTCTCCAATTTGGAGTTGCAGCCTTAAAATAAGGTTTTGAAATTTGCATATCAAAAACTTAGAAAATTCAAATAATACAGAGGATAAAATTCAAACATTTTCTTTTCCTTTTCCAACTATGGCACCATAAACTTAGGTGCTAGATATAATGTTTCCTAGTTATCTCTTACAATTTTTAGAAAGATGAATTCATGCAAGACAACAAACAAATAGACAATATTCAATTGGTGATATATAACTTCCTTATTCCTAAACAACTGATCAATAACTTGATTATTGATTGTAAATTTGTAATTGATACACTTGAAAGTGTCTATGCCTATGTGTGAATTGGAGCTTTGGATGAGGATATGAACATCCATCAAAAGAATATTTGGAAGTAGATTTTTATCAGATATTGTAGTTACAAGTTCCACTAATTATAATAAAGATAAATAGTTTTACTTTTTTGTATCAACTAATACAATTTTGATAACTTTTAGAGGATCGACAATGCTAGCCTTTATCATATCAACATACTCACTTGCAAGTTGCAACACAACATTAAACTTATTGATTTGACTCAACATCTAAGAAAGAAAAAGAAACTTCAAACATTATCAATTTAGTAAAAAAATCATCAATTTCAAAGATTAAAGTAGCCAATGTTTCACTCACTACATCCTTTGCTACAATCAAAAGAGGCCTTTGTTTTTGTGATAAATGCAACAAGAAATTATATTATTTGTCAAAATTTATCACTATGTACTTATGAACTCAAGATCAGTCAAATTGTCAAACCAATCGACATGACTACCTAATTTCTATCTATCACATACACTTTGGGTATACAAGATCATTGAGAATCCCAATTATTGAACTATCAAATTCAGCAATGCAACAAAATTATATCTTAAGTAAAATATAAATCAAATCAACATTACATGTCTCAGCTTATCAATTGATCTCAAATTGTATATACACCTTTGTCATATAGCTTAAGGACATCTACAATAAATATGCACAAAATAAATTTGGTGGAAAGGCTTTAAAAACTTTCAAGCGAATACAATTCATAGGTGTAAAGCCAAATTCCACAACCTTTGCCAACATCCTCCATGCTTGTGCCAAAATGGGAGATTTGAAACAAGATATGAATATCCATCAATGCATAGACAATACACGATAGTATCCCTATAAGAAATGTGTTCTATGGATTGTAATATTGCAGGATATGCACAAAATAGATATGTTGAAAAGGCTTTACAAACTTTCAAGAAAATGCAATTGGTGGGTGTAAATCTAGATTCCACAACCTTTGCTAGTATACTCCCTGCCTATAATAAAATGGGAGCTTTGGACAAGGTATGTACATCAATCAAAGCATAACAGAAGGCGGATTTCTATCAGATATTATGGTTGGAAATGCTCTGGTAGATATGCATGGAAAATGTGGAAGCACAGGAAAGGCACATGAACTGTTTGACAAAATGCCTCAAAGAGATGTCATCTCATGGAATGCAATGATTGCAGGTTTTGCAGAAAATTGTTTGTTGAAAAGGCTTTCAAAAATTTCAAACGAATGCAATTGGTAGGTATAAAGCCAATTTTTTTTCTAGAGTCCTCCCCGCCTATGCCAAAATGGGAGCTTTGGGATGGGCTATGAACATGCACCAAAGAATAATGGTAGGGGATTTTTTGTCAGATGTTATAGTTGGATATGCTCTGGTAGACATATATGCAAGATGTGGAATCATAGACAAAATACCTGAATTATTTGATAGAATGCCTCAAAGATATTTCATCTCATGGAATGAAATGATTGATTGCAAAATGTGCACAAAATGGATTTTGCAAGGAACCTCTCAAAATATTTGAATTAATGAAGCACTCTGGAACACATCCTAACAATGTAAGATTTTCTTGGGTTCTAGGTGCATGCAATCATGCAGGTTTAGTGGATGAGGGCTGCACATACTTCACACAAATGTGTAAAATTTACTTATCTAAGGGCAGAAAAATCTGCAAGGAAATGCTAAGAAATAAAATTCTAAATAGAAATGAGTAAAATTTTTCCTAGTAATTTCACTTGGTCATGATTACCCCCATTCATTTGATGGTTTAGATATTAAGAATTTTTTTTTAATATAGTACAATGTTACCTTCAACATAAAAATATGTTATAAGAATTAAACTCGACATTTTTAGATGTGTGCACTACCTGCACGAGGGATTTGCAACCATAAATATAATGATAAACAAGTAAATTGTGTGCATTTACATCCTATTCTTTACTTTGTATTGATATATTAAAGTCAAACAACATTATTATTTGGAATCATCTAATAAGAATTCAAATGTCTGATAATGCTTAAACCAAGTTGGGATGATCATCTTGCAGGGGGCAGATTTTGAAAAGATTTCTGATGGAAATGTTGACACATTAGTAAACTCCAAAGTGTTCTTCCCTGAAGTCAACAACTTAGTTAAAGGAAACCAACAACTTATATTTTAAGTGCAATAAATTAAAGGAGAAACCAAATCAATGTATGATGATCCTATGTGGAGATTTATTTTCTATAATGTTATTTCAAAAGTTAAAACTTAAGATATACAGCAAAAAAATACTATGCTCTATGATAGCATGTCCGACAAACAATCCTTGACTTCAAAACAATAACAATTGTATTAAGCATGCAATAAATTGTTGGTTCATCTTTGAAAGATACTTACCATCCCTTGAATAGAAGTGTATTATTGGACCTGAATATACAGATTTGTTAGTAATGGCTTTGTTCTTAACTTCTCCCTCTCGTACTAACATTTTTTCCAAATGCCATATGTTCATGATCTCTGTAAAAGTATTAACTTCCTTTTAGTGCTCCAAAGAAAACCAAACAAAAGATACTTATTTTTCAAATATATGATGCTCTTAATTCTATTCATAAAAAATCACATCATTTTTGTTTGATGTAAAGAATATTATTAAATACATGATAGACAATAGGCTAGCATTATCAAACTTTAAGTGAAGTCAAAATGTTGTTGCCCCAAAATAGAAATATTACTCGAATAATTTAATGAGATTTGTTAAATATTGAATCATTCATGTATAGGTAGGTCTCAAATCAAAATGATTGTTCACTAGTCAATTAAACATTTGTAGTAGGGTGTGACATTTTCTTTTGGTCAATTTCTTGTTTGCAATCCTTTAGATCTATCAAGTGACGTCTTGCATCTAAAAAGAAAATTTTAGCTATGACTAGAGGTTGTTCTACAAAGTGTTGGTTCTCTAGAGAAATTAAGATGTTTGCTAAGATCATACATAATGGTAGAATTATTCCCTATAATTACATCAAGATGTCCTTTAAAGTACCTAACACTCAAAGAAGGGCCTAATCAATATTAGGTAATTCCTTAAAGAGCCTCCCTCTTCTTCTATTAGATTAAGGCTTCATATAGAAGCCCAAGATAATATAACATGTACTACTATCCTTGATAAGAAATATTTCAAGATTAGCGTATCAAAGGAGGAAATACATGCTACATGGGTCTCCCATATATGCAACATTACCATGGATGGCTAGATGGACATTCGACACCTTCTATTCATCAATAATATGGTCACATGTAAGGAGATATCTTAGCCCCTTAGAACAATTGATTGTTTGAGAAACTACAAGGATGTGAAGTTCTAGTTTCAATCCTCTAAGATGTCATTGAGGAGGTTGACACTAACAATGTGGTAAAGATTGTGATAAATGTGGTATATGTGCAACCTACAAGCATATACCTATTGAATACCTTGTGTGTAGGCCATGTACAATGCACTCAAGGAAATTGAAAAAAATTAAGTGGACCAAACATTTTGTAGCCAACAGACCACAATCACATGCAATATTTTGGTCTTGAATTCATCAGACCTATTGAAACCAAATGTATATTCTATTTCACTCACTTAGAGAGGGTGGTTGAATTACAAGAGCCTTTGCAACTAGTTTTACATGGGGATGCACTCCCCATCCCCAAAAATCCCCACATTTCCAAGAGAAGGGTGTCCCTAGAATGTAGGTACATAGGGACTTAGAGGGAACATCCCTTTGCCATCCCACCACTGCTCAAGACCTAGGGACATTTTTGAGGCATCTCCCTCAAGGAGAGGAGGTTTCCAAGACATCCCCTTGGTTTAATCATTAACACATAGTTGGAAAACTCACCAATTTCAAGTACTCAGCAAGCCCAGAAAACTCAGTTAAAAAAAAACTCTGCAAAAACTCAGAAAAAAACTCGACAACTTAAAAAATTGCTTAAATTTCACTAAAAACACATTTTTTTGCAAAATTCAATGATAAGATGCATCCAATGAGTCAATAAATGAGTACATAAAAGAAACAAGTTGATTCTAGTTGTATTTGATTTATTTGAAAGCAAATTGGGTACAAAATGGCATCCTCATGTGGAATGCGTTGATATTGATATTATGAAACAAAATGAAAATAGAAAATTGTTTTTGTAAAAATGAAGACTTGTAGGAAAACTTGGAAAATTGGACTTGGAGAGTACCTAGAAAATCAAATGAATTCAATGGGATTTTGAGGACAATTCCCCCAATGGGGGTCGAGGGGAAGTGCCCCTTGTGGGGGTTTAGGGGCAATGCCCCTAGTGGGGTTGAGGGGCAGTACCCCTTGTGGGGGTCTGGGGGAAACACCCCTAGCGGGGTTGAGGGGTAGCGCCCCTCATGGGGGTTTGGGGGCAATGCCCCCAGTAGGGTCGAGGGGTAGTGCCCCTCATGGGGGTCTAGGGTAAATTTCCCCCAACGGGGTCGAGGGGCAGCACCCCTTGTGGGGGTTTGGAGGCAACGCCCCCTATGGGGTCAAGGGGCAACACCCTCGTGGGGGTTTGGGGGTAGTGCCCCTCATGGGGTCCGGGGGTAGCGCCCATGTGCCCCTACCGCCAACACCAATTTAAGGCTTTTGAAACCATACAAAACTCCATGGAGTACCTCATTTTCATGATTTTTTGAGTGGCAAAAAACTAGCTACCAAGTCTAGCTTTTATGTGTACCCTAAGAGCCCTATAGCATGAGCTCAAAAGAGACAACTCTTTTGGATTAAATTCAATTAAAAAATAAGTCAATATCACATTTCACTCATGTCAAGTAAGTCAATTCCATCTTTCACTCATCAATCAAATTAACTAATTAGTTGTCAAGTTAACTCTCAATCAAATTAGTTGACTAGTCAATTAAGCTAGTTGACTGATCAATTCAATTGAGTTGAATAGTTAATCATATCTCTATCCTCAAAACTAGTTAAATCAATCTTGGCCATTCATATTTTCACCTCTAAACCTATAAATCCATCATTCCTTCCAAAAATTTGGGGAGCATTCTGAAAAAGTCTATGATCCATTTATGAATATTTGAATCAAATCATTTTCATATTATCAAAGAGCTTGCACATCAGTTGAGCATTCACAAATTTATCAAAAAACATTAATCAACGAACCTAGTTGACCAATTAACTAACTTTATTATTATATTTCTATCATGGTTAAGCATGCTATCTCCCCATCGGTGGGACGTTGTGTTATCTTTCACCGATATGTTCTAGTGCTACAAATATGCTTTCATCGGTCTATCAGTGGAGCTATGAGGGGAGTTCCCCTGATATAGTAATGTTAGGCCGATAGTGAATATAGGTTGAGTATTTCCAGCAACATTGCTTTTTTAGTTGGATCCTAAAAATGTTGCAACTTATGTTCTTTAAAACATCTATACTAGGTTCAAATAGTAAAGAGATTGATGAAAGATAGAGGAATTAAAAAGATACTTGGATATTATAGTTGGATATGCTCTGGTAGACATATATGCAAGATGTGGAATCATAGACAAAACACTTGAATTGTTTGAAAGAATGCCTCAAAGAGATGTCATCTCATCCAAAATGAAATGATTGATTACAAAATGTGCACAAAATGGATTTTACAAGGAACCTCTCAAAATATTTGAATTAATGAAGCACTTTGGAACACATCCTAACATTGTAAGCTTTGATTGGGTTCTAGGTGCATGCAGTCATGCAGGTTTAGTGGATGAGGGTTGTACATACTTCACACGTTAGTAACACTATCAGCCTAACATTACTACATCGGGGGAACTCCCCTCATAGCTCCAGCAATAGACCAATGAAAGAAACTCACAATACAAATATCGGCATAACAAAAGGCTATCGAAACAACATAAAACCTAGTTCCCTTGATGCAAAGATAAAAGGCTAAAGGCATTAGAGGTAGTGCCACCTATCAGTGGACCATGATTGAATAGGAAAAGTGTTTACCATCTGTTACAAAATACTGAAATACAATGTTATATAGACTTGAAAGTTTGAAACTGGCTAGACAAAAAATAGACATGTCTAAAATTCATATATATAATATATATGGAATTGTGCATCCAAACTCCAAGGTGACTTATATAATGATAGGATTAATAAGATAGAACTGAAACATTTTATTCGGATTTATTGTCTCAGCCCAAGACAAACATTTTAGAATTAGGAATATAGAAAAGGAGTCAGTCAGATGTATTCATTCTCCAAAGAGAATAAATTGAAAACAAGTCACTGAGGTACAAGGTGGAACAGTTGAATCTCATCCAAGCTCTTCAAAGATAATTTCCATTATTTTCTTATATTGCTAATGTAATTCAATATAAGGATATTTGATATTATAAGGTGGTAAGTAATAACTCCTATGGATAAAGAAATGCAACTAATTTTCTAGTTGTGGACTTTTTGCCATGGTAACATGGACACAATAGGAAGGGCACAACAGTGATGTAGATCACATCATTACTCTACCTAGTGAACAAAATATTATAAATGAAACTTGAATAAACAAAATCAAAGTATAAAATTATGTGACAAACAAAATAGCATTCAAAACCAAAATACAAACACTTAAAGAGTAGTAAAAATACCAACTTGCATAGCAAAATTGAATGTCATGAACTCCACAATGGGTTTTAGTCCATACTATGCTACACTGACACCAATGTCGGTAAAACTAGCCTGCAATGGTATAATACACATGCAAACATAAATTGGCTATATATTTGAATAATAAAAGATATAAAGGAAAAAAGCATTTTGATAGGATTTCAATTAGCACATTTTAGCTTCAGAAACTTGCAAACCTCAGTGATTGGGGTATCAAGAACCCTATCAGGTCCAAATTTTTATAGAAGGCCTTTAGAAACTTGCAAAGAAACACAAATATAACTATATCAAATGCAATATCTCAAAGTTTCAAATTTCTAGTCAATTATTCAATAGCAAAGGGTTCTTATCTGATTATTATATGATTTTGATAAAATTTTCACAAGTAAAATACTAGAGTCCTCCCTACCTGTGCCAAAATGGGAGCTTTGGGATGGGCTATGAACATGCACCAAAGCATAATGGTAGGGGAATTTTTTTCAAATGTTATAGTTGGATATGCTTTGGTAGACATATATGCAAGATGTGGAATTGTAGAAAAAACACCTAATTTTTTTGACATAATGCCTCAAAGAGATGTCATCTCATGGAATGAAATGATTGATTGCAGAATGTGCACACAATGGATCTTGCAAGGAACCTCTCAAAATATTTGAATTAATGAAGCACTCTAGAACACATCCTAACAATGTAAGCTTTGCTTGGGTTCTAGGTGCATGCAGTCATGCAGGTTTAGTGGATGAGGGCTGCACATACTTCACACTTTAGTCACCCTTATTGCATTACAATTTACATATATAATTGATCATTAGGTCTACATGGTTGACCTTCGTTCCCATTCTGGATATATTTAGGACACCCTAAACATTATTACTAAGATGCTAAATGCTTCTAAAGGTTTATGAGTTTAGAATTCATAAGTAATGCCCCATTTGAAAACACACATAGAAAATTAAGCATGCTAAATGCTTCTAAAGGTTTATGAGTTTAGAAGTCATAAGCAATTTCCCATAAACCATCTTGAGTTTCCCTGCATACAAATGAGCTTTTTAAAGATCTAGGTAACTATGATCATATTTTCCTAATATAAGACATGAAATTTTTTTATATAAAATGCAAATTAAATTTCAAATAATTATATTAAAATATTAATCTTTACATGTTTAATGTAGGCTTCAAAAAAACTTTCCCAAAGTTTACGAGAACTTCTCTTATTTTAAAACAGATTAGCGTGTTGATTCTAATAGAGCTAGAAGGTAACTAAGAAGGCAGCTAATATAGAGGAGGTCTATGGTGATAGAGGCCCATTGTACCCATTCATAAGTGCATTTCTTCATATAATTTCTGAACTGGAAGATATGGTCTTCATGGTGATAGAGGCCCATTGTCCCCATTCAAAGTGAATTTCTTCATATCATGGTCCAAACTGGTGATATGATCAACACATCAATTTGTGGTATCATGGCAACAATACCATGTTGAATGCCTAGGTGTGATAGGATCGATACATGTCAAGGAAATAATCATACCATATGTTATTCATCAATTGATGATTCACAAGATCCATTTCATTAAGACTTTAGAAGTTAATTAGACATATACTACATTTCATCCATGTAGAGTTTTATATCTTGGAAGATTTCATCTCAATGTCCAAAATCTTGTATGGTCGAAGGTGAATCATTTCATCTTCCGCACTAGTTATCCTTCTCTTTTGTAATGGACAAGAACTGTGAGGATAAATACTCAGTTCAGGTTAGAGATAAGGGTTTTTGGGATTGTGAGATTTTGAAAATTGTAAAGGGGAAGAGTTAAATGAAGTGAGTGAGTGCATCTTGCATGAGAGATTACCAAAAAAGTTCCAGAAGCCAGGATTGTTGTTGAGTGTGTTTGTAATTTTATTTTGACAGTAGATTATGATAGAAGGATGTGTTTATGTTTCTTCCAAATACTTGATCTATTGGGGTTTTCTATGAAATAATGAGGAATGCTATATTTTCCATTATAGAAGGTATATTGTAAGAGACAAGCCCTGAATATCATGTATATATACAGATAGTAAGATATTATGAGATGTAGAGATAGATGAAATATGTTAGATATAAGAAAGGAATAAGATATATGTAAGAAAGTAAGGAGAAATAAGAAAGAAGAGTATTCAGATAAGACTATGTTGTATCAAATTATGTGAATATAATATATAAAGGACATTATTGGCATGGTTGCCAAAAGACTAGTACTGGTATTGGTACCGGTATCGATACACCTATTTTTGAAAGTAGGAGACAGGGGTACTTGGAGATACCATTTTTTTTATTAGAATATTTTTCAAATTAAGGGATTTAGAGTCAAAATAAGCCATCTTGTTTAATTAGAATTCATGATACACAGCAAGTGGTGAAGCTTTGAACCAAAACCATCCCTCCTTGAAACCATGGAATTTTACTCACCAAAACCACTCTAAACCTAGTCAAAACATGGGTTTAAATCATTAAAACCACTCTAAAGCCAAAAACCACCTGTGAATCAGTCAAATTGTAGGTTTTAGTTATTAAATCACCCCTGTACCACCTGTACCACATGATGTAGGGTTTTTTATTTTAATTTTTTAACTGAGAACTTGAGGAAACATGGGTGGGATTTTTCCTGTAAGCAGTGACATCTCCACATGTGTTTCTTGTACGGGAAATGCATCCCAATACCCGAGAGATATCCCAGGGGGTCAGAAATGCATCTCCCTACAACATTGATTATTGGTGATAATTCAAATTGATATTTTATTGTTGTCTAATGTATATCTGATTCTTGTTAAGTGCCACATTATAATATTTTGTGGTGCATAACCTCTGACTATTCTATTATTTCTATCACTGGGGTATAAATACAACTCTTAAGAATTCCTAGGGCTCAGAACTCTGGTCTATGAACCACTTTTCTTGCTAACACTGACTATTTCATTGATTAATAAATGTTACTACTAGTGACTCCAAAAACACTATCTTTCAACTATCTTTTCAAGTTTGCATCTAGTCAGAAGGTTTCTTTGTTTTGAAGGATACAACATGGAAAAATAACTAGTTGGAAACATCAAGATCTGCCTATTTTCTATCTCATTCCCATCGACTACCTTGTAAAGGACTCAAGTTGGAACATGGTACAAGCTACAACTACTACACACAATCATTCAATCCTAAATCAGTTTGCCTGTTTACAGGTCTGTGAATTGAACATCATAATTTCATGTCATAAAAAATGTCAAATTTATATTTTTATATTCTAAAATTGTAAAAGTAGTTCCACGTTTTCTAGTAGCTCTTATTTATACTCCTATATTCCATTGTCAATTTGTATAATATGTAAGTTATTTCCTCTTGTATTGAATTGGCTTACCACAATTCATATTTTATTTTCTAGTTAGATTCAAGTTTCTCAAATACTACTAGATGCTAATGTCCAAGTGATGTCAAGAAATTTATGCAGAGAATTTTTGCTTCAAATTGTACTATATAATTCCTAATTTTTCATGATGCATTATTTTTTCAAATATAAAATAAAATAGCCTGAGAAATGGAAATAAAAAATATTGATTCCAAGAAGAGTGTACCTAAAAGCAATTTCATGTATTCCATATGTCATATAAAGTACTTCAAAAATTCAAAAATTGATGGAACTGTGATTAGTCCTAAATCTAGAATGAATTACATTGCATATATGTTTGTAAAATGTATAATTATGAAACTCGGTATTACCTTCCTTTTACATTGAAATGTGAATCCAAAATCAATAAACCGACACCTTCTGCATTGCCATCTTTGTCACTCATACATGAGATCAAAATGTCTCCAGATGCAAGGCAGTGAACAGTATGAGGAAAAGCCAAATTTGTTTTATCCAAGATAGTCTCTGGCTTAATGGTTTTGTGAAGGACTGGTGCCCTTCGATTGTCTCTTGTATCAAAAATATAGATACGAAGGACCTGCACATTAAGTTTCATGTCATTCATAAATTCAGAAGACTACAATTTTTGTATTATGCATGTAAAGGAATATTTTGTATCATTGAAACTAGGTTTATATGTGAATTGAAAAACCAAAAAATTAGCAATCAGATTCTCAAAGAAAATTGTTGCATAACCTTTCTAATGTATAATCAAAATAATAAGAAATCAGAAAGGGGAATTCCATTTCTTAAATGTTTCAGCAAATCCTTTTACAGGCTCTTCACAAGTTCACACAAGAACATTTGTGGGAACATGAATTGCACTATAATCTATCAAAATCCACTTACAATAGTGATGGTAAGATGAGGTAACACCTTTGAGCAAAAGGATCCCCATGGAAAGAGCTACATGCATTCCATCCAGAGTGATGCAACTCATCGCCTAGATGCGTTACAGGAAAATGATGTATTACCTTAGAATAAGAGGATGACTTTGGATCCACATCTATTATAGCTAAGTAGTCAAGATTTTCCCTTTTAGTACCTAAACCACAACCAATGTAAAAAAATAATTATAAGTTCATAGTTCGATCAATATTTTATACTTCAATAAGTAAAATCAATACTTTAGGGAATCCCATAGCGTATTGGAAGAAAGAAGCAGGCCTAAATTTAGTGCCCAAGTTAGAATTCCAACCCACATCCTTCCAATTCAAATTGACTTATCAATTAAATAATTGGGGCTATCTCTCCATTTATCTATAATTTCCTCTTTTTAACTATAGTATTCTTTTTGAGGTAGTACATGCCATGGGGATCAAATTAGAGCTAGGATCCAATAGCTATACTCTATCTGCATACTAAATCAACAGTAATTAGCAAACTGAGAAAAGGGAAATGTGACTTCTTCAGTATGTTTTTAGTTTGGATTTACATTTTAGCAACAACCTATAACCTTTAGAAGCAAGAAATAACCTAAAATCTTAACCCTCCTCTAGAATGAGAAGGGACATATGTTCATTATGGGAATTTATTGATGGATAATGATTAATTCATTATTAAATTTGGTATGATTGAGAGAGATTCCTATGGTTTAGAGATTATATGTAGCTAAGAAGAGTAAGCAGTAAGTAGAATCAACAATATACAGGTTCTATAAGGTTCATCACTGAGAAAAAGATAGCCACTTTTTTAGTATTTTGAAGGCTTGATAATCTACAGTTATATTCTAAATTTAGGAGCAAAGAAATGCAACATTTATTATATTAATGAAGAGAAAATTGAAAATTTTATCTTGAACAGGGTTACATGAATCAGACTAAAATTGTGCCTTTCAAAATTTCTTCTTGATGTATGATACACAAATTAATGTTGAATATTTCCCACTTTCTTGTCAGTTCTAAAATTAGGATTTTTGTCGTGTCTTCAATTTTTGGGAAATGTAACTGTTGTAGGTAATGAATAGGGTTTTCCCATTTTAGAGTAGGGGTTATTTGTTTATTAGCAGTGAGGGGTTGTTGGGGGAGAGGGCTGGGTTGGGGAAAGATATTGTATGGGTATGTAGAACGTATTTCGTAGTTCAACATATAATGTAGATATTGTATTGGTAAGTGTGAAGCCAAACTCAACAAATTTTTTCAACATCTTCCCTACCCATTGCTTTGGAACAAGGATCCAAGAAAATCTATGTAGATAGCTTTGATTTGATTGATTCATCCATTAGAAAATGATTAAAAATATCTACAAACATGCCTAATAGTAAATAACACCAATTTACATACCTGGATTTGAGTGAATAGTAAAAAGCTCCAACATCAAGTGCTCATTCAAATAATGTATATACTCAAGAGAAGTAGTGATTGTTTGTTAATCATTATCAAGCCACCTCTGCCCTGCAAGGTTGGAGAACTATCAATTATTTTGCACCACCTGAATTATTTACAAAATATTTTGGCAAAATTTCCCATCCTTTTACCATGAGCTAAAGAGGCTTGTACTTTCAAGTTAACTTATTTGATTAACCACTTGAATATCCCTAATTAAATGTAGAGAGACATTTTTTTTTGCATTTGACAAACGATGTCTTTGATTATCCCTTCTTAGTATCTTACTTGGGATGCATATTGATTTGGTTTTCCAAAGTTTTATAAAATCATATCTTGTTGCAAACTAGTCTTAGCTTAACAACGAATTGATCAAACCCTCACTAACAGAACTTTATCTCAAAGCTAAACATAAAAATACATCAAACTCAAACATATAACACAGTAAAGAGTGAAGACAATATTCAATAGTGATCTTCAAACCTAAAATGTCATATTGCATGAAGCAGGTGCCCATTCTTCTGCAATTCATTTTTCCAAAGATTCAGCATTAGTGTTTGGTGAAACGCGAATGTCAAAACATGCTTCTAGGCTACTTGCACCAAACAAAAAATTCCATTCACCACCTATTCCAGCATATACTCTACCTTTGCAAGCATCCTCCATACGTGAAAATGGAAGCTTTGGAACAAGGTATGGACATCCACAAAAGAAATGTGCACCAGTAGAGAATTTTGTTGTATACTAGACTGTGTAGGGTAAATGATGTTGTAATGTCAAAACCTAAATGTGCACATTATTAGGAACTTGGTGGTAATTTTCATTTTAATAAACACTCTAAAACCATCACTCTAAACCTTATTTTCAGGTTGCAACTCACCAAATTGGAGAAGCGAAAGGTCAATACTAGTGAGGAAGAGATTGGAGGAGCGGGAACCAATAGTGGCGAGAAAAGTAGCACAAAATGATGAACATTTAAGATTTGTTTAATTATAAAAAATTAATATAATATATAAAATATAAAATATGATTAATATATTATATATATTTAATATAATAGTAATAAGATTAAGTTATATATAATATAATTACATTTATTATTAAATTTAATAGTATATATAGGTTATATTATTATTATATATTGTATTCTATAATAAAAAATATTAAATATAAAAATAAAATTATTATAATTAATAAGTAATAATTAATAATTAATATATTCTTATATAGAACAAATTAAATTAATATATAAAAAAATTGATAGTTTAATTGATCTTTGGAGAGATTAGGAAAAAAAAAAATTCGAGGGGGAGACAATTCTATATAGAGAGAGAGGAATATATACTAACACTTGCACCTAAAGGAGGTTCAAGGATTGCACCAATAGAAAATTATGTGTATATTAATATGTTAGAGAGTATGTGTTTGTGCATGGATGTGCTACAAATTCTAGTTGCATGTGGCTAGCTTAAAAAATTAATAATAAGTGCTAAATAATGGAATGAAATAAATTTAGACAAATCTAGATTAGGGCTCCCTAACATACTTCACAATCTTGGGATTAGGTGTGGTCAAGTTAGGGCTCCCTAAAATGCTTCCTCTTTGACCCCATCATGCTGGACTATGGGAATAGCACTATTGATTCTCGATTCCTTAAATGATCCATTCAAATGGATTTAAATCATTGATAATATATGTATTATTTAAATGAAGTGTCTGCAAGATAGCCCTTAAAATGCAATTGGATTGTTTAAATCATATTTTATTAGTGAAATTGACCACAATTTCTCTTTGATACATTTGACATGCTAACACAATAGGAAAATCAAACTGGCTTCAAATCATAGTTAAAAACATTAATGATTCATTAACAAAATGAATAATAAAAGTTAAAGAATGTAAATGTTATTTTTTTTATAAAATATGTGAAGGCCTTAAGAATGCATTGAGAGGAAATGCCTTCCATGCAATAGGTATTTTTGGTGCACCAAGCAACCTAAGTGACCAAATGGACCGCTTAGGTAGGGGTCCCATGAGGGGGGCTTAAGCTCTATGGATTATGATCAAATTCGAAAGAAAAAAGAAAAAAGAAGTAATAGTCATTTATTTAGTCATTAATTTAGTCATATATTTAGTCATTTATTTAGTCATTTTTATTTTTCTAATATTAGTCATTTACTTAGTCATTTAGTTGTGATTTTACCCGATGACCAAATTAGTCACTTATAAATGACCAAATTAGTCATTTATTTTCCAAATTATACTAGTGTAAGTCACGTGACTAAAATTTTTAGTCACGTAGTCATTTATTTGCCAAATTCTACTAGTGTCGAGGATGAATCTAATATAAAACAATAAAAATACCACCTATAAGCATTCTAAAATATTAAATCTATACATCAACAGTCAAAAAGTATGCTAAAGTTGCTCTAGGGTAGTTTTCTAAGGGTCCTAGACTTTTTGGTCCCTTTTTGGGAAACTTTGCAGAAAAGTGAGACACTTTGCAAAAAAAAGGGACCCTTTGCGAGAAAAAGGGAAGCTTTGTGAATTTTTCTTCCAAGGTCCTAAATCTATCTAGAAATGTGTAAAACATAAAGTAAATGCATAAAATGAAGCTAAGGTGGAGAAGAATCCACTCGCCAAATGATGTAGATCACCCTGCGCCACCTCCTCATGTAGGCTCTCGAGTCTTGGAGGCACATATGGTCGTACACTCAGCATGGTCACTCGTTCTCCAACAAAATCAAACTACAAAAAGGTAAAAGACAAAATGATTACAAATTACTTCACTTTTTACTCATATACTTTCAAATTAGGTCATTTACATATTAGGGTTAAAAGTTCTTTTTCATTCAAACTAGCATATTGGGGGCTAGAGAACTTCGTTTTCAACACCGTTTGTTGCATTGATTCATAATTCCATCCCCCATTTTCATCAAATGTCTATCACTATGTGGTATGGCACTTGGAAATAACTTATGATACGACTTATGCAATTCAATGTGGTTAGACTGCTACCTTGATTCCACCTCCATAAAGAAAGCGAAATCAAGGGGGGAAATACATCTACCCTCAAATTTGATTTCTAGAAGAAATTAGATAAGAGGATTTTTTTTTGAACAAATAATGAATTGGTTTTGCAGGATGTGGTTCCTAACATTGTGGTTTTATAGATAGCTACAATGGGGGCTTCATTCTCCCATGTTTTCAAATGGATCCATATAAATCCTTTTATGAGATAAAGTTTGTTGTTCGATTTCCTTTAGCTTGCAAATGTGCACGTAGTGTCATATGGGTGCTAAAGTGGGGGCTAAATGTAGTGTAGAAAATTGTACTCCCTTCTTAGAGATGGTATGAGTTCACACTTAGTTTGGACCTATTTTAGTGCCCTTTAAATCATCATTAATAGGCCCCTAAGACCCTTTATTGTAGATCCCAAGGATTATTTCAATTGAAATCCTGACAAAATCAACAAATGGATTCAATTTTCTAACAACCTGACATTTCCTCACCCCAAAAAGCTAGGGTGGGACTCATACGCCACCTTGGGCATATGACCCCCCTAGGTGGGACCCATACACCACCTTGGGTGTATGATTCCAGTGTGGCCCCTTTTTAGGGTTTGAGTGGGAAATTAAGGTTTCTAATTCAAATTTTTGGCTAATGTTAGCATTTGGGATCTAATAAATGGTAAATTAGATGAGATACCTATAAAACTAAGATTTCAAATCATTATTTTACCTAGTAATTCAAGAGCTAAGCAATCCTAGATTTTTCAAGCAAGGGTCTTCAAGAGAGATTTTCAAGCATTCAAGAGAAAGGAGAAAATAAAGTTGAAGTCTTGAAGCAATATTATAGTGTTTTTTCAAGTCTTCAAGCTCACTTTTAGTTCAAGATCTAGCATTTTCAAGGATTGATGATGGTTTCCTATGGAGAATCATGATGGATTCTATGTTGGGGAGATGCAACTAGCCATCAAACCAAGCCTAATAACTTGTTTCCTAAGTGATTCTATCCTCCATTATCATTGTACTTTCTACCTAAGGGGAGGTATTTTCATTATTGAGGCTCATTAGGGTGATTAGAGATCTCCTAAAGTGAGTCATCATCTTTATGTTTCATTCATGCATCTTATTCTAGAAAATTAGAGTAGGGTTTCATTGTACTTTAGATCTCTTAATATTAGATACACTTAATATTAGGACTCCACACATTTCCTTTCAAGATCTATTATTTCTATCAAGGTTTAATTACCGAACTAGGGGTTTGAATGAGGAAAACCCTCCATAAGAAAATCAACACAATATTTTTTTTTTGAGGGTTTTTAGTAGGTTTGGATCCAGAAGCGAAGTTTTGAAAACAAAGGAAGTGCAGAGATAGGAGAATAGATTCAAATCCAAAATTTATAAAAAATCAGAACAGGCCTAAATCACCACTTGCGGTGTATGAGTCTTGGTATAACACTTTTTTGGATTTTAGAGGATTCAGACTTGTTATTGTGAAATTTCAGTTTCTACTCAGATACCCTAAACTAGGACTAAATCACCCCTACTAGCATATGAGTCCTAGTGCTCATTAAAAGTCAAAATTTTGAGATTATAGACCTTGCTTCAAGCATCTTCAGTTTTCCAAGTGCAGCTCTATTCATTCACAATTTATTATTCAAATTTTGAGTTTGATTTTCTAGGTTACACAGCTAGATTTTCATATCATTTACATTTCTTTCTAAGCCTTTTCTTAGTGGTGAACCCTCTTTTGTTAATCACACCCAAGGAAACCATCCTAACCCTAGCCCATTCCTCAATCAATTCAATTGGTTGAGGGATCTTGGTTTCCTTTAATGAACTAAAGGGAAATAGTAGGTACTTGTCCCCTAGTTCCATTTCCTAAAAGGTGGAACCCTATTTCCTTCAGTTCAATATGTATATGATATGTGCTAATTCTTCTTGAAGACTTGTTAATCATGTCCCTTCCAACTCCTTGAAGTCTCTAATTAGAATTTTTAATTTTGAATGAATAGTTAATGCACCAATATTGAATGTTGCAACTCCTATTGGTGCAAGTAGAAGTAGGGGAGACTTATTTGATGTTGAAGAATTCTAAATTTTTTTGGATATGGAACCTATGAGATATGAATTTCTTGTTCTTTTTGTTTCTTGAATTATCATGAGAAGTGGAGATTCATTTTGATTTCTTTGGTAGTGTGAAATTATCATGTTAACTTCATTTTCTTGTTTTTTGTCGAGGTTTTCATAGTTGATTTATTGTTGTATACCATCTTGCATGAAATAAACATTTCTTTTCATGGTGGTAATAAAATTGATTGCTTCATTTGTATACTACTCACCCTGAAAATCATTAGAACAATTCATTTGTTTGTCAAAATATCTCCTTCCAAGCATGTCCATTTCTAAAATTTGCATAGTTTCACCATGATGAAGGCTAGATAGAATTTCCCATTCATTTTTTGTTCTAGAATTTGTGATTGTTTCGTTATTTTCACGTTGAGATTCAATAACATTATCAATAATGTTATTCTCTATTCTTCGTTCCACATGCCATTGATTATAGTTCAAGTTTAACAATTTAGAGAAACAAAAATCACACCATTTTTTCTTAGTCATGTGGAGGAATTGATTGGAATCATGAAAATACTCTCACAATAGTTGTTTTTCTTTCTTTCCATTTGTTCTCTATTTTTTGTTTGGAATTATATATCCAGAAGTTTTCCGCATCAATTAGTGAGATAGATTCTATAGAAGAAGGCCTACTTCTGTATGCGTCAATGAAAGACATTGATTATTCTTCATTTTTATTTTCAGCATGCAACACTACATGTTTGAAAACCTCAGTTGATACATTTAGATTGATAAATATTCCACTGATTTGAACCAATAGAAGTTCTAATAATATATGAATTGTTTCTTGAGCTCCAATATCTCTTTCTATTTGAAATAAAGAAAATAGGGTGTTGTCCACCTTTTAGGAGATGGACAACTAAGGGAACCCTATTTCAGCTCTATTTCATTCAAGGAAACCTTAGAGATATCAATCTTATGGTGCAATTGAGAGAAGGGATCTGCTACAAGGTCTCCTAAGATGTGATTAAAGATATAAAGAGGGTTCACCACTAAGAAAAGGATTAGAAAGACAAGAAATGAAAGTAACATGCAAAACCTAACTATAAGACCTAGAAAATGAACTCAAATCATAATAGAAAATTGGAGATAAACAGAGGTCCACCTCGAAAACTGAAGATGCTTGAAACAAGGTCTGCAATCCCAAAGTTATGATTTTTTAAGAACACTAGGATTCATACACTAGTAGGGGTGATTTAGTCCCAATTTAGGGTTTCAGGCCAAAACGAGAATCTGCAACTACTTAAACAAGATCTATGAAAAAAGTCTGAAAACTGGTATACTAGGAATCATACACCACAAGTAGTGATTTAGTCCCAGTATCGAGGTTTATCTGAAACTTTGATATCCTCTAGTGTTCTCCTGTAGCTTCTCTCCTTTCTGATCTCTGAGTCTGAAACTTTGAATTTTGACCTATAGGTGACTTTTTTCATAATCTTGCAAGATAGATGACAACTTTGATAACTTGGAAACTTTGACAAATTTCTCTAATATTGTTGTTCAATGGATCTTCAACCTAGATCTACAAATCACAAATCAAAGAGGGAAAAATATTTTTTTGTTAGTGGATAGGGGTTTTCCTTGTTCAAACCTCATTTTGGTAATCAAACCTTGAAATGAAATCAAATAGAATGAAGGAATGATGAATGAAAAAATAAGCTATATTACAACTCACCAAACTCTTGGAAGAAAGGTTGCAATCTTGTATGAAGTGGATAGCATGAATGTAGATCTTGAGTCTTGATTGAATGATATGGATCTTGAATTGAAAGCTTGCTTGAATCATAATAACCTACATCACAAATGTTATCTCAAAAATAAACATGATGCATGATGACTTTGACATGATGCTTGAATCTTGAATATGGCTCCAAAATGCTTGATAATCAACTCTTGAATGCTCTTGAATTGCTAGAATTCTTTTGATCTCATAAAATTTCTAGGATACTTGGATACTTGAATTTTCTTAGGAGAAAATATGTGAAATAACCTTGTATTTATACTTGTTTATGCCAAATGTCCTAAAATTACAACACTACTATCCAACATCAGATCTAGGAGAATAAAATCCTGCCAATAATTTGAATTCAAAATAGGTCCAAGCTAAGTGGGACTCATATGCCAATTGGGGCATATGATTCCCACTAGGATAGGCTTGGGACACAAATTTCAAGAAATGTTAAGTTTTATGCCAAATTCAGGACTAGGCCCCAAAGCTTAGGTGGGACCCATATGCCTAAGATGGCATATGAGTCCCAAATCACTAAATCTGGGCCATACAATCCAAAATTACTAAATTATGATTGTTCATTAGATATGTGTCGGGATTATCCTTGAAATATGCATTAAATAAGGCTTGTGGATACAAATTAGGACCAAATAAGGCATAAAGAAGCCCAATTTTAGCAGGAAGGGCCCAAACAAGTGTGAAAATGTAAAGGGATACATTTTTATATAGTACATTTAGCCCCCACTTTAGTGAGAGGAGGAACATTCTTCAAACTCACACTAAAGTAGACAAATTTGCATCAAGAGGGGTCCAAATGTACCAATGCTAGCAAGATAGGACAACAATGATCAAGAGGGTTGTGCAAGCCTCTAGGATCAAGATCCTATGGCAAAGCAACATAGGTGCAAAAAAACACCCATGTGAATGATGTAAGCAGAAAAAACAAGGCACAAGTGGAATGTGATGTCCACTATTTAAACCAAACACATTCTCACAATGGCTAGTGGAACCTCAGGTGTCCACTAGGTGAGCCCCCAACAAGACACATATGCACACGATCAGTATGCACTCACAAAAACAAGAAAGTGGCTATGGGAAAGTCATGCCTAATTTTGACTCCCATACACTAACCATGCCAAAGCTATACCTCCTGATAACATTGATAAGGTGTGATACAACATGATAACATGAATTCATGAGGCAAGCAAAGCTTTGTATGCTTGACACCCATGAACAAATAGGATGGCTCCACAAGAAAGCATGGCTCCATAGGCAAGCAAAGTGTGCTATGCAAGGTGGCCATATAACTGATATTCTAAATGTAGAATAGTGTAATAGTGTAAGGTATGTTCAAAGGAGTTTTGCTTAGTTCATGTAAGGTCTTAATGTTATATTTTAAACTTGCACCCGAACTAAGTTGTGAAACTCAGTTAGCTAGAGAAACATGTGAACATTCTCGGGTTGTGGGTCACCCAAAATGAGAATGAACATCTGGATACACTGACTTCTTAGTTGGTATTCACCTAAAACTAATCTACTGAACTTATTGAGGAAAAGGGAAGAAAAAGATAACATAAATAGAAAAATATTAACCCCTAATGCTTCAAAAGGTGAAACACCAAATCTTTTGTGACAAATACTATTGTATAACATACACAATGAGCTCAATAAAGCAGCTTATTAAGAGACACAACCCACACCTTTTACATGTTCATGTATACATATTTCATAAGAAGGTTTTGGTGTTTGTAGAATCAGAAGGAAAACTGAAGACTTTCACAACTAATCACTGATAAACACCATGACACAACTTATAACCTACACAAACTATGCATTTTTTTGTTTAGAGGTGTTATAAATGAGACATACATTCAAGGATTAGAGTTTATATCACAAAAACATACATCAATCATCCAACTACACACAATAAATAGCATTGAGAAGGTCAAAATCACTGCATCTTATTGAAATTTAAAGGAAAAATACTGTAGTACATGCCTATAAGTGAGTTACTAAACTCTGTATTTTCCTCCAAGGACTCCAAAATGAGTCACTAAACAGAAAATCCTAAGTTAGAACTACTTCACAAATGAAAAGTGAAGTGAATATATCCAATCTCCATCAAGAGTCCACCAAAAAAGGACTTAGAAACCTCTTGGGTCGGATGCCCTCAAAAAGACAAAAATATAGCATGCAAATCTTCATCAAAAAGGCTCCAAATCTTTTGAGGAGGTCAAATTTGACCAGGTCCAACATGGTGACACATCAAACTACCCACAAAAAGCTCTCAAAAACCATTTAAAATGCCTATATTCCCTCCACATGTTGGCAATTTGATACCAACCTTCCTAGATGCTTGGCATGGCACAAATGAAAGCATATCTTCTATTTCTCCTCATGACTTGGTCATACGTTGAAAGTTATTTCCATCATTATTTTTGCATTAAAAGAACACTAAATTCTAAATGATTTATAAGACACCATCAAGACTTAGTGTTTTACACTTTCAAATATATGCAAAAATAAAAGAAATAAATTACAAGTCTTAAAAGAATTCCACTGAAGAGAAAACACTAAGGCATAAGACTAAAAAGCCTTAGCCCATGGGCACAATAGTTTTTATATGCATTTAAATACTTAGAAAAAAATTCCTAAAACTTCATCGATGCATTAGGGGAAAACCCTAAAACAAAAGCAAGAGCAAAAAATGAAAAATTTATTTCATTTGGCTTTTAAAGCTTCTTGAAGAAGCTGAAGCACCGCCATGAAACCCTATCAAGCTTCTTTTTGGAGATTTCCTCTGTATTTTGATGCCATTCTTTTGTAAATTCTGAAGGTTTGACAGAGGTAAGTTTTATTTTTTTCAAAGTTGAAACCATTCATGAGCTTTAAACCATAGACAAAGCATTTTCAGGTGTTTGTTTTGAATTTATTGTATACTAAAAGGAAAAATATACCTATCTTTTCCTTTCTTGTGCTCTCTCTGGTTATTTGCATGTATTTTCTTTTGTCTAGTGGAGGGTTTTATGGCATACCCCTTATAGATAGGGCTTGCACTATGAAAGTTGCAGCCTAATATCTCTTCTCATGAATTGAAAACTCAAGGGCTTTGTTCTTTAACACCCATATCTCTGCACTTTGAACTAAAACTCTTTCCCTCATCAAACACATATTTATAAGCATGAAATGATTGCCTCTGGGTTGGTTTGCTATCTTTGAACTATCATGTATCCCTCTTTACACATTCCCTGAGCCTTCATATCAAGCTTTGGTATGCATAAAATAAGAAAAATTACTTGGTTATTAGCATGTTTACTTATCTCATTCATTCAGTAAAGAGGAAAAGAAGAGTGTTGCGGCCTCATTTATCTGCAGATCTAGAATTTTGTTCTTCACACGCATGAGGAGGCCTATCAATCCCTCGGCCTTTCACTACTTTTCACTGCTCTCTTCCATACCTTTCATCATGGCCATAGCTCGACCCTTAGACAACACAAAAAATACTTTCGTTAACTTCCATAGAGATTCCTCCATTTGGCATTCAATATATTCTCTTTTTGAAATTGTAGATGTAAGAGAAGATTCATTTTATTTTGTGTCTGTAACACTTTTCCCTTTTGAAGGTTTGAAAACCTTAGCATTCACCATTACAACCCTTTACACTCTGCTATCTTTAATCAATTGAGGGTTTATGTTGTTTTACTCATAACACATGCTCTATTTTGTAGCTCATAAAATGTATGATATGGACATAAAAAATGTCATCTTTGTCAAAATACCCTGCCTCTCAAATCTTTTCACTTTTGATTCTTGTAATAGAATCCAATAGAGTCTACTATCTTTTTGTGTTCCAAGAAGGAAACAACCCTTGATATCCTCCTTTAACAAAAAATTGATAATCAGAAGAGTCAAATTTGGATGAACCTTTGCACAATTTCTCACATAGAGATAACACGTCTTCTTCAACACCATGTATGATGTTGCAAAGCATATGGAAATTTTAGTGACTGAAAGAGATGGTAGTGTATCTTTAGGTCTTAAATTCACATTGAAGGCCCTTACACAAAATGTTCTTTCATGAAAACAACCTATCCTTTAACAAATGCATATAACTCTTGACACAATAGGCCCTTTGTTAAGGATGATGAATGATAATACCTTTCATTTTTCTGCTCCATGTTTATGATCAGATGTTGATACCCACTGTCAAATGTAGAAATAAACAACTATTTCACTTATCTCTTGATACTTTTGATATCTTCTTTATATTTGATCTCATGCTTTATGATTTATGAGAATTATATGTTAATTATAATAGTGGCTAATAACTCACTGCCATAAATGATGTATAATTGATAATCACAAGCTATGAACTTCTTCATTGTCTGCCTATGCTACTCCACTATGCATTGTACATTCTTCATGGTGATTTTTTTCAGCAAGAATGATGTTAAATATGATAGCAATAAATGATGTGAAGAATGATGTAAATGAAACATTTTATATATGCATTTTCACTATCATTGCATAATCATGTTGATGTGATGAATTTTAAGATTGCATTTCCCTCTTAAATAAGCTTGAATGAGCTCATTATTTGATAACTTAGCATGTCAGGATCAACCCTTATGGGAGCCATGTTTTAACCCACATGTTGTAACTTGAAGAAACAAATCAGCAACATTACTTTTCTCGTATATGCACATGAAGCAAACAATTTAGAAAAATAAATGCATATTTAATGCACATGGAGATTGGTTTATACATGCATAGGTGTTTGTTCATGTAAGGTTGAGATCTTTCATTACTTAGAGCATTGCTCTAATACCATTTCTCTTGCCAGATGTAGGAACTAGGAGTGATATGGAGCTAAGATGGACACAAACAATTTGGGGTAGCAACTGCGCAAGACAACTCAGATTGAACTAGTCATTCTTAGACAATGACTGGTCTCTCTCCTTATATGCACATTTACATGTTTACTTATTCATGTATATGATTTTCTTTATTTTTATTGAATAAGTTAAGTCAATCTCATGGCTTGTGTGAGACAATGAACATTTTTGAATCAATAAAGATTACTTTTTAGAAATATTTGTGTAAATCTCTTCTATGTTATATGCAATTGTATAAATGCAATGATTTGTTACTATAGTTTTGTAATATTTTGATCTTTTTGTTTATGCAATTGAATGTAATATAGGAAAGATAATTAAAATGTACCTTTCTCCTAATTTATAAACACAAAGCTCAGCCTAATTTAGCAAGTAGTGTTATTAGGTAACATTTTTGGCAACATCTGTTGTATGTTTTCCTGCTAAACATGAAGACCAGTTGCTTAGGCTTGTCCATTGGGAATGGAGTCACTAAGAAACTCAAAGATAGACTTAAAACAACTTTGGATATGACTATAACTCATTTGAAACAAATTAGATTACCTTGGAAATTTATTACAAACAAAAACTATAGAAAGGAGACTACCTAACTGTGTTGGAACAACACATAGGGAATTGAAATTTGCAGCTAACCTATTCTAACCTACCCTAACCAACAAGACAAAAATACTTTAAAAAACCCATTTATAGGAAAACTAAAATAGTTGCCCCTTCTTCTCAATATGCAATGATTTGCATGCATGATGGTAGCTAAAAGAAGACAATCTACTAAGAAATGTTCAACAAGTTGATGTACCAATTAATTAAAAAGATAAACAGATTCACTTACCTCGCCAAAAAAATCATATGTAATGTTATTCAAGGGAGGATAACTGAGTTGAACACACTCTTGTTTAGTTTCCAGTGCATCCTTGATGTCATTTTCAGCCATAGCTTCATGCTTGGCTATTTTGCTTGTTTGGACTTGATGTTGGCTAAATATTTGATAGGGCAGCCTCTAGTAAGGGAAAAGCTTGAGTTTTCTTTGGTGATCTCTTGCTCATGGACTTCCATTTTATCACCTTTCTAATTGGAAAGGTCTAACCCCTGTGGTTGACTTGGTGGAAAAGTGGTAACCTTCTTAGTATGCTCATGCTTTCCCAAATGAAAATTCATTCCTTCAATGGAGAACAATGAAATGGATTCCTCCAACACACTTTCAATCAATACATCAACCTCTGGATCTTTTATACACCAGAAAGGAAGCTACTTATAATTTTCATTACTTCTCAAAGAATTACACCCCAAATCATTGTTTTCTTCTTCAACGAAAGAAGGAAAAAGCTCAATCGGTGACATAGTCTCAAGCTCCTTTGCACAATAGAATGGAAGCTCCTCCAACCGGTTATGACCTTTCAAATCAAGTTCATGAGGCTCCTCCTATTGTTTCAACACCTCATCAAGCTTGTGAACTTGTTGTTCTAGCTCAACATGATTGTCAACTTCTTCTAATTCTTTGTCATTCAACTTTGAACAAAAATATTCAATTATATCTGTGCACAACTCTTCATAGAGCTCAAAATTAGCTTCCTCCTCCATAATATGCTTAAAAATGTCACAGCTCATATATTGGGAAATGATTTCAAGTTGAATTTTGTGTACTTCTTCATCATGTTGAATGAATGAAGGAAACTCCACATTCAAAGTTGTAGGATTTACCTCATCATGAGTCAATTTCACCTTCTCATCATGTTGTCCTATGGGCTTAGTTTCATCATCTTGAAGAGATTTTCTTTGTGTTAACTGATAATGCTCCATAGCTAAATGCAATAGATCTGGAGTTATAGTCTCCTCCATATTGAGTGAGTTGTGCACGTCAATGGGCTGCTCTACATCATTTACAGGTACATCCTAAATAGGGGCCTTTTTTTTTACATCTAGAGATTCCACTAAAGACTATTCATAAGCAATAATAGATTCATTGGACATACATGTTATCTCTTCCTTAGGATGAAAACTATTGAAACTTGGAATCATAATTCTTGGATACTCTTTTGGAATGTGAGAGTTCAGTAAGCTTGAAACTTGGAATTGTATACTCAAAACTTTCCTTTTCTAGTAGACCCATTGAGATATGAGCTTGTTTAAAACTAGGAATGGAAGGAGTTGTTTGAGCTTCTAACCTTTGGGTTTGAACAAGAAAAAGCCTCATTTTCTTTTCCTTTGTAGCTATTTTCTTTGCAAGCCATTCCTCATGTTGTCTTTTTTGAACCTCCATCTCTTTCTCCTGAATGTATGCTTGGTAGGCCAACTCCTCCTGATGCATATAGACCTCCTGTTGTCTTTCAATCTCTTCAAACTGCTTTGAAAAATACATAAATATTCACTATACTCATGTTATCACAATTTTTAGGCTCATATGAAAATTAACTTTGCTGATTGGAGATAAAATAACCCTCCTAGGGTTGTTGATGGGCATAAGCATGCTGTTGTAGACCTTGAGCAAGGGTGAGCGTGTGGTGAGAATATTATACCTACTAATTACTTTGAAATGACTGATAAGAAGTATGAGCAACGTCCTCATGAAATGGGGAGTGATAAGACATATTCCCAGGAAACATAGACATGTTTATTCATTCAAAACTAGAAAATCAGAATAAAGCATATTTTCCTGTTGAAAGACTTGAAAATATACCAACACTTGAACTACTGAAACTAGAAAATTTAAGCTTGGAGTCACAATGGTGTTTTTAAATTTCCTCCCAAGGTTGATAATACTGAGAAAAACACCAAATTCCTAAATATTTTGAAGTTGTCAATGATGCATTGGTACATAGAGTCGCCATGATATGCTGATATTAACCTCTAAAAGACCTGAAACTTACTAGTTGCATATCAAAAACTAGTAATACACATGTAAT
Organism: Sequoia sempervirens; assembly: GCA_007258455.2. Classification (NCBI taxonomy): domain Eukaryota; kingdom Viridiplantae; phylum Streptophyta; class Pinopsida; order Cupressales; family Cupressaceae; genus Sequoia; species Sequoia sempervirens. Next base: position 191,989,405 of record VDFB02281492.1, read on the forward strand.
TTCCAAACTATATGTTTGACAGTCCCACCGGGTGTGCCAAAACTGTTATCTCTTAAACTTGCACCTGAACTAAGTTGTGAAACTCAGTTAGCTTGAGAAACATGGGAACATTCTCGGGTTGTGGGTCACCCAAAATGAGAATGAACCTCCGGATAGGCTGGCTTCCTAGTTGGTTTTCAACTAAAACTAATCTACTAAACTTGCTGAAGAAAAGGGGAGAGAAAGATAACATAAACAAAAAAATATTAACCCCTAATGCTTCAAAAGGTGAAACACCAAATCTTTTGTGACAAATACTGCTGTATAACATACACAATGAGATCAATAAAGTAGATTATTGAGAGACACAACCCACACATTTTACATGTTCATGTATAAATATTTCATAAGAAGGTTTTGGTGTTTGTAGAATCAGAAGGAAAACTGAAGACTTTCACAACTAATCACTGATAAACACCACGACACAACTTATAACCTACAAAAAATATGCATTTTTTTGTTTAGAGGTGTTATAAATGAGACATACATTCAAGGATTAGAGTTTATATAAAAAAAAATACATCAATCATCCAACTACACATAGGAAATAGCGTTGAGAAGGTTAAAATCACCGCATCTTATTGAAATTTAAAGGAAAAATACTGTAGTACATGCCTATAAATGAGTTACAAAACTCTGTATTTTTCTCCAATGACTCCAAAACAAGTCACTAAACAGAAAATCCTAAGTAAGAACTACTTCACAAATGAAAAGTGAAGTGAATATATCCAATCTCCATGAAGAGTCCACCAAAAAGGACTTAGAAACCTATTGGGTCGAATGCCCTCAAAAAGCCAAAAATATAGCATGTAAATCTTCATCAAAATGGCTCTAAATTGTTTGAGGAGGTCAAGTTTGACCAAGTCCGACATCGTGACAAATCAAACTGCCCACAAAAAGCTCTCAAAAAGCTTTTAAAATGCCTATATGCCCTCTACATGTTGGCAAATTGATACCAACCTTCTTAGATGTTGGCATGGCATAAATGAAAGCATATCTTCTATTTCTCCTCATGACTTGTTCATACATTAAAAGCTATTCCCACCATTATTTTTGCATTAAAAGAACACTAAAGTCTAAATGATTTATAAAACACCATCAAGACTTAGTGTTTTACACTTTCAAATATATGCAAAAATAAAAGAAATAAATTACAAGTCGTAAAAGAGTTCCACTGAAGAGAAAAAAATAAGGCATAAGACTAAAAAGCCTTAGCCCACGGGCACAATAGTTTTTATATGCATTTTAATACTTAGGAAAAAAAGCCTAAAACTTCATCAATGCATTAGGGGAAAACCCTAAAACAAAAGCAAAAGAAAAAAATGAAAAATTTATTTTATTTTTCTTTCAAACCTTCTTGAAGAAGTTGAAGCGCCGCCATGAAATCCTATCGAGCTCACTTTGCTGGAGATTTCCTTTGTATTTTGATGCCATTCTTTTGTAAATTTTGAAGGTTTGACAAAGGTAAGTCTGATTTGTTCAAAGTTGAAACCATTTATGAGCTTTAAACTGTGGCCAAATCATTTTCAGGTATTTTTTTTGAATTTATTGTATAGTAAAAGGAAAAATATACCTACCTTTTCCTTTCTTGTGCTCTCTCTGGTTATTTGCATGTATTTTATTTTGTCTAGTGGAGGGTTTTACGACATACGCCTTACATGTAGGGCTTGCATTGTGAAAGTTGTGGCCTAATCTCTCTTCTCATGAATTGAAAACTTGAGGGCTTTGTTCCTTAACACCCATATCTCTGCACTTTGAACTAAAACTCTTGCCCTCATCAAACACATATATATTTATAAGCCCGAAATGATTGCCTTTGGGTTGGTTTGTTGTCTTTGAACTATCACGTATCCCTCTTTACAAATTCCCTGAGCCTTCATATTGAGCTTTGGTATGCATAAAATAAGAAAAATTACTTTGTTATTAGCATGTTTACTTACTTATCTCATGCATTTAGTAAAGAGGAAAAGAAGAATGCCATGACCTCATTTATCTGTAGATCTGGAATTTTGTTCTTCACGCTCATGGGGAGTGCTATCAAACCCTCAACCTTTCACTGCTTTTCACTGCTCTCTTCCATACCTTTCATCATAGCCATAGCTCAGCCCTTAGACAACACAGAAAATACTTTCGTTAACTTCCATAGAGATTCCTCCATTTGACGTTCAATATATTCTCTTTCTAAAATTGCAGATGTAAGAGAAGATTCAATTTATTTTGTGTCTATAACACTTTTCCCTTTTGAAGGTTTGAAAACCTTAGCATTCACCATTACATCCCTTTACACTCTGTTGTCTTTAATTAGTTGAGGGTTTAAGTTGTTTTACTCATAGCACATGCTTTGTTTTCTAGCTCATAAAATATATGATATGCACACAAAAAATGTCATCTCTGTCAAAATGCCTTGCTTCTCAAATCTTCGGACTTTTCATTCTTGTAATAGAATCCAATAGTGTCGGATATCTTTTTGTGTTCCAAGAAGGAAACAACCCTTGATATCATCCTTTAACAGAAAATTGATTATCAGAAGAGTCAAATCTGGATGAACCTTTGCATAATTTCTCACATAGAGATAAAACAACTTCTTCAACACCATGTATGATGTTGCAAAGCATATGAAAATTTTAGTGACTGAAAGAGATGGTAGTGTATTTTTAGGTCTTAAATTCATGTTCAAGGCCCTTACACAAAACATTCTTTCATGACAACAACCTATCCTTTAACAAATGCATATAACTCTTGACACAACAGGCCCTTTGTTAAGGATGATGAATGATAATACCTTTCATTTTGCTGCTCCATGTTTATATCAGATGTTGATACCCATTTTCAAATGTAGAAAAAAATAATTTTTCCACTTATCCTTGATATGTTTGATATCTTCTTGATATTTGATCTCATTCTTTATGATTTATGAGAATTATATGTCACTTATGACAGTGACTGATAACTCACTGCCATAAATGATGTATAATTGATAATCAGAAGAGATGAACTTCTTCATTGTCTACCTATGCTACTCCACTATGCATTGTACATTCTTCATGGTGATTGTTTTTAGCAAGAATGATGGTAAATATGACAGCAATAAATGATGTGAAGCATGATGTAAATGAAACATTTTATATATGCATGTTCACTATCATTGCATAATCATGTTGATATGATGACTTTTAAGATTGCATTTCCCTCTTAAATAAGCTTGAATGAGCTCATTATTTGATAACTCAGCACGTCAGGCTCAATCCCTATGGGAGCCATGTTTTAATCCACATGTTGTAACTTGAAGAAACAAATCAGCAACATTACTTTTCTCGTATTTGCACATGAAGCAAACAAGTTAGAAAAATAAATGCATATTTAATGCACGTGGAGATTGGTTTATACATGCATAGGAATTTGTTCATGTAAGGTTGAGACCTTTTATTGCTTAGATAATTTCTCTAACACCATTTCTCTTTCCAGATGCAGGAACTAGGAGCAATATGGAGCTAAGAGGGACACAAACAACTTGGGGCAGTAGCAGCAAAAGACAACTCAGATTGAACCAATTATTCCCAAGCAATGAATGGTCTCTCTCCTTATATGTACATTTACATGTTTACTTATTCATGTATATTCTTTTCTTCATTTTCATTGAATAAGTTAAGTCAATCTCATGGCTTTTGTGAGACAATGAACATTTTTCAATCAATAAAGATTAGTTTTCAGAAATATTTGTGTAAATATCTTCTATGTTATATGCAATTGTATAAATGCAATGATCCATTACTATAGTTTTGTAATCTTCTGATTTTTTTGTTTATGCAATATAATGTAATATAGGAAAGATAATTAAAATGTACCTCTCTCTTGATTTATAAACACAAAGCTCAGCCTAATTCAGCATGTAGTGAAATTATGTAACACTTAACTTAGGGAACAACATACCTAATGTCTCCAAGAGAGGACCAATTGAAGAATAGAAGATTCACAACTTAGGGGATAAAGTGTGTCACATCAAGCCACTAAGAGGAATATAATATGCTAAGAGATATCACACTCTTGAGGGACATCACACCCAATGTAACCACAAAGAGAAAGACACATCACATGCAATAAAAATACTACACAATGAAACATGAGTTGAAATGTAAAAGAATAATGCCAATGTATGCCCCCACTTTAAAGAAATTGCTAAACACCATGCTATGAGCAATTACTTTAAAGTAGCAAATGATAAATGCTAACAATAAAGAGGACATTAGAGGTTGTTTGGAAAGCCTTATGCCAAGTCATATGTTTCCAAATGAAGCTACGTAATGAAAAGGGATTGCCCCCAAAATGAAATCCAAAATCACATAAGGGATCCACGAATTCAGGGTTAGTATATCTTTGCTACAATATTTTTAGAGAGCTCAAAACTATCATCATTCCTCAAATACTTGACAAGCTATCATTAGGTCCTAACACTTTAGTGAATAAACACATCAATATGTCAATCAGGAAGTGTCAAATGACTGTATGCAATAGAAGACATCTCATATTCTCTCTCTCAGGTTTCCTAAATACTAACCAATTGAATAAAAGTTCTATGCTAAGGGCCTCTAATCTTGAAAGCAGTAAATCTTCTATCTAGAAAGTAGGAAAATGACTCAAACTAGGAAATAGAAAACTAAGAATCTGAAAAGCATTACCACTAAACTAGAAAGCATGGAAATGATTAATCTAGAGAACGCATAAATTTCTAAAGAATTAAAACATGTAAATAAAATAGGAAACATTTATCTAATGCAAAGGATAACAAACCAAATACTAATCATAAAACAATTTAACATAATCAACTGAAGAAAGGTGCTCTAGACATTCAAATGTTAAGTTTAGAAACTACAGACTTAGTTGCAACCTGCAGGCTTGATATTAACAACATAACATGTACGCATGAAAGTGAAATGCAATTCAACTATTATCTACTAAAGGGAAATGCATAATAAGAAATAGAATACTTATCTATCTATCTATAACCCTTGAGTGGCCAGCTCTCAGGTGTGTCTACAACTACTTCAAATCATATGCACTAGAAAAATCTAAGTTACTTCATTCCAAAGGATTCATTCACATCGCTCAATAATTCAAAGAGTGGCGGGAAAAACACATATTCATATGGTATTTTTTACTCAAAAGACAAATTGGCAGCATAACGATAATCTTCTTATTAATTATTTGCAGCAGTTACATATTTATATGAAGAGAACTAACAAAATCCTACTTTCCAATTAATAGAGTCTTCTTAATAGATTTCCAATAATAGAGGGACTTTAAATCCCATGACATACAATATTAAAGAGGCTCGCATGAGCCATAAAGTTTTTGAAACTAGAAAATAACAAAATTATATAAACTCAACCCAAAACGTGTGCTTCTAGAATTCTGACACTTGCCTGCTTGTTTTCAAAAGTATGAAGATCTGCGTTCATTTCCCTTTGATTGGAATGTTGATGGGGAGTGGAGTTGACCTGCAAAATTCTCAAAGACTAAACCATTAAATCAGCATAAATAAGCTTAATTCGCCTAACTTCAAGAAATAAAGTTTGTACACTTATTCATAAAATGAGAGCAATTATTTTTCCTAAAGAGAATCAATTGGCAAGGTAATTTGGGATGAAGGGTTTAAAATTGCATATTGATTCCATTATGTTGATGAGATTATTTTTACCTCATCATTTCCTTCCCTTCCTAAGTTCAAGCAAGTCCTCCTGCTCTTTGGTGTGCCCCCTGTCCTTAATTCCTCCTATTCATCTCCTCATACTTGTCACTGAGATCATACACATCATTTGTTTCTATGTCCAATATCTTTGGGTCCCTTAAGAATCCTTGATGCAAAGTGACTCTTTGTCTCCACCTGGAAAAAATATCCTCACTTTAGTCTAGATTTGTATATACTGAGGGAGGTGGTGAAAGAAGCAAGGGAGGTCGGTACCTCATACCAATCCAGTTAATCTTTAATTCTTCAAGAATTTTGGCCAAAGCTACTACTCTTCCATAGGACCATCTAATGTTATGAGGTGAAATTATTTCCCTCTTCTTGACATGCATAGGAGGAGGGGTATACCACTCTTCACATGCATGACATGCTCATCCTATTAATTGTGGCCCTTGTTCCTGAAAGTGATCATGACATAGCGAAGGTTGTTATTATATTTGACCTGTACTTCATTTTTAAGTTTGACACCTAGAAATTTTTTCTTGAAAGAGAAAGGTTTCCTATGAGGGTACCTCATCTACAACCCTACAGTCTTTTTTTCCTATGCATATTCTCTTGATCTTTCTTTCTAGTGAAGTTGAATTTTCATAGTGGATAGGAATGATCTCAATTCTACTTCTCCCACAAAGAAGTTAATAAAGAATTTTGTATACTTCTCTAGGAGAAAATTATGAACAAAGAACTCACACAACAAATTTTGTTGCTCAGGGAGTGACTCAAAAAATATTTTTACAAATTCTCTGCCATCGGAATCATGTGGCTGGTTCTAGAGAATTATTTACAATTTCCATCTTAAAAGTTGTTCATTAAGAAACATGGAGTATAGCCTAGATGGTCTTCTACAGGCTAATAATAATTTATCAATTTCATAGGCATCATGTTTACCCCTATATGCCTAATGGAGTGATTCTTTTAACATTACTAATTCTCTTTTCAACCTATTATTTTCAAATTCCACATCCTTCAAGAGATAGCAATGCTCTATCCATTTCATTAATATTGGGGGAATGTGTACCTTGAACTAGTCTATAACAATAGGTTCAGTTTGTGTCCCCTTTTATTCCATGACTGGTTGAGTGTCACTCTCCTATAGATTTTTTTCTAGCTCCACAAGTTTACTCATAGAGGCATTTAATTCAATTTCTTGTCTATTCTTTTTTTCTTCAAAATCACTGAATAATTGCATAAAAATACTTTTCAAATCTTGAATAAACTTATCTTTTTCACATAGAGCAACTTGATGTTGCTTACCCTGTTGATTCCATTGTTGAATCTAGTATTGTAGCTGCTCAATAAGCTTGTCTTTTTCCTCCATTTGTGTAGTCAATTTGGAAATTTCCTAGTCTCTTTTATGTATAATGTTAGTTTGCATCTCAATTTCTTCTTTTTGTTGGTCAATTTGTGCTTCGTCATCCTACAACCTAGCTCTCAATCCCATAATTTATGCCTTTAGCTTTTCCAATTCCTCATTTTTCCTATTGGATTCTATATCCCTTGTGTCCATAGAGAAGGATGCACAAAGAGTTTCCTCATTAGGATGATGCACATTTTCTTCCTTAGTATCCTCAGGAAGGGATGAGTGAGACACTTCTACTTTTTCATCCGTATGAGGTACATTTTCTGCCTCAGTGTTCTCAGGAAAAGATGAGTAAAGCACTTCTTCTATTTCTTCAGTATTCACAATATGGGACATATTTTCTTCTTCATTATTCATAGAATGAGGCATACGTTCTTCTTTAGTATTCACAGCAAGAGGCATATTTCCTTTTTTAGTTTCTACAGGTAAGGTGGAGTGAGGAATTTTCCCATCAATATGAGGCATGTCTTCTTCTTCTTCACCAGTATCCCTAGAGAAGGATGAATGAGGATTTGCATGAGGCACTTTTTCCATAGATTTAGGTATACTTCCCAACCTATCAAGAAAAGGAGAGAATCCTCCCATAGGCTTATCTTCATTCTACTTTGAATGTGGCGATTTTATTTCCTCCCCTTCCTATTGTTCAGGTGATAGGGTTTCCTTTCCCTTGTCCTCTTGCTTTTTTGTCTCATTTATTTCTTCACCTTCAGGTGGAGTATCAATTTCTACCACCTTTATTGGAGTCCTGGCCTTTTTCCTTTTTGAAGTACTACCTACATCCTAAGGTTTGGTTCCATTGGCCCTTGAAGATAACCTTTTACTCCTCCATAGAGGAGTTATTTGAAAAAAAACTTTACTTCTTTTCTTCTTCTTTTGAGGAGGCTCCTCCTCTCCTCTGGAATGCACAATTCCCACCTCCCCTTCTTGTCATGGGGTTTGTAATTCATCTGGAAACATTTTTGGTGCATCACCACTAGGAGCCGTGGAGGTATGTTGGGATTCAAGGGTGCCTAATGCCTCTGAGGAGGGTTCTTCTATAGATTTCTCCTTTTGTTTAGAGGATTCTCCCTCCTCAAGTAACCTCCCTGGCTCTTCATTTTCAATTTTTTGTAGAAACATTTGCCAATTCTTTTCTTCTTTTTTTTGGAAATGGTATTTACGTATTAGCTATAACAGACCATGATGTTTAAGGGGCCCCATTCCAACTTTATACTTTTCCATCATAAATGTGACTGAATGGTAGAGAAAAGTTGGTAAACTTACCCTAAGAGTAGCATCCTAGATTTCGTGGTGTAAATGAGTCAAAAAGCAGAAAGGGGGTCCCACAACATAGTCAATTATCCCTCACAAGTGAAATATCTAATAATCGACACTACAACAGACCTCTAGGGTTCTAGAATAGACATTCTATGGATTCCCTTATTTTTCTCCCTAGTGTTTATGGTCATTACAGGTTAGGGTTCCCCTTCCCTATGGAACAATTCTATTAAATTTTGATAGGGGACATGGGTATTTTCATTCAAATGAAATCCTTTATTATCAATACCCAAAAGATGAGCAATAATTTTTGTACTTAGACAAAATTGTTTGTTGTGCACCATGGTCCTCTCATCTGTGAAATTCTCAATGAATTCCTTCACAAGTTGCTCTATGTTCCCTTCAAATTGTTTCATGAAGTCGAGCCATCCAACTCTCTAGAATAATGCTGCTATATTGCTCAATGGCAACAATGGCATTGCATATGTTGGCTTGGACTTCTTCTTAGCGCCTCCCATTTTATTTATCTCCTAGTGAGATTCTACAAAACTTTGGAATTATCTCCTCATTGAATTGCAAACGGAAAAAGAGTTTTGTGTTGACATACTCAATGGGGAAGGAACTAATTACCAAATTTCTTATCACCTTACTACATAATTATGATGAAATTTCATGGGGAATTACAATTACTATCATACTCTTACCAATCGTGTAAAAGGGCACAAGTTTCAAAATTATAAGGAGGAATGGATCATGCTAATTAATTAACCTTTATTTAAAATAAGTACTAACTCTTTAAAATGAATAAATTTGCACATACCTTAAGTATTTTCATTAGATCAAATATCACTCACTTGTGCTGACATAATTGGATAGCCATATGGTTGGCAAGGGTGGTGGTAGATAATAATGGCATGGATGGGATGGTTGAAGGGATGGTGGAAATACTTATGACAAAAGGTGGTATAATAATCTTATTTTTTATGGAAAGATTTGGTATGATGTGGCAGAATAATCATAAGGGAGTAGATCTCAAAGGGGAATTAAAGGATAGGCATGCACGAAACTTAGAAAAAATCAGAAGAAAAAAAAACTGGAAAGACAAAAAAATTTACCAAAAATCTAGCGCATTACCAAAAATATGCAGCTGAAGTAGATAAGAAGAGAGTTTCAGATCATCATAGAGAGATGCCAATGGAACATGTTGAACAAATTGAGGATTTCAGAGCATCGCTGAAAAGTTTCCGCTGAGACATCAACCAAGATTTTCGGAGCATCGCTGAAAAGATACAACCGGAGCAGTAACCAAAATTTCTAGAGCATCATTGAAAGATGTAACTGGAGCAGTAACCAAAATTTTCAGAGCATCTGAACATAATTCTAGAGCATCCGAGTAACATTTCAGAGCATCACTGAAAAGATGTAGCCAGAGGAAAGAACAATAGAATTCTAGAGCATCATTGAAAAGATGCAGCCGAAATGAAGAAACAACAAAATTTCAGAGCATCACTGAAAAGATGTAGCTAGAATGAAGAAATAGAAGAATTTTAGAGCATCACTGAAAAGATGCAGTCGGAATGAATAAATTTGTGATGTTTTGGCCTTGGCTTCTTGAAGCACCATTGAGTGATGTGTCAAAATGCAAGATCAGAGTGATGAGTGACACCAGTCTATTGTATAGATTCTGAAGCATTGCAGCAACAATTTTGGAGCATTGTAGCAATCATGCTAATAGATTCCAGAGCATTATGGAAGGGTGTGCTTGAATTGTGCTTGGCCAAAGGAGAAATCCTGCAAAATAGAGACAAAATTTTAGTCAAGTCCAAATGTCAAAACTGATGAAGAAATCAAAGAAATGTTCATAAATGGTTTTTTTTTATTTATATTTATTATTGAGTTGACAAAACTAAGTTGACCTTGCCACAACAGAGTCAGTGTAGTTTATTTCTCCCTACATTTCCACCATTTTTGTAAACTCTTCCTTGTTAACAGGTTTATGATAGAGATGTAATCAATGCCCATTAACTAGGAGAGTTCGGGTATCACCATCAATAGGTTTTAGCTGGACCAAACCATTAGCAAACACTTCAAAAAATTTGTATGGTCCAACCCAATGTGTCCTGACTTTCCCTTGGTGATCCTTGTATCTGGAATTGAACAGTAATGCCCAATCCCCAATATGGAATTCTTTTTCTTTGATGTGTTTGTCATGCTAGAACTTACGTTGTTGTTGGATCAATTTAGTTTGATGGACGACGTCCAAGCAGAGTTTGTCCAGTTCACTAAGTTGTAAGACTCTCTCAATTTGGGATCATTTAAGATCCATCCCAAATTCCATGGTTGTCCTAAGGGTTTGGAGTTCAAATTCAATGGGTAAGAGGGGTTTCTTCCCAAATAATAACCCATAGCAGCTATAGCTAGTGGTTGATTTCCAAGTCATGTTGTAGGCCCAGACAGCTTCCAGTAGTTTCCTAGCCTAGTCTTTCCTTCCTGAGGAAACCGTTTTCATCAAAATATTTTCCAGCTCCCTATTAGTGACCTCAACTTGACTATTTTCCTGCGGGTGGTAGGGTGAGGACTTCTTGTGACTTACTTGGAAGTGGTATGTGAATGCTAACAACACTTTGGACATAAATTGGGGGCCTTGATTTGTGACAATTGTCCTCAAAGCTCTGAACTTGAGGAAAATTCTATTGTAGAGGAAATCGGCTACATGTTTCTCCCTGGCAATATGTAGGGCTTGCACTTCTGCCCACTTGGTTAGGTAGTTGGTACAGACCAAAATATACTCTTTTCCTTGTGAAGGAGGGTCTATTGGACCGATAAAATCAAATCCCCATTTTTAGAATGGTTCAAGGACTACTTGAGGCTGTAGGGGCATTTCATTAGAAGTAGTTGGCCTACCCACTCTTTGACATTCATCACATCGATGCACATATTTCTTGATGTCCTTGTGCATTGAGGGCTAGTAGTATCCTTCTCCCAAAATCTTGTGAGTTATCATTTTAGCAAAATAATGCCCTCCTAAAGGGTAATCATGATAGACTCTGAGGATACTATAGGTCTCGTTTTCCCTCACACACTGTCGTAAAACCATATCAAGTCCACATCGAAACAAGATTCCATTTATCCATTTAAAAGGGGCACTTTCTCTAACAAGGAATTTCTTTTGTTTTGATGATAAATGAGGTGGCACTTCTGCGGTGGCCAAGTAATTTGCAATGTCAGCAAACCAAGGGGTTTTAATGAAGATGGTGAATAGATTTTCATCTAGAAACTCATTTTGTACTGGAGCACAGTCGCCATCATGTTTAATCCAAGATAAGAAATTTTTGACTACATTGGATTTCCTTGGTTTGTCAAAAATTGTGACATTGAATTCTTGGAGGAGTAACCACCTAATTATCCTTGCATTTACCACAAGTTTGTTCATGAGATACTTAATGGCTAAGTGCTCTATATGCACTATAACTTTATATCCTATGACATAATGTCAAAATTTCTTGATGGCATGCACTACGACCAAGAATTATTTCTCTATTGTGGTGGAATTATTTCTCTATTGTGGTGTAATTATTTTCTGTTGATGTCAAGTTCTTGTTGATGAAGTATATAGCATATTTCCCTTCATTCTCATCTTTTTTCCCTAGAACCAATCCAATGGCATCATCAGACATGTCATCATAAATATGGAATGAGAGATTCCAATTAGGCCTTCGTAGGACAGGGGCACATATGAGTTTCTCCTTGATAATTTCAAATGAGAACTAACACTTAGGCATCCAAATGAATTCAACATTTTTCTAAAGGAGAGAAAACATTGGGGCTACGATTTTGCTAAAGTTTTCTACGAATCTTTGGTAGTATCCCACATGCCCTAAGAAACTCTTGACATCAGTCTGTGTTTTTTGGACCTCCAGTTGTTGTATGACTTTGATTTTCTTAGGATCAACCTTAATTCCTTTGACTGAAATGTGATGTCCCAACACTATTCCTTGTTCCACCATGATCAAGCATTTTTTGTGGCTTAGGGACAACTGATGATCTTCACACCATTTTAACACCTTGTCTATATTTGTGAGGGATTCATCGAAGGTTGAACCATATATAGTGAAGTCATCCATGTAGACTTCCATGAACTCATTTACCAAATCAACAAATATAGCCAGGATGGCCCTTTGAAACGTGGAAGGAGCATTACACAGCCCAAAGGGAAGAACTCTATATGCAAATGTCCCCCAAGGGCAAGTGAAGGTTGTCTTATCCTGGTCTTCTACTACTACCTGTATCTGGTTGTATCCACTAAATCCATCCAAGAATGAAAAATATTTCCTCCCTACCAAGTTATCCAGCACTTGGTCCACAAATGGCAAGGGAAAATAGTCTATGCGTGTCGCCTTGTTAAGCTCCCTATAATATACACACTCTCCACTTCCCATTCTTCTTTGGAACTACAACTAAAGGTGACACCCACTTGCTGTCAGAAATTGGGTAGATAAATCCTACCTATAAGAGTTTCTCAATCTCAGTCTTAACGATGTCTTTGAGGGTAGGATTGAGCCTCTGTTGTGGTTGGAAAATAGGTTGAACATCCTCAGTATAGATATGATGTGTGCACACACTAGGGTGTATTCTCTCATATCTTTATAGTCCCAGGTGAAAGCTTTAGATCTACTCACCAGGGTGTCAAACAGTCTTTGTTCTTTCGTTCCAGTCAACCAACTATTGATGTTTAAAATTTTTCCTGGTAGCAACATAATGGTTTTGACTCCTGGATGGTCAAACGTGGCAGTGTACATAGGCCTTATCAGAGTGTTAAGTGGACAACTATGTAGTAATATTTTATGAAGCTAGGTAACATCTGCAAAGAAATGACAAGTTTTTGGAACTAAGTTCATCAAAGGGAAAGGTAATCCAATAAAACTAGCACCATCAAATTTTTCATGATCTAAGTTGATTGGGTCTCTTAGGATTTCTTCTACATTTGACATCTCCTCACTGCCCAAATCAATGGCAATATTTTCCATGTCGCCTTCCAATTCATCCTCTAGCTCTTCACCATGCTATTTAATAACTACCATGGCTAGTGAAGCCAAATTCTCCTATCCATTAGGGCTTTTTGGTTCATCAACCCATACTTTGTTGTGTTCAGAAGGCTTGGCAGGAGGATACAAAAACAAATGTTTTCAATTAGATCCATGGGAGATGGTCATTCCTTCCTCCCTGCAATCAATTTTGGCTGCAACCATAGCCAACAATGGTTGTCCCAAAATTATTAGATAACTATCTTTTGGCGTAAGGGATTCAATTATCTAGAAATCCACTAGATATTCCCATCCATCCACTTTAATGAGAATTTTTTCAATGATTCCTTTTGGAATAGCTATGGATTGGTTTTCCATCTGTAAGACTATAGTTGTGGGGCGTAGATCAGTAAGTCCTAATTTTTCCATCACATCAATAGTCATTACATTAATGGATGCTCCAAGGTCCACTAAAGCATTAGGTATTGCTACCTCATTAACTGTTATTGTTAAAAGTGGACTTCCTGGGTCATCATATTTCAGAGCAGTGACTATTCCAGCTAACAAATCAGCTAGGCACCCATTTATATGAACAGTGTTGATTCGTTTTAGCTTTCTGCTTGGAATTTTTATGCACAACTATTTAATCAACTAGTTTAACTCAGGGATCTCCTTAATCGCCTGTAACAAGGGAACTTCAATCTACAATCATTTTATTTCCTATATCATTGCAGTCTCAATGGTTGAGATTGCTTCTAGAGCATCTTCCATAGGAATTAGTTTCAGTCGCTCTAGAAAAGGTACTTTGATTTTTTCCTTAGACATAGGGTGCTTCAGAGGTTCAGTTGAAGGTTGTCTATCTCTCAATGTTGGGTCCTTCAGAAGTTCAATTGGAGATTGAACCCCCTCCTCTTGAGGTAGGTTGGAAGCTCCAGCTGAAGATGGCAGGTCAGGCTCAGGTTCTATGGATGTGGGTGTTATGGAATTTTTTTGAGCAGACTTCATGATAGGTTCATTGGTGATTTCTTCAATAGTCAGATATGAAAGTGTTTTACCAAACCTCAACTATAGGTTTCCACAATGTATGGCATTAAGCCCAGTGACATTGTCTTGTTTGGCAGAGTACACTAGAGTATTTGGGTGATTGTTCTTTGGATTAGGAATTGGTTGTGTTGGGAGTGGTGGTTTGTTAACTTTCTTAGTTTGTGGAGTATTCTGGGGTGGTGGTAGGAGAGTCTATTATTGGGTATGCATTCTCCTAGGGCTAGTGTAAAATTGATGCTAAGGTTGGTTCCATTGAGGAATGGTATTTTGAGGGTACCACTGTGGTTGAGGTTGATTAGGCCACTAAGGGCTACCCCAAGGTTGGTTTTCCCATTCCAGTGGTCCCCAAGGATAGGTTCCCCAATTAGAGGGTACTCGAGGGGGTGTCTGAGGCTAGGGAACTACCCATTGATTGTTGTTCCAATTGGGTTGTGGTCTCCAGTTAGGATTGGAATTCTAGCCATAGGGAAAATTACCTCCAGTTCTTTGATTAACAACGTTCACTTCTTCCTCAACTAGAGTTGTTCTTTTCTTAGAATTTTTGATGGGATTCAGTAGCTCACATTGGTCAGTGGGGTGATTTTTGTCACACACTTGACAAATGTCAATCTTATCAACTTTTTCCAAGGGGCATTCTCTTAGCAAATGTTTGTTTTAGCATCGAGGGCAATAGATTGATAAGGTCTCAGAGTTTCATTTTTTAGCTTGTATGTCATCTAAAGTGGTGTTTAACTGGATGAGAATTTTAGTCTTGAAGTTGGCGATCTCTTCACAAAGTTTTCTAATGTCACTGGAACCTCGAAAAAGGGTGGACTTCCTAATTCCTCCTCAAGTTCAAGAGAAGTTTCAACATAACTCCATAATCTTTTCTAGTCTTAGTTGGGACACATCTCCTTTTCCCATTAAATCCAAAATCCTCTGAGCTTTGTCATCGATACCTTTAAGGAATAAGGTCTTCAAAATATCAAGATTTATAACTTCTTCACCACAACATTTGGATAAGAAGATAAACCTATCTAGTTAATCTTCTAAACTCTCATGCTTGTTTTGCCTTATATTAAACAGTTCTTCTTTCCTATCACTCACCCTACAGTAACTTTGGTACTTCTCCAAAAATACAAACTCCATTTCATCCTAGGAGGTTATCGACTGAGAAGCTAACCCCATAAACCAGTGCATAGTTGAGTCTTTCAGAGTGGAAGGGAAAACCTTTAGTTTCTGATTTTCAGTCTTGTAGTCATATGTATGACACAAGACTTTGAATTCAAATATAAACTGATCAAGTTCCTCAGTAGAAAAACCTTGAAAGGTTGGTAAGAAGGCCGATGATATATTTTTCATTGTCATATCATCATCTGCATTGATAGCAATAGGATAAGTGAATGTGCGTGGTGGTGGAGGGTTATCATTGTTGTGGTTATTAGTAGCATTTATACAGTCACCCATGATGTTTAAGTGGATGTGATCCTCTTCCAAAATTTTCTTAGTGGCATGAGGTTCAGGAGTTTGTGGAAGAATATACTCCTCGACCACTATTCATTCTCTTTTTGGAGTATGTGGGAAGGTCTCAGGTTGACCCTGTTCGGTCAATTCCTTAGTAAGTTCTTGATTTGAGTTTCCTTCCTCCCTACTTGTTGTTGGTACGTCGATTGGGGGGGTTTTGGGTATGAATCTTTAGTGGGGGCCTCGTTTCCTGACCATGTAGAAAAGAAGCCAAAGAGCTATTCCTATCCCTAAAAGAGGTATTCAAGATATCTCCTACTAACACTAGAAAAAGGAGTCCCCAACATTGGCACCAAAAAATGACAGGTTGTTGTTAGGTCCTAACACTTTAGTAAATAAACACATCAATATGTTGACCGAGTAGTGTCCAATGACTGTATGTAATAGAAGACATCTCAAATTCTCTCTCTTAGGTTTCCTAAATACTAACCAACTGAATAAAATTTCTACGCTAAGGGGCCTCTAATCTTTAAAGTAGTAAATCTTCTATCTAGAAAGCAAGAAAATGACTCAAACCAAGAAACAGAAAACTAAGAATCTGAAAAGCATTACCACTAAACTAGAAAGCATGGAAATGATTAATCTAAAGAATGCATAAATTTTTGAAGAATTAAAACATGTAAAGAAATTAGGAAACATTTATCTAATGCAAAGGATAACAAACCAACTGCTAATCATAAAATAATTTAACAAAATCAACTAAAGAAAGGTGCTCCAAACATTCAAATGTTAAGCTCAGAAACTATGAACTTAGTTGCAACCTGCAGGCTCGATACTGATAGCATAACATATACTCATGAAAGTGAAATGCAATTCAACTATTATCTACTAAAAGGAAATGCAGAATAAGAAATAGAATAATTATATATCTATCTATAACCCTCAAGTGGCCAGCTCTCGGATGTGTCTATAGCTACTTCAGATCACATGCACTGGAAAAATGTAAGTTACTTCATTCCAAAGACTTAATTCACATCGCTTAATAATTCAAAGAGTGGCAGTAAAAAATCATATTCATATGGTAGTTTTTATTAAAAGACAAACTAGCAGCATAATGATAATCTTCTTCTTATTCATTATTTGCAACAATTACATATTTATATGAAGAGAACTAACAAAATTCTACTTTCTAGTTAATAGAGTCTTCTTAACAGATTGCCAATAATAGAGGGACTTTAAAGCCCATGATATACAATATTAAAGAGGCTCGCATGAGCTATAAAGAATTTGAAACTAAAAAATAATAAAATTATAAAGACTTGGCCCAAAACATGTGCTTCTGGAATTCCGGTGCCCGCCCGCTTGTTTTCAAAAGTATGAAGATCCACATTTATTTTCCTTTGACTGGAATGGTCATGGGGAGTGGAGTTAACCTATGAAATGATTAGAGACTAAACCATTAAATCAACATAAATAAGCTTAATTTTCCTAACTTCAAGAAATAAATTTTGTACACTTATTCATAAAAAGAGCAATTATTTTTCCTAAAGGTAATCAATTGGGAGGGTAATTTAGGCTAAAGGGTTTAGATTTTCATATTAATTCCATTGTGTTGATGAGATTACTTTTACCTCATCAATACTCATGGAAAAATAAGAACAACACAAAGAGAACGAAAACAAAGAGAACTTTCAGGTCAACATGGAAGAGACATAAATGTCTCAATGTCTTGCATCGTCCCTAAAGGAAAACATAAGAAAAATGAAAAGATCAAGGAAAATATTTTGGGTCAACACGGAAGAGACCTAAATGTCTCGACACCTTGCATCATCCCCAAAAGTAAAAAGGATAAAATATTTATGACATAGAGAAGAATGTACATACAAATAGAGGAATGTCACAAATAGAGAGGTAAATCAAATAGAAAAGTACAAGGAGATCACATTGTGCACATGCAATCACATAAAAGAAACATGAAAAATAAATTAAATACAAGACTAGTAAGGAACATGTGAGACAACCTAAAAGCAGGTCATCCACATGCCGATCATGTTCATCATATACAAAAGGCAGAAATTTAGCCAAAGGGACAATAGTAAGTGTCGAACTAGGGGTATCACCAAGTTCAACACTCTTCCTAGGGGAATTATCACTTAAGCTCATAGAAGAGGAAAAAAATGCATTCAATTCATTATGCACTTCCTTGTCAATTTTAGCAATCTCATCATCATCATCTAAGTTAATCACAATGGGAGGTCGAATGATAATGTCTAAATAAGGATTTATCTCTTGTTGCAGTTGCAACATAGGATCTTTTTGTTGTGGCATTTTTGTTTCTTTTACTATGATTTTCAAGTTGTGTTTGTGTAGGAGTGGGCTTATCAACCATAGGTTGCTTTTCTTCCCTAAGGGGAAGAATGGAAGGAACCATGGGAGGTTTTTCAATCACTTTCTCTTTAGCTTTTCCAACTTGTTTTATCTTAGGAGGCGTGACAAGATTATTTTCATTGTCTCTTGGTCTTTTGTAGGAGATAGGAAAAGGATCTATCCTGGGTTGGCCTTGGTTATTTGGAATGTCTTTAAGTTTAATCATAGTTTCGTCAAGGATAGTAGGTTCAATCATGGGTTGAGGCATATTTCTAAGGGATAGTTTTGCTATGCATTTTTCCTTAAACTTTTGATAGGATTTGAAAAAGAATTCCTCAGGAGGTTTAATAGGTTCCATAGGCTCGGGCCAAAATAAATCCAATGAAAATTTCCCATGAGAAGACATAGGATTAAAGCCACTATGGTGCACAGTAAATATTTCATTCTCAAAGGGAAACTTTAAACATTTATGCACGACTGACAAGATGGCTTCCATGGAGCCTTTCCATGGATAACCAAGCTTCACATAGAATTGATCTGACATTAGGATGATGGAGAATAAGACATCTAATTGTTTTGGTCCTATTTTTAGAGGAAGGGTGATTGATCCCATCGTAGGGAAAGAAAAACTATTATGTTTTTTTATCCATGCTTTCAATTTATCATATGTTTCTTGATAGAGTTCATGCACAAGTAATAATTTTTCATTGATCACATTCTCCCCACAGATGGGATCAATTAATATCCCATTAGTGGGCTTATCATTGATTCGGTCGGCTATGTAAAGAGGACCATCAGGTGCATATCTAATTATATCCTTAGATGAGAAAGCAATGTCAAGTGGCTTTTTAGTTTGACCCTTATGAGGTTGATTTGAAATCAATGTAACCAAACCATCAATAGTATTTTGTTCATTAATATTTATAAGACCTTGTTTATTAGAATCCATGTTGTCATCATCCCTATCAACATTCATCACATCATTCTTCTTAGTTCACTAGCTTTGACAAATCAAATATTATGATTTGGCATTGGGGTTAGTAAAGATTTGAAAATTTTGGTTAGAAGGGGCAACAAATTTATTTCCTTGATCATTAACACCTCCAATTTGAAGTCAACTAGAATCAATGAGGTCTTGCACTATGTGTTTAAGACGCTTACAAGATTTTGTATCATGTCCATTTTGTTGATGAAAATGGAAATAGGAATTTGATCTAAAGTTTGGAGGTAAAGGCTTATTAGGGTCAAGATTTTTAATGGGAGGTAAGAAATCATCTTCTATTCTAGAATTTGTAACATTGTATTATGGAGGGTATCAGGTAGGGGAGTGAATTGTCTAGTGAGATCCCCAAATGTAAAAGGATTTGTTTTCTTTATAGTAGCCACTTGGGTATCAACATGTTGAGTTGATTGAGGGGGATTAAGTTGAAGGAAGCCTTTATTATATTTCCTAAAAGGTTGGTAAATTTTTTTGATTTGCAGATTCACATTTGTGTATGTGCAGGATCATCATGGAAAAAATAGGCCCTTAAGTGGTGAAAAATTTAGAAAAATCAAAGTTAGGTAACTTGACGTAAAAATTTGAATAAGTTATCTATATTATTTCAAAAATATGTAAGAATAGAATCTATAGATAATTGAATGTAGTTTCTAAACTACTAGGTTTATTTTTTAAAATCTATTTGGTGAAATTTTGAAATTTCAATGTAGTAGTACTTAAATTTCAGGGAAAAAAAAAAGTAGGTGTCTGTCAGCCACCCTAACCACAATAAAATGATAATATTTTTTATAAGATTTTAGATATAAGTAGAGGACTAATTCCCAGATGTGATGCATATTTTTTTTATATTTTTTTCCAATTAAATAATTAATTATGAATTTTTTATTACAACTTTAAAAAAATATAAAAACTTGTATGTCTAACCACCTTAGCTTGGTCAAAACTTCATGAAATTCATTTTTTTTAATCCTATAGTATGAAAAAGTATAGAATGTGACACATGTTTCAGATTCAAAAAATGTGATACCATTTGAAAGCTATAGATGTTTTTTAATCAACCTATCAATCAAGACTTTAGTCGCAATTCAAATAGAAAATGAATAATAGTTAGTTATTAAATTCAAAGTAAATCATAATTTATATTGGTGGAAAGCTGAGTATCTCCTTTAAAAACCCTTTTCATTTCATCAATTTTGGGTAAAAAAAAGGTCGTCAGCCACATACACTACTCATATCCATCATATCGCCACTTTTTGGCCCATCATGATCCTGCACATACCCATTTCTCAAGACAACTACAAGTGGGTTTAGTTTCACAACTACTAACTAAAATTTAATAATCACGAAGGGTAGTACAAAAGTGTATAAAGGAAGGAAACTTTATTATGCCAAGCTTATCATGTATCTTAGTTTGCAAGTTCTCAATGAACATTCATTGAAGGTGAGGATCAAGAATATTTATGTCGATTTGGGAATAAAGTGATTGGTATCATGAAATGAAGTCGGTAACTTTTTCATCATCCTTTTGCTTACATCTCATCAAATCATCTAAGGTCATCTTAGGAGTCGTGTGCACTTGGAAATGGTTTGTAAAGGCCTCAACAAGTCCATTGAATGAACGAATTAAGTTATTCAGTCATGAGGAAAACCATTCTAAGGCGGTATTTTTTAAGGACCTAGGGAAAATCTTAGCCAAGAGCTTATCTTCAAGGATGAAATAACTACATAAGGTGGTGTAAGTGGAAACATGGTTAGAAGTATCTCCTTTCCCCCCATATTTCTCAAATCTAGGAATCTCTATACCTTGTGGTATCGGTGTTCTCAATATCTCCAAGGATAAGGGATTACTTTTGACATAATATGTAGGTTGGCCATTTTGATTTTGGTTTATGGTGGAAATTTTCTTTTGAAGGGATGAAATATTTTGCAAAATTTGGTTAAGGATGGCATCATTGGTTGTATTTTGATATGGAGGTGAATATGGTGGAGGTGTATATGTGTTTGAAGGGGAAGTGAATGGAATTCTTACATGAGGTAAAGTGGTAGGATATATAGTGTGCGATGCCACAAAGGTACAAGGATGGCTGGCGGAAATACCCAAGGTAGGAAAGAAATTACTAGTAGGTTGCATCTTTGTTGTAACTTGAGTGTTGGTATAGGTAGGAATAGAGGCAATGGTTTTTCGAGGAGGAATTTGAGTTCCTCCTTGAATCTAGACATTGTTCGAAGGTTGAACACAACTAGTAACTTTCCCAAAAATATGAGCTAGGTTAAACACAAGTTCTATTCCTTCTTCACTTTCAATCATGTAGTATATGTTATCTATGGTGGGAATAGCAATGGTTAAAATGTTTTTAGTACTCAATTGATGTTGTAGGTTTGCTAATTCTTCATGGATTTGGATTATGTTTTCTTGAGGAATGCTAGTAACCATTATTTCAACATTTGTCACACTACTTGAAGGTAAAGAGTTGTCAAGGTATGGTCCATACATAGTGAACTAGTGTCAACACTATGAGTGAAAGAGCTACATAACCCATAATCCATGATGAGTGTGCTATCGTGGAATGACATGAGTCTCAAACTACATCTCACTATAGTATTGGAAATAGGATAACAAGTTGTAAAGCTCATGAAAGGGACAATCAATGAATGCAAGATAAATGCAATGAACACAAGATAAATGATATACTTTAATTTTGATTCAAATGAAATTAAGCTAGATGCAATGGAATGGATGAAACAGAAATTTAGTAAACTGAAACAAAAATCTAACAACAATAAACAAAAGCAAAAAAACAAGGTTTTCAATACTAGAAAATGTAGTTTCAGATGTAACACGAGACTAAATCACCCAGAGGGGCATATGAGTCCTAGTTAGGGTTTTTGAAGGGTTCAAATGCTGAAAAATAGTCAACACAAAATTCCTAGAAATTAGGAAAAACAACCTGTACCAGGTCTAAATCACCTAGATGGGCGAATGAGTCCTAGATGAGGGTTTTGACACCAAATTCAACAAATTCAGAGTGAATGTTAAGGTTTCTAACTTGTATATAGTATAGACTAAGTTCAATTACAGATTTCAAATGAAATTCAATGATGCAAGATGCAAAAAGCAACCTATATGCACTTTCACTAATGCAAGATTTAGAAGCCCTAAATGAAAATTAACTAATGCAATACATAATGCAACGTTAATGAAAGCTATATCTAGGACTATGATGCACTCCAAATCATAAATAAGGTGTCTAAAGGCTAGGTTCACCAAAATGAAAAAAAGAAAATAGGGTTTTTTCCACCTTTAAGGACATGGACAACTTAGGGAACCCTATTTTGGCTCTATTTCATTCAAGGAAACCTTAGAGATCTCAATCTTATGGTTCAATTGAGAGAACGGATCTGCTATAAGGCCTCCTAGGGTGTGATTAAAGATAAAAGGGGGGTTCACCACTAAGCAAAGGCTTAGAAAGACAAGAAATGAAAGTAACATGCAAAACCTAACTATAAGACCTAGAAAATGAACTCAAATCAAAATAACATATTGGAGATAAACAGAGGTGCACCTAGAAAATTGAAGATGCTTGAAACAAGGTCTATAATCTTGAAATTATGAATTTTGAAGCACACTAGGACTCATACACTAGTAGGGGTGATTTAGTCCTAGTTTAGGGCTTTGGGTCAAAACCAAAATTTGCAACTTCTAAACTAGGATCTATGGAGAAAGTATAAAAACTGGTATACTAGGACTCATACGCCACAAGTGATAATTTAGTCCTAGTATCAAGGTTGATCTACAACTTTGATATCCTCTAGTGTTCAATGCAACTAAAAATCATGCTTGAATTACCATATTTTTAAGCACTGGAAAATGGCAATATGAATACACAATCTAATATTATGATCTCAATTCCAAGGGTAGAGGAATCTGTGTCTCAAGATGCTCCTTCACTAGTCCCAAACACATTGGATGAAGACATAGTTTTAGACACTAAAAAATATCCTAATCAATGTCATACACTTGAAACAAATTTAGTAAGATTATTTCCTCTTTAATCCATCCTCTTTTTACTTAATTAATTTAATTAGCCTAGCTAATTAATTAATTACTTCATTTTCATCTATTGGCCTAATTAATTAAATTGGGTTAATTCATCTCTTTTTGCACTAACAATTCATCTCATTAAATTAAATAAATCAAAGTAATTAATTTAATCTCCTAAGTCATCTTATTTAATTAAATAACCCTACATTATTTAATTAAATATCATTTCAGCTCTCTCCCCCATTTATTAAATCATATAATTTAATAAATGTCTCTTTAATTCTTCTAATTGCCTAATTTCATAAATTAAACTTTGTTTAATTAGCAATTAAACTAATTTTCCTCTAATCAAAGGGAATATTCCCATGGAATATTCTTTATCCTTTTTGTACAATTAAAACTTTGTTTTAATTTGTAAACTACCTTTTTCCTCACCCAAGGAATATTACCTCTCCTTCAATCAACTCACTTGGATTCTTGGACAAGCTAAATCTTCAACCTCTTAAGCAATTTACCTTTGACCTGTGTGAGCAGGTCAAAAGTGTGTTTTCTTGAGGCAAGTGTGAGCCCTTGATTAAATTTCATCATGCATTCTCATCCATTGATGAGAATCCATGATCCATGCCTCTCATACCCTTCATCTTGAACCATTGATTAATCTTTTTGATCTAAACCATCCATTCCTCATTGGATCTCCTATAAATAGATCACTATTTGGAGACAAATGGATCCATCTCTCAAAGAAAACTTATGTTGTTGAATTTATTCACATATACACTCATCTTTTACTCACTATTTAGCTTGTTTTAGTTAATTTTAATTGAATAATAGCTTAGAGCATCCATTAATGGATTCCATGCATCCATTGTAGTTTATAAATAAATTAGGGTTTTCATCCTTTAACATAATTTTAGCTTAGATTAGCTTAGAAGTTTCGTAATTAGATCATTTGTAGCATAAAATCATGGTAACTTAGCCTGCATCATGTTCATTCTAGAATAAATTAGGTTTTCAAACACCAAACACCATGGTTTCATCGATTCTCTTCCATAGAATCAACTGAAACAAGCTCACTAATCATGGGATTGGGAAAGGGTCGTCATTCCACATCAACACAACACCAATTCCACAAAAAGATAATTTTTAGATGGATTAGAATAGACGTTTTCAAAGATTTAATAATTTAGAATGTTAGGTTTTGATGAAATGTTTAATTTCAATTCTATTTGATTGATCTTGTTGAGATTTGAGTATTGGGGGCTCTGTTATGCTTCGATTCTTCATGGATCAAGCAAAATTCAGCCCATACCGGTATTTTTGTATCACATTCTGGCACTAGAAGGAGGGAAAACC
Source organism: Sequoia sempervirens (assembly GCA_007258455.2). NCBI lineage: Eukaryota > Viridiplantae > Streptophyta > Pinopsida > Cupressales > Cupressaceae > Sequoia > Sequoia sempervirens. The sequence continues at coordinate 192,014,074 of VDFB02281492.1, forward strand.
GATCATTTAACTACTTTTGAGCTTGAACTTCCATGTTCATGCGACTTTTTAGGTTGCAGTGATACTTAAATCACAAAAAATGATGTTATTTCAATAGCGTCACCATATAGCGACACCCAGGCAGTTTGAAACATCAACGCATATTTAATCTGCTGACACCGATTTAAATATAGCAACATGTATTTAATTTGAAGGTATCGTGAAATGCAAACAACAATGCTCAAACTCACTAGACCGACACTTTCAAATTCCAAACTGTGACACATTTGTTAGTAGTGATTCCCATTAAAATAGCGATGCAATCGTGCTCACTGGTCTTGCTGCAAAACAATGCCCAAATCTCAAACTACGATGCTATCATGTTCAATGACGCTCAACCAGGGTAAGAAACTTTACATTTTTTTAAAAAAATGTGGCTTAATTTTTTTGGTTTATCTAATCAATGATGAATGTTTGACTATGTTTTGGTTGTTAGACTAATAGGGTTTTGCAGGGTTCAAAGGCATGGAGCAAAAGTGAATAACTTCTCTTCTATCTTAAAATTCTATAATTGTAGCAAGCATTCAATGCTTTGGGGCAATTATAACCCAATTTCATGCTTTCTACTTTTAGTTTTAGGAAACACACTAGAGTTCAATTGGGTTTAAAATGAATGTTCAAAGTTGGATAAAATATAACCCTCATATCACATCTTTCAATTGGGCTTAAAATTGAACAAGGAAAACTCATCTTTCAATTGATGCTTAAAATAAATTCATCATTTCTTTGAAAGGTTAAAATTGACAATTGTTTGCTATGTTTTATGATTTTCAATTTTTTTGGTGAATACGTATGCAATTCTCTCGTGCCATTTGGCAATCTTGAGAAACAGAAACATTCTCTAACACTTTGCAAAATCACCCACATCTTTCAATTTGGGTTTAAATTTTAACAACCATGCTAGTGTGAGAAATGGCATAGCGTGTGTTCTCTCTTTGTACATGCAAGCAAAGATGATTGAACTATGGATGTACTTCCTCGCTATTTTTCACCTTTATAGGACCTTCCTTGGTGGGAAAAAGTACTCACCCCAAGGGAATGACCCAAGCAGTAATGAGAATAAGCCAAGCTCTTCCAAACCGCTATATAAATTTGTGGTTACTATTAAAATCATAATCAATGGGAAGTGGTACATGATAGCTCTCCCCCAGTATCTTTATGACACATAAATCCCTTGTTCTAAGGGTTGGGAGACCTCTCACAAGGAGTTTATCATTGCACCCCCTAAACTGGATGCCCTTATTACGAACCTTTGTGTAGAAGACAAAAATCCCTAATATGTGTTGATGTTAGGACCGGTCGTTCTGAAGCTGCCCCACATTTGTACTATTCAATTGTAGAAACAAAAAAGCTCCTTTCAATCTCTAGATTTTAAGAATTTTGAGATTTGGTGGTCCCAAGAAGTGTGTGTCGTGGAGGGGAGCCAATGTCGCCAAATCTCTAACTATTCACATTGTCTAGTGTTTGGAGAAATCCTAGTGGGGATTTAACAAATATAGCCATTTATTTCCTAGGGTTGTAATGATTGTGAGTCAGTTTAACACTTTGCTTGATTTCAAAATGATCCAAAAACAAACATTCACTATCCAAATTTGAAAACTTTGGCTTAAATATGGACTTCTTGAGTTAGCCTTGATATTATTGCTTGTCTTAAGGATTTATCCTTAGCGATTTATAAATATCTTGACATTAATCTCAAACCCATATATAACAAAGACAACATAGGAAATTATGTCTTCAACCTCATGATTTTCATGAAATGGACATTGTGAAAGTTATGATGTTTTTGGCATAAACATTTAATTTGGAAACATAATCAAAGACAAGTGTTTGTGGTAAAATCAATTCACTGAAGCAAAGATAAATTGACAAATGAACCCCACATGACTATTTGGAGACTGATTTCTCTTGTTGAACAACCTAATCTTCCAGGTGCTATAATTTAGCCAAACTTTGAACTCATAAATAGTGCACAAACATATCTCATTAGCAGTATGAGAAGCTTCACTTTTGAAAATGAGGAAACAAACACAGTGGAGAAACACAACAACCATTTTAGACAAAGAAGAGGAACAGGTCGATATTGAGGCTAGAAGGCCCCTACTACCACCACCCACATGGAAATAAATATCTCCCTTTCTTCCATAAACTTAAACCGTTTCCACATGATTTCATGAAAAATCAGGATTCCTAAGCCAAAGTCTACAGGTCCTCATTTTAGACTTAGGCATCTCACTCCTAAAGCTCTTAAGAAACACCTTCGAATAGTTCACAAAAAAAAAAGATTGGTATCAAAATTTTATAGACACACTTCAAGGTATAGTACGAAATTGTATGCATTCTTTTGGAGTCAAAATCCTAGTCTTTTTCATGATACTCAACTCCTCTAAATGATTCATCAAATAGTCAAAATTCGTAGGGGAAAATCTCCAACACTCCATTTCAGACATAGGAATCATAGAAAAAGGTATAGTCAAAAGTGGGCTTCAATATTTTACCACAACCGTTACACTTTGTTGAGAAACTTTTATGCCCAAGCTAGGAGATCCCAAATAGGTTTGAACATTCCCATCCATCCTCTCATTTTCTAGGATTTGAACATTTTAGGGGTCTAGTATCATTCTCACTACCTTGGTCTTGTCAAAAAAAAGGTTCACTTTAGGTCAACATTGGGTCAAAAATTTCACTCACCCCTTCATCAAAATTTCATCCTTCACCTCATTCATCTTTGCGAAATTTCAAATACACCAACACATTGGGACTTAAACATCAAACTAAGTTGCTACCTTAGCTACTTTATATGTGAAATGTATCCTTTTCCATGCACTTAGTTGAGATATTTATCATCTTTGAACTAGTTTATCTTGAAGGTCACAAGTATACCCTAAATATTTCTAAGTTCATTAGCATCCTTTATCCCAACATCAAAACATCAAACTCAAGTCAAAAGTGTTGTCCCAAAACGTTTGCAAAGATCACTTCCCACATCACCCATCTTTTCATCCCACATTATCATCATTTCTCCCAAAAGACTTAGAGCATCCCTTTTACCTAGGTTTGAGTCAACTAGAGAGTTCAAACATTACAAAACTCAACACAACTCTCCCATAGCTAACACCAAATTTATGGTAAAAATGAGATCACAACACAAGAGAATCATGGAAAAAAAAGAAGTTACATTTACCTCAAGTGATCCAAATCTTTTAGAATTTGATCCTAGAAGTCATGTTACACCATCACAACAACCATCATCTCCTTCAGGACCATACAAAATTGAAGACATCACAAACAACCCATTTGAACTCACTAGAGAAGAACTTTTAGAACATCAATCTTTTGAAAGTGTAGCTCTTATCTCCCCAACGTTTGTAGCACAAATTTTAACACAAGATTTCACAACTCCATCACAAGGGCTAAGTCAAACATACATACCTACTCTTGCAACTAGCCTTGCTAAATATTTTGGTCACAACTCACCATTTGAAAGTAGTATACTTGTGGGTACTCTTGAAACTAATCCTCCACCACCCACCACCATTTGGACACCTACCTTTGGTGCTCCTCCCATTCTCAAAGATCCAAAACAACTACACACTCCACTTGAACTATTGGATGTTGTGGATATGGTTGTTGATATGTGGTTGTCATTGATGTTAACACTATTAGCATTTGGTACATTGAAAACTGTATATGTGGAGGATATTGAGAAAATTGTAAAAGAAAGTATTCCTGGTTCCCAGTGGAATAGTGCAGGTCAAGAAGGTGTTGTGTTATGTACATTGAAGATTAGCTGATGTGGATTTAAGGGTCTAATTTTGAATGTTTCTAGATCATCTACCAGAAGTTTCAAAGGTCCACGTGAAGTTTTGAGTATGATGTGGTCTGAAAGTGTATTGTTGGTCTTTGTCAGTGTTCCTAAATGAAGTTTGTGTAATTCTTGTTATCTCAATTATTGTGGATGCTTCTCTATTGTTTCTTGGTGTTATATGGTGTCTCTAGATCATTCTCTATCTTTGTGGTACATCCACATTATTCGAAAGAGTTCGTGGTTGAAGATCTTTGTGTGCATGTTCAATTTTTCTTGTCCCTAGCTAACATGTCGTTGGTAGCGTGTTGTGGATCTTTGAGGTGTAATTAATTAAAGTATTCTTGTGTTGGAGATATTAATTTGGGTCTCCACTATGTTGTGGCTGACCTTGGTGGATACACATTAAAAGTTTACTTGTAAATTTGGGCCGACATTAAAAATATAGATTTTTCTTTGGCTGACGAAGAGGTGATGGAATTTCATGTAGCAGATATATAAGGTTGATTAGTTCATTGCTGGTGATGATGCTTTGTGTGCTCCTATGTGTGTATGTGCAAATATCATTTGATTGTTGAGCATAGTGTGAAGAAGAATGTGTGAAGTGTGAAGAAGTGTTGAGATTAATTGGAACTATAATCAAGCTTGTGTAGACACTATTTTCTCAGTTCACAAATATTGGATGGTTTTAATCCAAACTCTATTGTTGGATAGTGAGTCCTCTTTTGTAATTGAGCAATGAGATCTAGGCAGTGTGCCTAAATGCATGTGCATTCCCCTTATTATTTATTTTATACTTCTAGAAAAGTATAATCTTGTGGACTAACATCCACCATGGTTTTTCTCCAACAGGGTTTCCACACAAAAAAATATTTGTGTTATTTATCTCTCTGATGTGTTGATTGTTTATGGTTAATTGTGTGTTCATCAAATATGAGATTAAGTTAAGATTTAAGAGAAGAGTTTTAGTTTCTATCACAACTGATTCACCCCCCCTCTCAGTTGTGTGTCCTTGTTGTGCCAAAAATTGGTATCAGAGCTGATTCCTTTGAATAAATTCTAATAGCTTGAGGTGATCCGGGATGGAAACTACATTCAAGGACAGTCCTACATTTGATTGCTCTAACTATTCACTATGGAAAGTTAGGATTCAATGTCACTTAATGTGTATTGGTGATGCTATCTGGAAGATTACTAAAAATAAATATGTCATTCCTTAGAATGGTCCCTCTACTATTTATGAGATCAAAGATGATGAAAGCAATATCAGGGCTATTGAAGCATTGGTGAGTGCCTTGACAAATTCAGAGATGGCTAATGTGGTAGATTTGAATACAGCTCATGAAATGTGGACAAAACTAGAAAATTTGTATGAAGGAGATGCACAAGTGAAGATGGCTAAGCTACAAATCCTGAAAGGAAAGTATGAGAATTTGAAGATGGGTGAAGATGAAAATATCACCTCTTTTATGCAAAGAGTAAATAAGATAGTGATGGGTATTACATGTGTCGGCGGTTCTGTGGATGAGGATGAAGTTGTGGCTAAAGTACTCAGATCCTTGCGTCCCTTCTACAAAATGAAATTTCATGCTATTGAAGAGTTCAGATCAGTAAACAAATTGACCAGAGATACGCTGATTGGGAAACTGGTTGCTTTTGAGATAACTGAGTTTGGTGAATCCACACCGAAGACTGAATCTACATTTAAGGCTACTATGTCTAGAAGCAACAGACAAAGATATAGTCTGAGAGAGAGTTCTAGGAAGTTATCCAAGTATGATGAAGAACTAAAAAAACTCGAAGTTAAAGAAAGAGAAGTAGAAGAACATGAAGTGTTGATTGCAAAGCAAGAAGGGAGAGGAAAAGGTAAGTATGAAGATGTATTACCTATTAAATATTTTTCATGTAGTAAAATAGGTCATTTTGCATCAAGATGTCTAGAAAGAGTTCCTAGATCTAAACCTAAGAAGTCTAGATTCCCAAAGAGATGCTACTTTACTAAAGAAGCAGTGACTGATGAAGAATATGATAAAGATAATGAAAAAGAAGATGATTGGGTTTTCATTGCTACCATTGAAAATAATCATGTGGCTATTGAATCTACTAAAGATGAAAAATCTCTTACAGCTCAAGTTGAAGAAAAAGATGAGTGGGTCATTGATAGTGGATTCTCACATCACATGACTGGTGACAAAAGAAAATTTGTGATTCTGCAATAGTATGATGGTGGAGTTGTAATATTCAAAGATAACAATGCTGGTGTGATTCGTGGTAGAGGATCCATTTGCCTTGGTGTTAAGGAAAACACTGATGATGTCCTCTATGTTGAAGGTCTCAAGCACAATCTATTGAGTGTTGGATAGATGGTTCACAAGGGATATGATCTACAGTTCAAAGAAAAAAGATGCAAGATACGTGGGAGTTTTGAAAAATTGATTGCAACAAGAAAACAAACACAAGGTAACATTTTTCATTTGAATACTGCTAGTGGAAGTTGTTTGATTGCTTAGATAGATGAAAGTTGGTTGTGGCATAGGAGATTATGTCATGTAAAATTTGAAAACATTATCAAGATAAGTTATGCACAAGCAGTAAGAGATCTACCTAGATTAGTGAAGCCTACTAATATAATCTAAAAAGAATGTCAAATGGGTAACAGACTAGAGACTCCTTCCAGAGCAAACATTTTCATTCAAAAAATCTACCGGAACTGCTACATACTAACCTTTTTAGTCCTTCAAGAGTCAAAAGTATTCATGGAGAAAGGTATTTCATGTTGGTTATTGATGACTACTCTAGAATGATTTGGGTTTCCTTTTTGAGAGAAAAATGTGAAGCTCTAGAGAAATTCAAATGCTTCAAGGCTATGGCAGAAAATGAGAACGGTCTAAAAATCAAGTGCCTGAGATCTAAGAGAGGTGGTGAGTTCATTTCTAAGGAATTCAACTCTTATTGTGAAGAACATGGAATTAAAAGACAACTATCTACTCCCCAAACCCCTCAATAGAATGGAGTTGCAGAGAGAAAGAATAAAATAATTCTGGATGCTATTAGAACCATGATGATGGAAGGAAATGTGTCCCAGATGTACTAGAGTGAAGAGGCAAGTACTATTGTGTATACCTTGAATTGAGTAAATGTGAATGGCAATTTTGGTAAGACCCCTTATGAGTTATGGTTTGGTCACAAGCCTACTGTTAAGTATTTTAAGATCTTTGGAAGTAGGTGTTATGACAAGAGAGATGATGATATAGGAAAATTTGATGCTAGAAGTTATGAAGGGATTTTCCTAGGTTACTCTACTAAGAGAAAGGCATACCAATGCTATAATAAAAGACTGAGAAAGATGGTTGAAAGTGAAAATGTTAGAGTTGATGAGGACTCTATCAAGTCATCCAGACAATGCAGCTATGATTTAGATGAAGATAACACAAGTCGATTGAAAAGCGCTCAGACACCAAATCTACTTCAGATTATTCCATATGTTCCAGTGAAGCGACCTCAATTTGTTTCGGTAAATCAAGTCAGTCAGGAAGCTTAGACAAGTGGAAGTGTAGAAGAGAGATTTGAAGAATCAGAAGTCCAAGTAAGTCCCAAAACTCCAAGGTATGTAAAGTTGAATCATTCTGAAAGTCAAATCATAGGAGATAAGAGTAAAGGAGTGCAAAATAGAATAAAAATTACAGAAGAATATTGTCTAATATCCAAGATTGAACCTGAGAGTGTCACTGAAGCCTGTCAAGATGAACATTGGCTGGAAGCTATGAAGGAAGAGTTGACATAGATTGAAAATAATGACACATGGCTACTAGTTCCTAGGCCTAAAGACAAGAATGCGATTGGTACCAAATGGGTATTCAGAAACAAGCCGAATGAAGAAGGTGAAGTGGTCCAAAATAAAGCAAGACTAGTATGTAAAGGCTATTCTCAAATGGAAGGTATTGATTTTGAAGAAACATTTTCCCCTGTAGCTAGAATTGAAGTTGTGAGATTATTTCTTGCTTATGTTACACATAAGAATTATAAATTCTATCAAATGGATGTGAAATATGCATTTTGGAATGGAGAACTAGAAGAAGAGGTGTACATTGAACAACCGAATGGGTTCCAACTAACAGACAACAAAGATATGGTTTGCAGATTGAAGAAAGCTCTGTATGGACTTAAGTAAGCCCCCAGAGCCTGGTACGCTAGATTGGACAAATATCTACTAAATATTGGATTCACAAAAGGTACTACTGATAGCAACCTATACTTCAAGTTAGATCATGATAAGGAATTGATTATAGAATTTTTTGTTGATGATATCATTTTTTGGAGGAAATGAAAATCTATGTATGAAGTTTGTTGATGAAATGAAGAGTGAATTTGAGATGAGCATGATTGGTGAAATGTTCTTTCTAGGTTTACAAGTTACACAATTGGACCAAGGGATTTTCATATCTCAGCCCAAATATGTGAAAGAGATATTGAAGAAGTTTGGAATGGATGACTCCAAACTTGTTGGTACTCCCATGGTGACTAGATGTAAGCTATCACATAATGATGACTCTCCAAAGGCTAATCAAACTTGGTATAGATCAATGATTGGTGGATTTCTCTACTTGATGCAAACTAGACTAGACATTATGAATGTTGTATGTATGGTTGCTAGATTTCAAGCTGACCCAAAGGAATCACATGTGACTACTATCAAAATAATTTTTAGATATCTTAAAGGAACAGCTGACTTTGGACTTTAGTATCCAAAGGATGATGATCTCACTCTATGTGCATACACTAATGCAGATTGGGATGGTGATGTAGATGATAGGAAAAGTAATACTAGTGGTGTTTTCTTCCTAGGGAAGAAGCTAATATCCTAGTTGAGCAAAAAGAATAATTCAATTTATCTATCCACTGCTGAAGTAGAATACATTACTGCTACAAATAATTGTACTCAAGTGATATGGATGAAACAAATGCTGAGAGATATCAGAGTGATATATGAAGAACCTATTTCCATATAGTGTGACAACTCAAGTGCAATAAACATCTCAAGGAATCCGGTACTACACTCTAAGACTAAGCATATTTCAATTAAGTTTCATTTCTTGAGGGAAAAGGTGAATGAGAAAGAAGTCAGATTGGAATATGTACCTACCAAAGAACAGATTGTAGATATATTTACTAATCCATTGCCAAAGGATACTTTTGAGTATCTTAGAGGGATGCTAGGGGTAATCACCCCTCCTGATAAGAACTAAAGATGCATTTATTTGCATCAATTTGAAAGCCTCATTGCTATATTATGATCTGGATTGATGTTTTTGTAGCTACTACTCAGGGGGAGTAGTCAGATGTGCAGATATGTGGTTCAGAGCGTGTGTTTGGAGAGGTCATGGTTACCTTTTCCATTGATGTCAAAGGGGGAGAAGTGTATTGTGAAAAATTCATGTGGAGAGAAGCTCAGTTGTGAGGAGAAGAGAAGTCAGTGTGTTGGATTGATGGTATTTTTCACATCATGTGTTGCCATCAATGCCAAAGGGGGATATTGTTGGATGTTGTGGATATGGTTGTTGCTATGTGGTTTTCATTTATATCAACACTATTAGAATTTGGTGCATTGAAGACTGTATATGTTGAGGATATTGAGAAAATTGTAAAAAAAAGTATTCTTGGTTCCCAGTGGAACTGTGTAGGTCAAGAAGGCATTATGTTTTGTACGTTGAAAATTAACTGATGTGGATTTAAGGGTCTAATGTTGAATATTTATAGATCATCTACTAGAATTTTAAGAAGTCCACGTGAAGTTTTGAGTATGATGTGGTCTGACAGTGTGTTGTTGGTCTCAGTCAATGTTCCTAAATGAAGTTTGTGTAATTCTTGTTTTCTCAGTTGTTGTGGATGCTTCTCTGTTGTTCCTTGGTTTTATGTGGTGTCTCTATATAATTCTCTATCTTTGTGGTATTTCCACATTATTTGGAAGAGTTCGTGGTTGAAGATCTTTGTGCGCATGTTCAATTTTTCTTTTTCCTGGTCAACACGTCATTGGTAGCATGTTGTGGATATTCGAGGTGTAATTAATTAAAGTATTCTTGTGTTGGAGATATTAATTTGGGTCTCCACTATGTTGTGGCCGACCTTGGTGGATACGCATTAAAAGTTTATTTGTAAATTTGGGCCAACATTACAAATATATTTTTTTTCTTTGGCCGACGAAGAGGTGATGGAATTTCATGTAGTGGATATATAAGGGTGATTAGTTCATTGTTGGTGATGATGCTTTGTGTGCTCCTATGTGTGTATGTGAAAATATCATTCGATTGTTGAGCAGAGTGTGAAGAAGAATGTGTGAAGTGTGAAGAAGTGTTGAGCTTAATTGGAACTATAATAAGGCTTGTGTAGAAGCTATTTTCTTAGTTCACAAATCTTGGATGGTTTTAATCCAAAATCTATTGTTGGACAATGAGTCCTCTTTTTTAATTGAGTAGTGAGCCCTAGGCAGTGTGCCTGAATGCATGTGCATTCCCCTTATTATTTCTTTTATACTTCTAGTAGAGTATAATCTTGTGGACTAACATCCACTGTGGTTTTTCCCCAACAAGGTTTCCATGCAAAAAAAATATTTGTGTTATTTGTCTCTTTGATGTGCTGATTGTTTATGGTTAATTTCTTATTCATTAGATCTGAGATTAGGTTAAGATTTAAGAGAAGAGTTTTAGTTTCTGTCACAACTGATTCACCCCCCCTCTTAGTTGTGTGTCATTGTTGTGCCAACATGAACTTCATTATTCCACCACCACTTCAACATTTCGGGGAAATCCTTCTTCATCCACACCCATGAGTACCACAAGTATGCCTACCATCATGCAAACCAGTATAGACCTGTTGGACACTAGGAACACTGAGAGGGGTGGTGAATCAGTGTTCCATAATATTTGATATTCAAATCAGATCTTAAAATAATCAACAACAATAAAGAAACCTTCAATAGCATTCACAATATATAGATAGAAGTGAACATGAAAACACGTTAAGGAACACCATAACACCAATATTTTTATGTGGAAACCCTGTTAGGGGAAAAACCATGGTGGAGATTAATCCAACAAAGTATACTCTGTTAAAAGTATGATAAAAGGGAATGCACTTGCATTCAGGCTCACTGCCTACAAAATACATTTGAGATTAGAAAAAAAAATTGAACTAAGAAAGTAGCATCTACAAATGATTGTATTCAGTTCCAATTAAGCGCACAATCAAATTCCTAATCTTTCTATCCAGTTCGCACTTCTGCTCAGCTCTGCTCAGCATACAAAACCTTTTCTTCCCTCAAATAACTAATCTGTCCATTTTCACTCTCTTCTACACATACACTTCTATATTTTTCACAACTACTTCACACACACCAAAGTGATTTTTTGATCTCCTTTTTATACCCGCTAATTAGGAATTCATTGTATGTTGGCTTTTGAACAACAAAAAAAATAATGTTCTTGCTTATAATGGCTCAAATAATTAATTAGAGTTGATGTGTGCCCTCAAAAGTTGGCTAGACTTTAGAAGGGACCCAAAAAAAAGCTTAAAACATAAGAAATAACTAAATACATACTCCACATACATCCACGATACGCCATATAAAACATGTCAGCTATAATGAGAGAATAAACCATGAATCATACTACCGAACCTCTTAACTCAAACTTCGACTTATGCAACACCAAAAAAATCATCAATAGGATAGTACACATGCTAGGAAGACTTCCCTAGAGATCCACACCACAAAATAATGATCTGGTGAAGTGATCAGATCAACTTACCAACCAGATGTTCTACACTTCATTCTTTCTGCTAGTAGATTACAGAATCTTACTTCCCTTGCCAGTAGGAGCAATGCTAACACTGTGGACCATACTGATGACTCCAGTTGCCATCAATGACAACACAAGTAGCCAAAAAAGATCTCTCAAAGCCATATTCCAACAATCTCCCCCTTTGGCATTGATTGAAACACTTAATGAAAAATTGACTAAGTGTCAAAACCAAAAACTCAACAAAATCAAGACTACTGCTCCCCCTTTTGATGTCAAGGAATTTTTCACTACATTCTCTCTCCCTTTGACATCAATGAAAAATATTCTATCTCTTCCGCTCTCCTTGTAATATTTTACTATACTTCTCTTCCTATTCTTTCCTTTTTGCAAAATAGATAGTTGGATCAAAATTTGAGAAATTATTGCAATAATCAAAATATTATTTTATACTTAGCTTTAATTTCTAGAAGGAATTTCTTCCAAGAGTCCACCACAATACCAATAGCTATAATCAAGTTGTTATTCTCTGATGTCCTCTTGATAATCTAGAAAAGGGATTCAGGAATGGTGATTACTTCTTCCAGCTTTTCTCCTGTCTTTAGGACTTCAATCATTTTCTCTAGTCTGCCTCCAGTTAGGTATATTACTCTCCAAAAGGTGTCCACAAGAGTATTTCTAGCAAAGTGAACCTTTGCATGCTCAGCCTACAGATCATAAACCTTTTTCTTAACCTTTCCATCCTTATTCAAAAACATATTGTAGTCTTGTCCAATTTTGACAAGCTCTTTTTCAATTTCCTCCAACCTATCCTTGTACTTGCCAACCACATGAGGCCACCTTAGACAGTAATTGAAGACTTTATTGGCTGAATCAATGCACTGTCTTAGCACATTCATTTTCTTCTTCAGTTTAGAAAGAGATAGCCTAAACTACATTTTCAAATGGGAAATCATTTCCTCCTCTTTCCTATCCAAAGGAACAGATTCCATAGCCTCCTTAACACACTCAATCAATTCTTTTGGGAGAACATCATGCAAACTCTTCAATTCAATATTGTTATTAGCAAAGTATCTTCCCAAAGTGTCCTCAATGAAATCCTTCTCATAGGATGGTCCATTCAACCATATATCAATTATCTTTTGCATTCCATCCTCATCCTGAATAATCTACAATATCTTTGTTTTAAACAGAGCACCTTCATCATCACTCTCTTTTGCAATTTCCACAACTTCTTCAACTAGTTTTGGTTCTTCTCTTGGAGTATATTCCTCATAGTCTTCATCCTCTACTTCCACAACCAATTGTCCTTTCCCTTTTTCTTCAACTCTTGATGACTTGGGTGCCAGAGGAGTGACACCAGCCAGATTGCTTCCTCTCTTTTGATTTTTCTCTACCTTTCCGAAGGATAATCCAACTTCAATTATTTTTACTAGAAGAGGGATAACACCTTCCCCAAACTTTTCTAGCACCTTTCTAAATAATTTTTCATAAACTCATTCCCCATTTTTTAAAGAGTTGTAATGCACAAATATTTTCTTGTAGACCGGTACATTTTCTTTCCACACCACATTGTCATTCAAAGGAAAGCAATTAAGAAAATACGTCATAATACATATTGCAAGAGTGCCAAACCTGAAGTAGTAGTCAATATCCTTCATTAATTGTACATTCTCCATCAGTTGATCCTTCATCAGACTACATAGGTCAAAGTCTTCATTTTCTATTATCATTTTATGAGTGATATATACAACACCTACCGAGATTGATCCTTCTCAGTTTTTGAAGAAGATCTTATATAAGATTCCATGTGCAACATACCTTGTCAACAAATCTTTAATCGATGAAATTATTAGAGCCCTCTGATCTCCCCTTATTCCAATTAGGGCTTCGACCTCAACATTTTGAATCGATTTCTTCTTTGGAATATTACCAACATTGCACAGACCTCTTAGATTATTAATTAAATCATTTGAGATTTGATAGGGTTTATCCAAAGTGAGGATATCATTGTCCAATCTATTTAAGATAAACCAAATCACTTCCGTATTGATGAAATGAGGAAATTCATTCCATATATCCAAATTCTTATGCTTTGATCCTTCAAGCCTCCTCAATTTGGTGGGAGACAACAAATTTCTTTCATCCCTAACTTTTTGACTACTATACTCATCGAAGATTATTGTTCCTTTGGTTTGTTTCATTTTGTGCCAAGTAGGGTTCTACCAATCACCAAATAGATATGAAATTGATAAGTAACAGAGATACCTAAAGAATTCATTGCTAGAATGACCTTTCACACCTTCAGAATTTTGTTGAAAGTGCTCTCCAACTATTTTCTTTTAATGCATAATGATGAATTAGGGTTTCAAATGCCCTTTATAACTTCACATACTTAACTTTCGGTCACATTAAATGTATTTCCCTAGAAGTTCTGGTTACACTGTGAACTCAGACAACAAGTGAAGAATCCAACTTCGGACTTTCAACATTTCATCCAACACAACAAATGATTACATATACATTCATCAAAGAATAACACAACTGTTGATGGTATCCAACGATTTGGATCCAGTTATACATAGGGGGAAAAGGATTTTTCATTGGAAACTCCCACTAGGCCTCTAGCCTAAAATCAATTACCAAAAGAATTACCGGAGGGAGCTTCCAGTACAACCTTATTTCCTTCATTAGATTCACTTTTCTTTACCCACATTTTCTTCATCTGATCTCTTATCTCTTCCACAGATTCTTTTTCTTTTCCTTTGTTTTTTTTTTCTGTGAATTTCTTCCTTGATAAACCAAACCTCTTATGTTCATGTTTCTATTCCTGCAGAATCTTGCAATGTGCCCAAAATTGTTGCAATTTTAGCATACCAGATTCTTCTGTCTATACCATCCATTCCACTGATTTCCTCCTGATCTACATTGATTAGCAACATTTCCAAATCTTCCACAGGTATAGAATTTAATGTTACTTGCACTGACATACATACTTCTGCATTCTAATGCCTTATGACCAAATTTTTTGCATTTAAAACACTGACCATAAAATGATGGAGCACTAGGGTTTATCTTTCTTCTACATTGAGAAGCCATATGTCCAAATTTATTACAAACAAAGCAATATCCATTAAATTTTTGAGCATTGGGTTGCCTTGTTGGATGTCTTCTGCCTTTGTTCTTCTTTTCAAGGTTCTTTTGTTCAGATCCAAAGCTCTCACCCTTCTCATAGTCAAGACCTCACTTGTCATTTGTATCCTTTTTTCCTTTGGTTATCTCATCAAGCCTAGCAGAGCTTATCATGAATTTCTCCTTGAATTCATTTGTAGTAGCAAGCTCATTTCCAAGGATAACTACATGTCTCTCAAGCTATTGTTCATTGTTTTTGGATTGTTGCAGTTCAATTTCCAATTGAATGAATCCACTACTAATTCTGCTACATTCTTTAGATTTTTCTTTTAGGGACTAGACCAAATTCTCCTCATTCTTCTTTCTTTCTTCTATATCTTTGGTAAACTCCATCACCACATATTCCATTTCAAGCTTTAGAGTTGTATTGTCCTTAGCAAGATTTTCACATTATTCTATTATTTCCCTTAGGGTTTGATTTAGATGGACATCATCTGGACCTTTTCTTTCTTTTTGTTTCAACTGATCACACAGTTCCATCCTCTTTTCTCTTGACTCATTTATCCTATCCTTTAGTGATTGGATGAATTTTTCAACAACCATAAGATTTTCTTTTAGTTCCATGACCTTTTCTTTGGACTGATCAAGATCATCAAGTGCCACCATAATTTGTTGTTGAAGACCACCAACATCCATTGTAATTCAAGATCCACCTCAAGTTGTTAAACTTCAGAAGAGGAACCTGATCTGATACCAATTGTTGGACACTAAGAACATTGAAAGGGGGGGTGAATCAGTGTTCCATAATATTTGATATTCAAATCAAATCTTAAAATAATCAATAACAATAAATAAACCTTCACTAGCATTCACATTATATAGATAGAAGTGAACATGCAAACATGTTATGGAACACCATAACACCAATATTTTTACGTGGAAACCCTATTAGGGGAAAAACCATGGTGGAGATTAATGCACAAAGTATACTTTGTTAAAATTATGATAAAAGGGAATGCACTTGCAATCAGGCTCACTACCTAGAGCTCAGTGCTCAAAAGAGAATGTTCACTGCCTACAAAATACATTTGAGATTACAACAAAATTTTGAACTAAGAAAGTAGCATCTACAAATGCTTGGATTCAGTTCCAATTAAGCACAAAATTAGATTCTGGATCTTTCTATCCAGTTCGTACTTTTGCTCTGCTCTGCTTAGCATACAAAACCTCTTATGCCCTCAAATAACTAATCTGTCCATTTTTTCTCTCTTCTACACATACACTTATATCTTTTTCACAACTACTTCACACACAGTGATTTTTCGATCTCCTTTATATACCCGCTAATCAGGAATTCATTGTATGTCAAATTCTCAACAATAATAAAAAAATAATGTTCTTTCTTATATCAACTTGAATCATTAATTAGAGTTGATGTGTGCCCTCACAAGTCGGCTAGACTTTAGAAGGGACCCAAAAAAAAGTTCAAAACATAAGAAATAACTAAATACATACTCCACATACATTTGTGATATGCCATATAAAACATGTCGGCTATAATGAGAGAATAAACCATGAATCATACTACTAAACCTCTTAACTCAAACTTCAACTAATGGAACACCAAAAAACTCATCAGCAGGATAGTGCACATGCTAGGAAGACTTCCTTTGAGATCCACACCACAAAATAATGATCCGGTGAGGTGATCAGATCATATTACCAACTGAATGCTCTACACTTCATTATTTGTGCCAGTAGATTATAGAATCTTACTTCCCTTGAAGGTAGGACCAATGCTAACACTATGGACCATACTAATGTTCTGCACTTCATTCTTTCTACCAGTATATTATAGAATCTTACTTCCCTTGCCAGTAGGACCAATGCTAACACTATGGACCATATTGATGACTCCAGTTTCCATCAATGACAACACAAGTAGCCAGAAACAATCTCTCAAATCCATATTCCAACAAGACCACATATCTCAAAATGACACACAAGGACATGTCAATACCATATCACAAAATTAACCCTCGATGCAAATAGGGACATCTTTATCCAACCCTCTAGTGGGTTCATCCATTCCATCTATCATTACAACATCATCCACTATCAATCCACCTCAAAACAATCCCTTGGTTACAAGTTCTATTAATCATGGGAGTACCTTGATCACAAATCCTTTGTTTACATCTTTTGCATAAGGCAATCCTTAAAACATAGAACAAGGGAATCTCTTCAATCAATGGACTCAGGGTCCTAGTGTGTCATTTCCATTGCAAAATTTAACAACCTCATCTTTTCCAATAGCTCCCTTTTTCATTCCAAATCAATCAAGACCTCAAACATATATTCCTCCACCTCATTATACAATATTACAAGGAATGTTAAACCAAGGGAACCCTCCACCTTTCACCAACAATCTACTACCCACTCAAAACATCAATATCCCTAATCCTTCATATATGTCTCAACAACCACCTGATCCCACATTGCAAGCACATTCCTTAGCTCTAAAACAAGCACAAAAAACTTATCAACAAGCCATACAACAATAGCAACAACAACAAGTAGCTTTAGCACAACAACAAAAAAAAGCACAATAAGTAGCCTAAGCATCTCAACAAGTAGCCTTAGCTCAAAAAAAACATCAAGCTCAACAACAACATCAAGCACACCAAGCAGCCTTAGCACAATAACAACAACAAGCACAACAAGCAGCTTTAGCAACACAACAAGCAACTTTACTAGCACAACAACAACAATAGGCCCAACAAAAAGCCCTAGTGGCGCAACAACAAGCTCAACAGCGAGCCTTACTAGCTCAACAATACGCCCAACAACAACAAAAAGGTTCCTATTTTCATCATTTCAACATCGTCAATCCAAATGCATCAGGAACATATTAATCACTTTCACAAAATCTCAAACCTTCATACACCCCATATAACTCATCTCTCATTCCATCATATGTTCCTCCACCCAATCTGCAAGATGATCTAGCATCACAATTGATATCACTCTCACAACAAATGCAGGACCTTCACATGGGCAAGACAAAGAAGCCTCATACACAAATTTTGTGCCCTTACCCATTTGATCAAAACATAGCAATGATACCATTCCCTCCTGGTTTTGAAATCCCCAAGTTTGAAAAATATAGAGGGAGAGGAGGTCTTGTTGATCATATCAAATAATTTAACATCATGTGCATGGAGGTGGCTTACAATGATTCATATCTAATGTGCATCTTCCCTCGATGTTTAACAGGTACTACTATGGATTGGTTCTCTCATTTTCCTCCCGGTATCAAAACTTTTCAAGAAATCATTGACAAATTCATTGATCATTTCTCCTTCAATCTTGACATGGACATTAGTCTAGAAGAGTTGTACGCTCTTAAACAAAATCCAAGAGAAACCTTAGCTAATTTCTTACAGTTATGGAGACAAAGAACTAGTAAAATCAAGTGGCCTCTTCCTGACGAACAAGTGGGAATCATTATAGCCAACCTTGATCCAAATCTATCTTTCCACTTGAAAATGCAATGTATCACATCATATGATGAGCTTGTTCTAAGATCCCTTAACATTGAAAGAGCCCTAATCTCACAAGGAAATACTCAAGCGTACAAAGATAGTCATCCTTAAACCAATTAAAATGAGAAACCTTGTGTATGGACTAAGAACAAAAACGTAACAAATGACAGTGTAGTAGATGCGAAGATCATAATAAGTGCTCCTAGACCCAATAAAAATCAAGTTGCTAACATCCAACCAACTATGCAACAAATGGCACCACCTTAGAACCATCAAATTAGTAACACCAACATGCAATAGAGGCAAACTGGTAACATGAACAACTATCCCAAATGCAAGTACACACAATTATCAAAACCCATCAAGAAAATCATGAAGAAACTAGTAGAGTCAAAATTTATAACACTTCATAACTTTGAAAACTACCAAGAACCCCAAGAGAAGCCATCCTAGTATAATGAGCATGATCTTTGTGACTTTCATAAAATCAAAGGACATAAAAACACAAACTACATGAAACTCAAGAATATCATCCAAAATCTCATAGAGAACAATACCATATCTATTGAGGTACCATCTGGAAACTAGGATCTCAAGATATGGGTATGTGCAGGATCATTATGGAAAAAACAGGCCCTTAAGTGGCAAAAAATTTAGAAAAATTAGAGTTAGGAAACTTGACGTAAAATTTTGAATAAGTTATCTATATTATTTCAAAAATATGTAAGAATAGAATCTGTAGCAAATTGAATGTAGTTTCTAAACTACTAGGTTTGTTTAAAACAAAAATCCATTTGGTGAAAATTTGAAATTTCAATGCAATTGGTACTTAAATTTTAGGGAAAAAATAAGAAGTTGGTGTCCTGACCACCGTAACCACAATAAAATGATAATATTTTTTATAAGATTTTATATATAAGTGGAGGACTCATGCCCCGATGTGATGCATTTTTTTGTAATTTTTTCCAAGTGAATAATTAATTATAAATTTTTATTACAACTTTTTAAAAATATAAAAACTTGTATGTTTGACCACCTTAACTTGGTCAAAAATTCATGAAATTCATTTTTCTTTTTAATCCTATAGTATGCAAAGCATAGAATGTGAGGCATGTTTTGGATTCCAAAAATGTGACACCGATTAAGCTATAGATTTTTATCAATTAGCCTATCAATCAAGACTTTAGTCATAATTTGAATAGAAAATGAATAATAATTACTTATTAAATTCAAA
This sequence comes from Sequoia sempervirens, assembly GCA_007258455.2. Classification (NCBI taxonomy): domain Eukaryota; kingdom Viridiplantae; phylum Streptophyta; class Pinopsida; order Cupressales; family Cupressaceae; genus Sequoia; species Sequoia sempervirens. The sequence continues at coordinate 192,033,622 of VDFB02281492.1, forward strand.
GTAAAGCATAATTTATATTGGTGGAAAGCTGAGAATCTCCTTTAAAAACCCTTTTCGTTTCATCAATTTTGGGTAAGAAAATAGTCGTCAGCCACATACCCATCATATTGCCACTTTTTGGCCCATCATGATCCTGCACATACCCATATACAAGACCCCTACACCTGATCATGAACCATAGATTTTAGGAACCCGAAATGCTTGCTCTCTTGCTAAGATTTTTCACCTAGAAAGAGAGAGATTAGGTTCCCAAAATGCATATGCTTCATTCAAATTAGGATGTATGCAATGTAATATGATGTAAATGAACTAATCTAAATGCAATTGACTGATTAATATGATCTAAAATGAATGTTAAAGTGCAATTTAAGCTATGTTTGAAAACACGTTGTGATATGCAAACAACTATGAAATATGAAGAAATTGAAAGAAATATGCAAAACAAAAAGTATTGGGTCAAATCTGAGTGCACCTGGATGTTGTATGAGCTCTCTAGAGTGTTTGGAATGCTGATGATTTTTTTCATTTTTCACAGTGGGACTCATTCACCAAGGGTGGCGAATCAGTCCTCCCTAAGATTCTTGAAAAGTCAAAGGTCAACACTGCTTCTCTAGATCTAGAAATGACTGAATATCAAGTTGGCAGGGTCAATTCTATAAAAAACAGGTTGAAATTCACTCAAATTGCTGGAATAGATGATGAATTGATTTGAAGAGCCTACTTGACTTGAAATCCACTTTTCAACACCTTTAAACCTGTCAAATCTACAAAATAATGGTTGCAAAGACAAATGCAAAGGGGAAAAATGTTGCAGGGTTAGAGAATAGGGGTTTTCCTTGGTCAAATCCCACTTTGGTAATCAAACCCAAAAGAAATGAATGACATGCAAAGGAAATGATAAATGAACAACATGAAAGTATTGCAAACTTACCACATCCTTGAATATGCAAATTTGAAGTGATGTCAATGGCTACTCCAAAGTGCTTGAAAGTACTTGAGTTGATGATGCAATATGCTTGAGTGCTTGAAGATTGCTTGAATGAATGATTGAATGGGAGATTGCTTGAATGTGTTAGGAGATGTAAAATGAGGTTAAAATCACATATTTATACAAATCTTGTGCCTTACTATCTATTCATACCTCATCACTGCCGACATGAAGTGAATTTGAGTAAAATCCTTAAAGAAATTTTTTAAAAATTTGAATTTAGGGCCAAGGGGGACTCATTCACCACCCTTGGTGAATGAGTCCCACCTGGGACCCACAACCAAGTGTCAGGAAATATGTCATGTTTAATGTTGTTTTCAAGATAGGACCCAAAAATACACTTAATATAAGCATATGAGGGCATAAAAAGATAAACTAAAGCATGAGAAAGGTGTAAATAGTGAAAATATGCCTAGAAAAGTGTGAAATCTTCTTACAGGGTATGTGTAGGATCATCATGGAAAAAATAGGCCCTTAAGTGGCAAAAAATTATGAAAAATCAGAGTTAGGAAACTTGACGTAAAAATTTGAATAATTTATCTATATTATTTCAAAAATATGTAAGAATAGAATTTGTGGAAAATTGAATGTAGTTTCTAAACTACTAGGTTTGTTTAAAAAGCAAAAAACCTATTTGGTGAAAAGTTGAAATTTCAATGCAGTAGTACTTAAATTTTAGGGAAAAAATAAGAAGTAATTGTCTGTCTAACCACCCTAACCACAATAAAATAATAATATTTTTTTATAAAATTTTAGATATAATTAGAGGACTCATGTCCTGATGTGATGCATATTTTTTTGTATTTTTTTCCATGTAAATAATTAATTATGAATTTTTTATTACAACTTTTATAAAATATAAAACTTCAGATGTACCACCTTAACTTGGTCAAAACCTCATGAAATTCAATTTTTCTTTTTTTAATCCTATAGTATGTGAAGCATAGAATGTGACACATGTTTTGGATTCAAAAAATGTGATACCGTTTGAAAGCTATAGATTTTTTTCAATCAGCCTATCAATCAGGGCTTTAGTTGTAATTCAAATATAAAATCAATAATAATTACTTATTAAATTCAAAGTTAAGCATAATTTATATTGGTGGAAAGCTGAAAATCTCCTTTAAAAACCCTTTTCATTTCATCAATTTTGGGTTAAAAAAAAGTCGTTAGCCACATACCCATCATATTGCCAATTTTTGGCCCATCATGATCCTGCACATACCCTACAAGACTTTAAAACACCTTAAAATAGGACTTTTTGATGTGTGAAAAGGTGGTTTTTAGGTGAATTGCATTAAATAGAGTCTATAAGAATGTAGAAATGTCTTACAACAGTTCACAACACCTTCACAAGATGTCTTTCTTTAAGTTTTATCCCCAAAATAAGCATGTTCAAGGCAAGATACTTCATAAAATCAAAGCAACATAGCTCCAACACTATGAAACAAGGCCTAAAAGACCATTAAAATGGGAAGGGTCCATTTTTCAATGGTACATTTAGCCCCCACTTTAGTGAGAGAAACTTTCTTTCTCATGCTAAAGTAGCCATGAACATCGAGAAGAAGGCTCAAATGCACTTATCTTAGCAAGGTGGAATACAACAAACAAGAAGGATGATCAAGCCCCCAGGATGAAGATACCATGACAAACTAAACATAAGGACAAAGGAACACACAAGTGTTGAGAGGAATTGAGTGAAGATTTGATCATCAATCCAACTGGTTGTGAAAAGAGATCTAGGCTGGTTGTTTGAAAAAGAGAAAATGTGAACTCACTTTGGGGCCATGAAAATAGTTTTATGCGGGGTGAGAAAGCCCAAAAAGTAAGATACATACGCTAGTTGGTATGCACTCACAAACAAACACAAAAGTGGCTATGGGGAAAAGTCATGCCGCTAGTTGGGCTTCCCGCTCAACCATGCTAAAGCTATACCTATTCGATAACTTTAACAAGGTGCCACAAAGCCAAAGAAAATGAAAATGTTGGTTTAAGTTTCAAAAATAGGATGGCACCACAGGCATGCAATTTTTGTTATGCAAGGTGGCCAAACAATTAAGATAGCTCCACAAGCATGCAAGTTGTGTTATGAAAGGTGACTGAATGAGAATGTTATGTGTAATATGTTCAAAGGAGTCTTGTTCAGTTTATGCAAGGTAAGTCACTTAGGGAACATTGTGTCTAATGTCTCCAAAAGAGAACCAATTAGAGAATAGTATATTCACAACTCAGGGGATGCAGTGTGTAACATCAAACCACTAGGAGGAATGCAATATGCCAAGAAAGATCACCCTTGTGAAAGACATCACACCCAATGTCATCCACAAAGTGACAAATACGTCACACAAATGACAAGGCTTCGCTAAGAATGAAAATGAAATAATGGTAATGTATTCCCCCCACTTTAAAGGAATTGCTACACATCATTATGTGAGAAATTACTTGAAAGTAGAGAAGAAAAGAAAATGCAAGAAAGAAAAACAAGACACGAGAGCCAACTCGAAAAGCTCTATGCCAAGTCATATGTTTTGAAGTTAAGTTGTGTCATGTCAAGGAGAAAGGAAAAGCAAAGAAAGAAGGGAGTTGCCCCCCAGAAAAGAAAGCACACCAAACACATAAGGGATCTATGGATTTGGGGTTAGTATGTTCATTTTTGCAATGTATGTTTATGAAAGAGCTCAGAACTATCATCATTCCCCAAAGCATATAGAACTGGAAGAATGACACAAAGAGAGAAAAAGAAAAGGAAAAGAATAGTTCATTTTGAGTCAACATGGAAAAGACATTGTGGTCTCGATGCTTTGAATCATCCCCAAAAGGAAAACACAAGCAAAAAGACAAAAAAAAATGAAAAAGCTTTTGGGTCAACATGAAGGAGACATTTCAGTCGCAATGCCTTGTGTCATCCCCAAAAGAGAAAACCACAAGAAAAGACAAAGGTGAAAAGGAAAAGAAAAAGGAAGGAGGTATTTGGGTCAACATGGAGGAGATATAGGGTGTCTCTATGCTTTGCATCATCCCCAAAGGAAAACACAAAACAAAAATGAAAAAGACAAGGACCGTTTGGGTCAACATGGAAGAGACTTAGGGAATCTCTATTCTTTTCATCATCCCCAAAGGAAAACATAAAACAAAAAGCAAAAAGTAAAAGTACAACAAATAGAAGAATAGAGATACACATAGAAGAAGTGTAGAAAGAGAAGGAAACATCAAACACACGATACGGGGGAATACGATACGCACATGAAAAGAAAAAGGAAAATGAATTAGAAGAAAATATTAAGTAGGAAAGTGCAAGTCATCCATCAAGTCATCTTCCTCCCAATCATGTTCAATGGAATGCGAAGGTGATTGACTGTCCAAAGAAGGAATCACAAGTGTCGAACTAGGGGTTGTACCAGGTTCTTCACTTGGTGGAGAAGATTTATCATTTAAGCTCATTGTAGAGGAAAATAAAGAGTTTAATTCATTGTTTATTTTTTCATCTAAGTTAGCAATCGCCACATCTCCATCATCATCATCAAGATTAATAATGACAGGAGGACAAAGGGTGATTTCTAAGGATGGATGTACCAAAAGTGTTGGTTGTTGAATATGTTCATTTTGGTTTGATGGTGGTATAGGAGTCATGTGGTTGCTTAGGAAAAGGAAGATGATCATCTATTACTTCTATCAAGGGTATAGGTTGATTTTCTTTATTTTCTGTTCGGCAAGATTGACGAGCAAGGAGACGATGATGATGTCTTTGTTCCCTAGCACCATGGTTGCGTTTAATTTGATTTTGTAGCAATTATTGAGGTGTCAAAGTGGATTGAGTTGATATAGGTTTGTCTACTTCCGAAAGGGGAAGAGTAGGAGAAAATGAAGAGGAAGGATCAATCACTTTCTCTTTCACTTTATACACTTGTTTGATACGAGGGAGTGAGGCAGCAGTTATTTCTTGGTCTCTTGGTCATTTAGATGATGGCTGAGAAGATTGTTCAGAGTGTGTGAATTTTTGTTCAATATTAGATTCAGGTATAATCATGGTTTCATCGAGGATAGGAGGAGTGAAGGTGGGTGAATATGTGCTATGAATAGATAATTCAACAATCTTTTTAGCTTTAAACTTTTGATAAGCAATGTAAAAGAAGTTCATTCAAGGGGTGATAGGTTCGATGGGTGCAGGCCAAAAGGCTTCTAATGAAAAGTTCCCTTTGGAAGATAAAGGATTAAAGCCACTATGGTGTACGGTGAATACCTCATTGCCATGCATAAACTTTAAGCACTTGTGAATGACTAATGGGACCTTTTTCATTGAGTGAAGCCAAGGAAGGCCAAGCCATAAACAAAATTGTTCAGATTGTGGAATAATAGAAAATGTTACCTCCAAAGTCTTAGGTCCTATATGTAAAGGTTGCACGATTGATCCAATTGTAGGGCATGCAAAACCTTGATGTGTTTTAATCCATGCAGTCAGTGGATCATAGTTATCTTGATATAGATCATGTTATACTAGAAATTCTTCTGTGATCATATTCTCACCACAAGTGGGATCTATTAATATCCCATTAGTAGGTTTATCATAGATTCTACCGGCTAGGTAAAGAGTACCATCAGGAAGCTTTGGTAGTATGTCTTTAGCAAAAAAAGTAATATCAAGAGATTGAGTGGTTTGGCCATTGCGAGGGATAACGCCTATCATGGCGACAAGTTTATCCATAGGACTAGCTTGAGTCATAGGAGGAGATGTATTGGGTTGTTCATTGTGTGTATCAATAGTCATTACACTAGGCTTTGAAGGTTCACTAGCCTTGAAAAATGAGGTAGTGTGCTTAGGCATAGGGCTGGTAAAGATTTGAAGATTTTGGTTAGGGGGTGCAACGGACTTATTGCCTTGATCATTAACACCCATAATGGTCAATTCACTCGAATCAATGAGGTCCTGAACTAGATGTTTAAGATGCTTGCAATGTTTAGTGTCATGGCCATTTTGATGATGGCAATGACAATAAGCATTAGGCTTGAAAGTAGGAGGTAGGGGTTGATTAGGATCAAGTGGTAAAATAGGTGGTAAGGTAAGCATGTTTTTTTGGATGAGTTGATTCATTGTTTGGTGGAGGGTGTAAGGTAAAGGAGTGAAATGTCTGTTTGGATCACCATAATGATAAGGCACAACTATTTTAGAGGTGGCCATGGAATTCTGAACTTGGGAAGTTGGTTGTGGTTGGGGTGGTGGAGGTGAACTAAATTCTAAGAAACCTCGGCTAGGTTTGTGAAAAGTTTGTGTTGTTTTGGTGTTGATTGTTCTTTTCAGTTTTGTCAATTTGGCTAGAAGTGGATTTTGACTCGCAACTTGAAACCGAATTTTGATACTCACATAGGGTCATACATAAATGCTTGAATGAAGGGAATTTCATCATCGTAAGCTTATCTTGAAGGTTAGTGTGCAAATTCTCAATAAAAATCTTCTGCAAATGTGCATCTGGAATTTGGACATCAACTTGAGCATATAAAGACTGGTAACGAGAGATGAAATCGATTACTTTTTTGTCAGTGTTTTGTCTACATTGCATAAGATCAGTCGTTATCTTTTTAGGTGTCATGTGCACTTGAAAGTGATTAATGAAAGCTTCCACCAATTCATTAAATGAATGAATGGAATGATTAGGCAAGTGGGAAAACCATTCTAAGGTAGTGTCTTTCAAGGTCCTTGGAAAGAGTTGCTAAAAGTTTATCATCAAGGACAAAGTCACAACACAAGGTAGTAAAAGCATTGACATGGTTGATAGGATCTCCTTTTCCTCCATATTTCTCAAATCTCAACATTTATATCCCTTGTGGCATTGGGGTACGTAAGATTTCTAATGATAAGGGGCGGTTACAAACAATATATGTGGGTGGAGTGGCTTGAGCTTGAGTAATGGTGGCAAGTTGGTGTTACATGGATGAAACAGTGTTAAGGAGTTGTGTCATGAAGGGATAAGGATAATGGTGATGGAGTGTAGGTGATGTTAGGAGAAGTGGAAGGAATAGTGAGGGATGTGAAAGTGGTGGAAGGAGGTTGTGATGCCACAAAATAAGTAGGAATGCTAGTGGAAATCGGGAAAGAAGTAGTGACATAATTGGATTTATGTAAAGTTGTATGGACTTGCGGAATGGTGTAAGTTGGTATGGAAGCTATAGTTGGAGGAGGAGGAACTTGAGATGCTCCTTGGGTGATAGGAATGTTTGTTGTAAATCTTGGCTATTTTTTTGAACACTTGCAAGCCATCATCACTTTCAATTAAGCAATGATGGTTCTCAATAGCAGGTATAGCAGTGGTGGAAATCTTTTCAAGTGACAAGCCTTGTTGTAAATGTTCAAAGTCCTCATGAATGTTAATAACCTTTTCTTGTGGGAGAGACTTTTTTTGATTGACAACATGCATAGGATGAAAAGGGGAAGGCATGGAAGTGGTATTTTCAGGGCCTAACGCACCATTGTCCATACCAAGAGTAGGAGCTCATGAGATCCAAAGGTCCACAACTAAAGTGCTGTCGTGGGATGCCATGAGTCTAGAACTTCTTCTCACTAAAGTATTATCAATAGGGCACCAAACACTCATGCAAGTACCACAAAGGAAAGGTGGATGGAAATGAAAGATTTTCTAAGAATGTAAAATGAAAATAATAGAAGATCTGCTAACTGTAATGGAGATATGAATACAGAAAACAGAAATGCAGAAAAATGCTAAAAACAATGCAGAATTATTGTCTAAAATGTGTAGAGGGACTAATTCGCCCTAGGTGGCGAATGAGTCCCAGGATGCAATTTTTTTGTGTTTTTCAAAATTTTAAGAATGATTTAAATGCTTTTTAGAAGGAAACAATAGGCACAGAATGCGGAATTTTAGTTTTTTTAATGAATTTGAATGCAAGAATGAGAACTAAATAAATTTTTCACTAATGCAAAATGAAAGGTCCTAGAATGCAATAACCAATTCAATGTCCTAATTGAATGTCAATGCAAATGTAAACTAGGATGAAAGATATGAATGCAATTAGAAGTTTTAAAATGTTCAAGAGTCGGGTTCACCAAAATGAACCATAGATTTTAGGAACCCAAAATGCTTGCTCTCTTCCTAAGATTTTTCACCTAGAAAGAGAAAGATTAGGTTCCTAAAATGCATATGCTTCATTCAAATTAGGATGTATGCAATAGAATATGATGTAAATGAACTAATATAAATGCAATTGAATGATTAATATGATCTAAAATGAATGTTAAAGTGCAATTTAAGCTATTTTTGAAAACACATTGTGATATGCAAACAACTATGAAATATGAAGAAATTGAAAGAAATATGCAGAACAGAAGGTACTGGGTCAAATTCGAGTGCACCTGGATGTTGTATGAGCTTTATGGAGTGTCTAGAATGCTAATGATTTTTATTTTTTTTTCACAATGGGACTGATTTGCCAAGGGTGGCGAATTAGTCCTCCGACTGGTGAAAAAGTGTCAGAATCTGATTTCTGACAGCCGGGAGTTGATTTCTGAAAAAAATTGGATTTTCAAATTTTAGGTGGGACTCATTCACCAAGGTTGGTGAATCAATCCTCCCCAAGATTCTTGAGAAGTCAAAGGTCAACATTGTTTCTTCAGATCTGGAAATGATTGAATATCAAGTTGTCAGGGTCAATTCTACAGAAAACGGGTTGAAAGTCACTCAAATTGCTTGAATAGATGATGAATTGATTTGAAGAGACTACTTGACTTGAAATCCACTTTTCAATACCTTTAAACCTATCAAATATACAAAACAAAGGCTACAAAGACAAATGCAAAGGGGAAAAATGTTGGAGTGTTAGTGAATAGGGGTTTTCCTTGGTCAAACCCCACTTTGCTAATCAAATCCTATAGAAATGAATGACATGTAAATGAAATGATAAATGAATAACATGAAAGTATTTCAAACTTACCACATCCTTGAATATGCAAATCTGAAGTGATGTCAATGGCTGCTCCAAAGTGCTTGAAAGTACTTGAGTTGATGATGCAAGATGCTTGAGTGCTTGAAGATTGCTTGAATGAATGAGTGAATGGGAGATTGCTTGAATGTGTTAGGAGATGTAAAATGAGGTTAAAATCACATATTTATACAAATCTTGTGCCTTACTATCTATTCATACCTCATCACAGGTCGACATGAAGTGAATTTGAGTAAAATCCTAAAAGAAATTTTGAAATTTTTTGAATTTAGGGCCAAGGGGGACTCATTCGCCACCCTTGGTGAATGAGTCCCACCTGGGACCCATAGCAAAATGTTGGGAAATATGTCATGTTTAATGTCGTTTGTCTAGATAGGACCCAAAAATACACTTAATATAAGCATATGAGGGCATAAAAAGATAAAATAAAGTGTGAGAAAGGTGTAAATAGTGAAAATATGCCTAGAAAGTGTGAAATATTGTTACAATACTTTAAAACACTTTAAAATAGGAATTTTTGATGTGTGAAAAGGTAGTTTTTAGGTGATTGCATTAAATAGAGTCTAGAAGAATGTAGAAATGTCTTACAACACTTCACAACACCTTCACAAGATGTCGTTCTTTAAGTTTTAGCACCAAAATAAGCATGTTCAAGCCAAGATACATCATAAAATCAAAGCAACATAGCTCCAACACTATGAAACAAGGCCTAAAAGACCGTGAAAATGGGAAGGGTCCATTTTTCGACAGTACAGATCATAACAAAGAAAACAACAATGAAAAAGTTAAGGATTACACCAATGTTCATCATACTTATTCCAATGTAGTTTCCTCCTATGATAGTGTTATCACTGTTGTCACCATAAAAGGAGCTAGTACAGAATGTGGAGTAAACCACACAACATGGAAAAATAATTATTCAAGGAGATTTCCCAACTCAATCTAGGACACAGCCTAGTTTTCTCGCATCTAATCCTAGCAAGTACAATCTTGTAAATCAACTTAAATAGACCGCCGCTCAGATATCAATCTTAGAACTCTTAAGGTTATCTCCTGCACATAGGGAAATACTAGAAAAATCCTTGTCTGAGTCATCCGTTCCTAAGAACATTGATACTGATCAATTTCAAGCTATGGTAGGGAATATCGCCAACCATATTCTCACCTTCTTTGAGCAAGATTTACCATCACAACCATCTCATAACCATGCTTTACACCTTGAGGTTTTCATTCATAAAAAAAAAGATCAAAAGAGTCTTGGTAGATGGAGGTGTTGGTCTAAACATTTGTACCCTATAGTTGATCAAGAATCTAGGCTATTCAGAAGATATTATTAAGAATACAAAGAGTACTACCATCAGAGCATATGACAACCAAGAATGGGTATCACAAGGAATCATTGTACTTCCAATCCAAGTGGGAACTCTTATTGTAGAAACTACATGCCAAGTACTTGACCTTGATCTTCCATACAACATACTACTTGGCCGACCTTGGATCCATCCTTTGAAAGCTGTAGCCTCAACTTATCATCAATGTGTGAAGTTTCCTTTTGAGGGAAGAGAAATCATTATCTAGGGAGATCCTCAGCCTTTCTACTATGACAAGAGTCTTGAGGCCAAGTTTTATAAGATCCCACAAATACCCAAAAATGATGAAGGACCTACACCATCAAGCTCATTTGTTGACCCATCATCTCTAGCCTCTACCTTAGCATAAAAAATACCTATTGTGAAAAGAATACCTGATGTCAAAGCAGTAATCCAAGATGATGGTCGTGGAAGCTAAAAAATATTGAAAGACATCTTTATCTTAGGAGAGTTACCTATTTCTCCTCAATCTCACAGGAAACCAACATCTAGCACCAAAGAACTAGAAACAATCAAGATGACAACTACTACCTTCACCAAGTGGGGAGAATTGAATCAAGAAGACATCAATGAGTAAGAAATCTCTAAACTACTCTATCAAGATGAACAACTTGTTCCTGTTCTTCCCATGGAAGATGACAACAAAGGTCTATAACTAATGTAGAGTATTGGGTATAACAAGAATGAGAAGCTAGGTCAAAATGCCAATGGTTTAATAGAACCCATCGTTCCTGAGAAACAACTAAAAAATCTTGGCTTAGGTTGTACTACTAGAAAGGTCACACTTATTGGTAAAGGTATTGCTACTAAATGAGTCGAGACTTCCTCTTGGTCACCTACATTGTGTGATACAACCTTAGATGACTTTCCCCTTGATGTTCTTGACCTATTTGAGAACAAAAACCTCTTCATGATATCCATAACATCATTTGTCTCAAATGAACAAACAACTAAAATACGCCTAGTATATCCACAACTCATTGACATGGACCAACAAGGACCACTGGTTCTAGATTTATTCAAAAATGATGAAAGGATCTCAGAATTCATGGGACTCTGAGACAAATTATCATGGGAAGATCACAAAGCATGCTTCAACATAGATCTCGATATAGGGGAATACTATGGGGAGATGATTGAATCCTTCAGTCGCAAAAATAAATGAAATGAAATTAACATGCAGATCCTTGAGTGAAAACCACCTAGTGGCACTCTCTGGTCCCAAAATAGTAAAAAAAAGGATGCATACGATGGTGAAAACCTCTTTGAGGCACCCAAGGATGAGGGATTCAATCTCCCCCTTAGTGCAATGCATCCAGAGAATTCAGTGGTACTAGTAGAAAAGGCTACCCCAGTCAATGTGGGAATAAAAGAAGCGCCCAAGATCACTTTTTATGTTGAATCCTTGTTAGAAGAAGAACAAAATAACCTTGTATCATTCCTTAAAGAGAGAAGAGATAACTTTTCATGGTCATACATAGATATGCCAGGCCTTGATCCAGAAGTGGTTGTACATCACTTAGCAGTTTGTCCTGACGCCAAACTAGTCAAGCATAAATTAAGGAAGATGCACCCTCAGATAGCACTCTTAGTTAAACTGGAACTACAAAATATTTTTTATGTTGGATTCATCCAATTGATAGAATATCCTGAGTGGGTTTCAATCCTGGTACCAGTCTCAAAACCCATTGGGGGCATCAGAATATGCACTAATTTCAGAGATCTGAGCAAGACATGTCTAAAGGATGATTTCCCTCTTCCCAACATCGATCTCATTATGGATTTAACAACTGGGCATGAAATTTTGTCACTCATGGATGTCTTTTTAGGTTACAATCAAATCATAATTTCCAAAGAGGATCAACATAAAGCTACCTTTGCTACTTGTCCATGGGGAATCTACTACTAGAATGTGATGCCATTTGGGTTGAAGAATGAAAGAGATACTTATCAAAGAGCAATGACCCTCATCTTTCACGACATGATCCAAAAAATAGTTGAAGATTATGTGGATGATATTTTGGAAAAATAAAAGAAGAGAAGTGAGCACATACAAGTCCTAGGACCTATCTTTGACACACTTGAAGAATACAAGGTATGACTAAATCCAAAAAAGTGTGTGTTTAAGGTCACATCAGGGAAACTTCTTAGCTTTATCATTTCAAAAAGAGGGATAGAATTGATCCTGCAAAGGTAAAATCCATCCTAGAAATGGAACCACCACAAACATTGAAAAAAATGAGAGGATTAAAAGGAAGGTTGCATTCTATTAGAAGGTTCAAAACCCAACTATCAGATAAGATTCATCCCTTTTCACCTCTTCTCCATAAAGGGATAACTTACAAATGGGATGAAAAATGTGATAAATCTTTCCAATAGATCAAGGAATATCTACTAACACCTCTAGTGCTCATGCCTCCAATACCAAACATGCCATTGATCCTGTATATCTAAACAACACCAGTAGCACTAGGAGCTCTTTTATCACAACATGATGAGAATGAAAAAGAAAGAGCCATTTACTACATTAGCAAAACCTTGGTAGGCTATGAAATGAACTATTCACCCATTGAGAAAGCATGTCTAGCAGTAGTTTTCACTTCACAAAAATTTAGGAATTACATGTTGTCACACCAAATCAAGCTCGTCACGAAGATTGATCCATTAAAATATTTGTTATCCAAAGAAACCCTCATAGGATGAATGGCTAAATGGGTAATGATCTTGACAGAGTTTGACATTTAAAATATTTGTTATCCGAAGAAACCCTCATAGGACGAATGGCTAAATGGGTAATGATCTTGACAGAGTTTGACATAGAGTATGTGGAGCACAAAGCAATCAAAGGACAAGTGATCATAGACTAGCTAGCAAAAGCACCCATCCATGATGAGAACCCTTCGATATCTAAGTTTCTTGATGAATCAGTGTTCCTTATTAACCTCATAGCTCAGTGGAAGATGGACTTTGATGGATCGTTCACCCAAACATGGATTAGGAGCAAGCGCTCTTTTCATCACCCCCCAAGGTGATTGCATCCCAAAATCTTACAGGCTATCATTCCCATGTACCAATAACATTGTTGAGTACAAAGCCTTTATCAAAGGTCTCAAGATAACAATTCAGTGGCAGATACAAGAGATGAAGTCTATGAAGACTCACAACTGGTTATCAACCAAGTCAATGATGACTATCAAACTAAAGATGACAAGCTCACTCCTTCTAAGAAGATAGTGGAGAATCTCAAAGATATTTTTATAGACATAAATTTTGAGCAGATTCCTCACATGAACAATAGAGCAGCAAACACCATGGCAACAATTGAATCACTACTAGACATGTCAAACAACGTTCTCCAATGTGAATTCTTTGTAGAACAACTTCTCGTACCAACTTTCAAAATCCCTAAATCTAAATTTGTGTGTTTCATTGTTGGTCCTAGATCCCCATGGTACCATGAAATCTTTACTTACCTTAACAAAGGAACCCTTCCATCAGATATCACCTTGAACCTTAAAAAGACCTTTGTCAAAAAGGAATCCCAATTTGTGATCCTAGGTGATACCCTTTATTGTTGAAGCATTGAAGGGACATTACTATGATGTATTAACCAAGAGGAAGCCTTAACTTCCTTCAAAGAAGTACAAAATGGCATGTGTGGGTCCCATACTAGTGGCATGACCTTAGCTAAGAAACTGTTGAGGACGGGGTACTATTGGCCAATCATGGAAAAAGAAGCTCATCAATATGTGCAGAAATGCATCCAATGTCAATAGCATGGGGATCTAATTCATGCTCCAGCTCAAGATTTACAACCAAATATTATACCATGGCCTTTTTCGTAGTGGGGACTTGACCTCATAGGAAAAATCACTCCAACCTCATCCAATGGCCATAATTTTATCATAACCGTCATTGAGTACTTTACTAAGTGGGTTGAAGCCATTCCTATAACCTACATAAAAGTGAAGTAGATAGCCAAGTTTATCCCGAGTTACCTAATTTTCCATTATGGTGTACCACAAACCCTCATCTCAGACAATGAAACACCATTCAATAATCAGGATGTGAAAGAGCTATGCCGAAGATTCAATATCCAACACTGATTCTCTACCTCGTACTATCCCCAGGGAAATGGCCAAGTAGAAGCAACAAACAAAACTATCTTGAAAATACTAAAGAAAATAGTTAATCATGTTGGTTGTGACTAGCATTTGTAGCTAAATCCTACTCTTTGTGCTTATCGAACCAGTATTCGCATGCCTATAGGTGCAACCCCTTTCTCCCCGGTCTATGGATCAGAAGCTATCTTGCTAATTGAGGTTGAGCTCCCATCATTGTGAGTATCACTAAAGAATCTGATAACTAAGGAGGAATACAAAGTGTCAAATAAATGAGCTAGAATTTGTGGATGAATGTCATCTTGACACCCTTAATCACTTTCAAGTATACCAAAACTAACTGAAACAAATCTATAAAAAGAGAATCAAATGTCGGTCATTCCAGGTAGGAGATATTTTCTTATATCAAAATCAGAAGAACCTTCCAAATCAAGACAAGAAAGGAAAGTTTGAGCCTAACTGGTTGGGTCCCTTTGTCATCACAACAAGCTACAGATTAGGAGAATATCAACTGTCAACCCCTGAAGGTGAACCCTTGCAGGAGCCAATCAACAGCTTGCACCTCAAAAAAATTTATGCCTAAACATGAAGGGTGTAAATCAGAAAATACAAAAAAATTAAAAAAAGATCAAAATCCAAAAAAATAAGGAAAAGGATTAAAAAAGTAAAGAAAAAAATATCCTCTAGTGAAAACCACTTAGGTGGTGCTTTGGGAAAGTACTTTTGTGAAAACCTGGCAAACAAGCACCTTGCGTAAATAAAGCATCTTCATCTATTCTTTGGCTCTTTTGGCCTATCATTATTTGCATCGCCATTCATCCCTCATCTGCATCCTTATCATGGCTTGTTACTATAAGGTATCATGAACTCTTTAGCACTACTTGGCATATTCCCAAGGTCAATTTATCCTACCTTTATCAAAGTAGGCTAACATATCACACTGGGGGCATTTCGTTGTGTCACAATCAGGTTCTTGTATATCTTGAGGTCATGGAACATATTATCTCAGAAAACACCAAAAACATTCATAAAATCTTATCTAGAAAAACCAAAAACATTTGCAAAATCCTGTATAGTGAAAATCCAAAGACATTTAGAAAATTGTAAAGTCAAAATCCAAAACATCCAGAAAACATCAAAAACTCTAAAAAGGTCAAACATTGAAAATCCAAAAAACAATGTCCTCTTGTCAAACTATGTTGTCTCTCAGCTTGAACATAGGTAAGGCCGTCATTGATGTGCCCCTAAGACACCCTAGGTTAGTCCTTTGGTAATTCTTTGTAATTAGTTGTCGTCTCTCACATGTTCATATTTTTGTCTTGTAAATGGGTTGAGTCAATCAAACTACATGGTCTTTGTGTGTATAGCATAGGAAAGGCTAATCTTTGATCAGGCCCCAAGTCCCCTAGGTCAGGTTCTTGGTCGAAACTCAGAAACCTAGAAAACCCTAAACATCCAAATATTTTGAAAATCCAAAAACATCCAAATATCTCAAAAAATCCCAAAAACATCCAAATATTTTGAAAATCCAAAAACATTCAAAAATGGAAAATTCAAAAAATAATAACAAATGTTCAAAAGACCTAAAGAGCCTCAAAACATTCAGAAAACCCTAAACAACCTCAGAAAATTAGAAAAACCTAAACATCCACATAAACTTTCAAAAAGACCAAAAACATCCTCAAAACATTTCAAAATGCCAAAAAACATTGAAATATTCTATAAAATACCAAAAAAAACCCATCCATCCCATCTCGCTTTCACCCATAATAAATGATCGTCACCTTCAACCTTTGTCGAAACAAGTAGAAAACAAATATAGCAAGTGGTAAAGTGTGAACCCAAAAGTCAAAATCTAGAGTCTAAATAATAGGTAAATGTGTCAATGAAGTTTATAGCAACTACTCATCTTAGCATCATCATCCTAACATCAAACAACCCTCTTATCAACATGTCCTAGGATGTATCCTTCCTGTGATGGACATCAGTATCATATATCACTTTAAGCTAAACTTAAACTCGGCAAGAGCTATAAATAACACTGACTGTTTGTCTTTAATCTTTTCTTATGATTTATCTCAATGATACATTCTGAGGACCTCTCGATGATGTCTAACAAAAAAAATTAGAGAGAAAGGAATGGGGCATCGATCATTATCTTTTGTTTGTTGTGCTTGTGGAGGCTCTTGTAAAATAATCTTGGCGCATACTTGGTTAGTTGTGTGTAGGAAGGTCATTTGGAGTATGTTGTTGACTATTACGTATGCTTTGGTCCAATATGTTCTAAACTTCTAACTTGCATTCCAACGATGTTTCCATATGTCAAGATGTGAACAAGAACTATCCTATCTACTTATCAAGACAAAGTCCATTACACTAGATACAACACCATCCTGGTTATCAATACCTTGATGCATCGTGTCTATGTGTTATATCAAACAATAAGGAAAGACGGAAAATCCCAATCCTGAAGTGTGAGCATCCCATTTTTCATTTCATCCTGCATTTCACATTGTCTTGTCAACATCTCTAATAAAGTCTTGATGGATCAAAGACTTGTTGGATCTTTTGAAGCAAACATCATCAGCAACAGTTGTTCATTCTTTATTCTTCTATCTTCTCTCCACACTAACCTAGTATCATGAAACTCAACAAAACATCATCAATACATCCACCCTGCATCCACAAACCATTAGCATACATGCATCTCATAATCATATCATAATCATTGCATCCATTAGCATAATCATACATCTCATGATCATATCACATCATACATTTTTCATTATCATTTGAGTTGTGATGAATAATATAGATTTGTTATTCTAAGCATCTTAAATCATTGCATATCATAAGAATTTTCATCCATACATCCATATGCATACATTAAAAAATGCATAGAAAATATACAAAAAGAAATGCATCCATATCATTTGCATATCATAATCATCCATCCATATCATATCGTGAAAAGATAATGAAAAAGAATATAACATTGTATCCATCCATATCATGATCATCAAATTTCACATAGGCATAAAATAAAATGCATCCATACATGATAATATATAAGCATCCATACATCATCCATACATGAAATAAATTCAACACATCATAGCATGAATCATCCATATTCATATCATATATATATATATATCAAAAAAATGTGTCATGGTACAAAATATGGATCAATGTATGTACATCGATGATAAGTACAATATCCACGAGGCTATCAAAAATGAGCCCATGAATGTATATCAGTATAAAGAATGGGGAAAAATCAAAAAAATTATATACATCAAAAAGCTAGACCTGGTGGCTACTACCCTCCCTAGCCTACCTCTCAGGCTGATCCTCTGCATGGGGATGTGCATCAATTCCCTATGAAAAATTGAGCTGATGAAGAGCTGCTAGAACATCCTAGTGGTAATGTTTCCTGTAATATGCAACCTCTATGATAGCCTCTTTATACAAACACACTAATATGGTCCATCCATTTGTGGTTGCCACCATAACCTCAATCTGCTACCGCCTTGCCACCTCCTAATCTCTCTCTCTAGTAACAGCCTGTACTCTTTGTAGTGTTGCATCTCTCTTAGTTGTCACCATGATCACTTGTTGTTGAGCCTAGTCTCGCTCAGTAGTAAGAGCCAAAACCTATTGACAGGCTTGGTCCCGCTCACCCGCCAATGCCTACACTTGCTGTTGCAGCTACTGAATCTGCACATCTTATGCATCTAGTGGTGGTGGTGGTGGTCTTGGCTACTACTGAACTACTGGAGGTTGTTGTTGTATAACCAGAGGAACCCCTAGAACCTATCCATCTTGGCCATCTTGGCCTCCCCATCCCCTACCCCTGGCAACTCTTCCTTGTGGTATCCCTTTGGGAGGAGCACCTGTTGGATCTTTAAGTCACCTTGTAGGGATGCACCATGCATCATACGCTGGAGTGGTTTGCACTATGGGCTAACCCTAATCATATGCCCAAGGCTAGGCACCTAACTATTGGAAGCTATCAACAATGTCTAGAGCCGGAATTGTCAGTCCCCATGTGGGAACCTCTCTAGTCAATCTAGCAAAAATGGCTCTATAAGCATCGTCAGGCCTATCCTGTACATAACCAAACTATTTGGCTACCCTGTTAGGAAGGTACCACTCAATCATGGCATGCTTTTGACCCTGCATGTAATGGGTTTGTCTGGTGAAGTATAACTATTGTATATCATCAAACCATGGCAACATCTGCAACCATGGGAACCAGTGGAAAACAGTCATATCATCAATCACCTGTCTCTAGTACGGGAGCCCAATTTGTCTAGTGTCCCTTAGCGCGATGGCACCTCGATATCTTGATATGATGGGATCATCTAGCTCCATGTCTGCCATTTGTATAATGGTTCAAAGTATGGAAATTTGCTCACATGCCTAGATATGAAGAAGAGTAACACCTACACCAAGGGCTCTCCCATCACAGTAAAAGAAATCATACAAATCATGATATAGGAAGGCAAACATCATGGGCCCCCATGAAAAAAGAGTCCTCCTATACAACATCTATGCCATGCCAAACCCCATCCTAGACTAAAAATTTTCCCCATCTATCTGGAGCCACCAAACCTGAAATGATGGTTGCAATGATCAATCTGAAGGTCGGCATGTGACCTTTGTATGTCTCTAAATAAATTTGTGATGTGACCAATGTGATCTAGTTCATCTCCATCACCTTTAAATGAGCATTGAATTTGACATCAGGGTTGTAAATCATGCGGTCACCATGGATAGGAAAACACAATATCTGCCACATGTCCTCCAAAATAACTATCGCCTCCCCCATTAGAAGGTGGAAAGACAAGGTCTCACTATGCCATCTCTCACACAGAGCTATCATCATAGCCAAATGGGTCCTAATAATAGGTGCGTATGCAATGTACCACAATCCAATCTCTCCCAGGCGCTCTTGGTGCAACTCTAAAAGATCACCTAATCTCTTGAGAACTATGGGCCTATGCTCCCTCGACATAAATGGTGGGAAGACCTCCTACATCCATGAAGTGCACGACATCAGGAAATCATCAAAATTTCAAGTTATTTGGAATTTTCGGCTTAGAAATCACAATAGGATCGCTATTTACAATAGCGCTGCTATATTCAAAATCCAAATAGCAATGCCCAATGCATTTCAAATTTCAAATTAGAAAATGCATCGCCAAACAAGTTGGCGTCATGATTTATCTTTTGGCATGACCTAACCCTAACTTTTAAATCGACAAGTGTGTCACTAGATAGGCCCGCTTCTCCATTTAAAATTAGAAACCCTAATTTTAAATCAAAAGAAGCGTCACCATATACATATGCATCGCTATAAATCATTTGGATGTCGCTATATAGCGACGCTGCTAGAATCTAAATTCTAATGCCTAATAAATGCATTGAAATTTCAAATTTCAAATCAGGTTTTGAATCACATATCGGTGGTCCTATGCCTGGAAGCCACTGGAACTCACGAACTCGATCAGAGATGTATCAGGGAAGATCATGATGCACCATTTCATCGAAGGTTCAAAGCTCAAATCGCAAAAATTTCTTAAGTGTGAATGCACAAATGAATTGAAAATGATCCCTCTTGGCCTATTTAAGCTAGAAAATTAGGGGTTTTTCCCTATTTTAACCTTAATAATGGGGTTTATTATCATTTTCACCAATTTTTCCAATCTGGACCTAATTTTTCATTGGTTTTTGCATTTTTGCATTATTCTTGCATCTCGGAACCTTTCTGAACCCTTGG
>VDFB02281492.1:192053935-192070806 GCA_007258455.2 Sequoia sempervirens
GAAATAACATGCTCACGTTATAATGTGAGCACATTATAATGTGAGCGTGTTTTGTGTTGCACTAAAAATGGTAAAAAAACTCAATATACTTGTGATCTCAAGGCCCACATTCTGCATATTCTACTGGTTTTACACGTGCTCTAACAAAAAGTATCTTTTTGATGATGTTGTGAAGTGTGCATGCATGTTTTTCACATTCCACCATTTTTTTCATGATCTTTCTACCAAATTTGCATGAAATAGCAGAGTTTTCACATTGAAAGACATATAATATCAATTTAAGTTTGAATTCCATTGAAAATTGATATACAATTGAAGTTTGGAGGGGAACAAGCTTTTGAAAAAGTTAAATTATTGAGGAGTTTGAAGAAAGAAGAAGCTAAGGCTACATAATTGGGTTGAACTCCTCCATTTGAAACTCTATTTTTTTAGGTATGTGAAGTCTTTACACATTTTCTTTCATTATATTATGGCTTCCTTTCATTTTTGTTATTTTTCATACTCCATGTTGATCATCATTTGTTTGTCATTATAACCTTAGGTTGTCAATGTACATTTTAAATTAAACACAATTCTATACACTTTCCAATTACATTTTTAAACCACATCTCTTTGAGGCATTTTGTTATTTAACAATTGACTTACCTTGTGTATGCTTCCACATTTTGTATACACATATATATGACATATGTTTTAAGGAAGTAAAATAAAACATCATTTCTCAATCCTTTATTATGGAAGTGCATACCACTCTCTGAAGCTTTCATTGAGGTATTTTGTCAAACAATTATACTAAGCAGTTCATTTCCTTGTGCATGCTACCAAATTTTCCATACATCTCTCTAAAAAATTGGAATATACTCCTACATTGATAGATCTTAGAAACTATTTTTGTTTTCATCTCTATTTCTAAATTTACCTCATTACTAAACCTACCTCATCACTTTTATTTGTGATATATTTTAAATGTTTCCTTGATTATTCTACCTAAAAGGGATTCTAACCCTTCTCTCCACTATTAGAAGACTCTTTATTGAAGGCTAAGTTAGCAACATGGGGAAAGGTGCAACCTATCTTGCAATCATAGCTCAAAATGGAAGCATGGAAAAAGAATTTGAATTGTGATGCAACTAGGGGAGGTCTTGCAACACAATTGAACACAAAAAATCAACCAACAACAACAATTCACAAGTCACAATTCTCAAAACTCTTCACTTTTCACCAAATTAGTACTCTTCCTTGTAGCATTGCCAACTCATTCAATCAGGTATTTCTTCTCGATAAGATTATTTTAGACCAATACTTGAACCATTTCAAGGACCCTTTAGGGTACACAATCACATGCCAACAAACCACTATTGGTTACTTTGTAACAACTTTCTCAAATAAGGCTTTCTACACCAATTGGACCTCAAATTAGCACACTTTAGCAAAGAAACTTATCTTGAAACTTGACCAAGACCTCCAAACACATGTGGGAAGAAATTTATATGTATTAAAACCAAATAATTCACAATTAGTTCTTAGAAATTCATCCACTAAGATGCGAAAACCAAAAACCCTCTTTTTAAGCCAAATAACCTAGGGCTTATTGGAAAACACATTTCCCAACCTTATCAAAACATGCCACCACCTCAAATAGGTCTAAAGTGGCCTATAAAAACTCAATTCAGCAAGAAACAATGCTTCCCTAACACAATACTCACTTTAGCATGTCAAAACCTCTCAAATTCACATGGAAAACACCAAATTTAACTCTAGGGCTTCATGCCCAACTCAACTCTTGACCTCCCCTGCACACACTCAACATTCCCACACATTTTTAGTGATGTTTCAGACCCATTCCTCAAGTTATAGTTATAGTAGTTAGAGGAATGGGTCAAAACACCATTTTAAATGACTTTCAAACCTTAAAACTGTGTGTTCAGGCCAGTCTCATAAATGGTTGACATGGTAGGGGCAACGTATGCCTCATAGAAATGGGGTGTCTCAGAGATGATTATAAGTATTTTTATGAAGTCTTGAATGACATATATTTTGTTCATTTGAATGGACAAATACTTTAGGAACTAATATTTGTCTCATTACCATGCTATAGGTAAAATTATCTGCCATGCTAAAGAAACAAAGAAGGAATAAACTAACAAACAAAGAGTATGAAACCTTCAAAGCAAAGGAGAGAGAATGGGTGGTGGCATATCATGAAAAGAATAAATTGGGTACTATTGAGGAAAACAAGCCAATTGAAGAGGAACCTCAACCATCAAAAAGATAACAGGATTTGGCAGCACAAAGGGCATGAATACAAAAACATCGTGCTAAGATAGATTTGGATACCATAGTTGGAGACACACCCTCTATGGAAAGTGAATACGAAGGGACACCATTAAGTACAAGAAAATATGGAGGGACACTAGCTACCGCAAGTGACTATGGAGGGACACCATCTATCACAAGTGAATATGGTTGGACACCATCCAATGCATCTCAAGTTGAGAGTACATCATCACTCGGATTTTATGAAGAAGGTATGCCATCATCCCCACGAGAACCTCAAGGTATGTCTTCTACTCCACCATCAATCGAAGGTATGCAATCTAGCCCACCTTAATTAAATATTGTTGAAATTCCTAATGTTGAGATGTATGTACCTAGGAAAACACCACCTAGAATTTTGTGTAGAAAGCCAAAGTATTTGATTAATATTGATGAGGATATTTTGCAACACATGAAAGGTAAGATCCCAACACACACTTGTAGAAGATATGTTGATAAGATTTGAAAATTCTACTTTGAAAGGCTAAATGAGACCGCAAGATGCCAACTATTTGTTGAAATGATGTGAGGTATAAAGTATAGAGACATCATGAAGACTCTTGGGTTGATAACATCGAATGCATTGAGTGAAAAAACTATTGTGAAGAATCTAATGGATGCATATGAGAGTGTGGGTAAGTCCTCATGCTTAGAGGATAGTAATGTCATACGACATGTCATTACATCAACTTTAGTAAGTAGTCAAACAAAGAGAGCTTGTCTCATTAGAAAGACGAGTGAACAAATGAGAATTAGTAGAAAAAAATTATCAAAGCCATTCAAAGGCGACAAAGAATTGAGAGCACTGATTCAAATGAATTATGGGAATTCTCAGGGAGACTTCCACAAAAAGATAAAAAAGTTGTTGAGGCATTGAGAACACTAATTGAAGAGTATTGGAAGAATAACACAAGGCCATCTCTGAATCAAAGGGATGTGGTAAGAAGGAGAATCGATTGTCAGAACTGTGAACCACATCCAAAGCATTTTTTGGATATGACTCAAACCCAATTTTTTCATAAATTTCAAATGGATTATCCTCAAATTAGTATTTGTCAAAGATTTTTTGAAATGTTTAAACTTTTTTATGTCAATATAAATCACACACACACTGCTTTTTGCTATAGACTACATATAGAATTCTCTAACCATTATGATTATCGTTCTATATGTTGTGATTTGCATACTAATTTTTTTTTGTAGGATTGTGGCATAGAAGCCCCACCAAAATATTCAAGAGAGTTCTTATCAAAAAAATTATGTGAAATAGAGGATGGCCAAATATTCTATAGGATAGCATGCTTAGATGGTTCATGCGAGCGTTGCAGTGGCTTGCAACGTATGTCAATATGTCAACATATGGAAAGCACAGATGAGGTGGAATAGAAACTAGTAGAGTTCAAAAAGTATAAAATGGTGGAATACACTACAAAATATGGGTCTCAAGAAAAAAGGTGTGATTTGGTTGTTCAAAAGATTCCAGTGTATCAGTTTATGTCCATGTTTTGTGACAATATAGTGTATGAGTATGCAACACATACCCATAGAGCCCGATGGATAGACACACAATTCATGCTATGCAAGGACACCTTTCCAATTGGAAACATAGTATCAATGGTTGAAATTGCAGAGAACTACACTTTACAGCCACAACGTGAGGTGCAGTCACAATATTACAACTACACACAAGTTTCGATATTTGTGCAAATAGAATTCATTTATGCAGCTGATAGTATAGAGGACCAAAAGAAGGTATTAAGGGAGTATAACTTTTATATTAGTGATGATTGCACACATTCTCCAGAGTTCATGCAAGGTTGCTTCTAGATGTTCTATAGTGATTTGGCTTAGAGAGGCATAGCATACGGTCGACATATAATATGGTCGGATAACTGTGCAGCACAGTTCAAGAACTCACACATGTTCTACTGGTTGAGTAGAATGCATGTCATTATAGGTGTACAACATATGTGGAACTTTTGTGAGGCCGGGCTTGGAAAGGGGGAGCATGATGGTGTAGGAGCATGCATGAAAAGAGCATTAGCACGAGAAGAGTTAAAGTATAAACACAGTGCAAAGTTGACATATGCAAGATCAATTGTAAAGTGGTGTAATGCTTCGATGGCTCTAGGTAATGAAGGTAAATATTTAGTTCGTAGGTATTTTTGGTTGATGGATGATTCTAACATTGCACCATATGAGGATTGTTGTGCACTAATAGGATCGAGTGAGCTACACTATTTCCTTAGCTCAAATCCAGGTTCATGGAGTATTCATACATGGAAGATGGCATGCTTTTGTTCTTCATGTACAATGTAATCTTGGAATGATTGTGAGTTAGGGGAGTGGGTTGACAAGTTATCTCAACCCACTTCACACGTATTGCCCTCTAATGGCATTGGAACTAACACAGATGGAATCGTTGGTCGACTTTGACCACGTATCAGATTTAGTTCAACCAGCTAATATATCTGCTTGCTTAGTTTTTTAAATTCCATATTGTTATATTACTTTGTAGTGTATTCGTAATGTTGACTAATTTCAAGAGATTTGTTGCACATATCAATGCAGGGAAAGTTTATGTAGTTATTGCATATGAAAAAAATGAATAGGGAATATACTATTACTTGTGTCCATTGTGTTAAGGCCAAAAAGAAATTGGAGGCCCTAGTTATAGATGGGGAAACATCAAAAACCCTACAGGCTCAGTTGTTACTGGAACGTGGCTTAGAAGGTACCCACATAAGAGTGTTAAACATTTGTTGTTTTAGGACTTTGAAATGTATCCTAAGATTCTTCATTACTCGAACCTTGCCGTGACATCCAATGTTTGTTTGACCAAATATGGGGGTAGAACTTTGAACAAGGTCTTGTGGAAGGTCCATGAGTTTGACCACAAAGCAATACTGGACACAATAAAGAGTAGAGAAAACCCATATGGTTCGTTGGATTAATTTGTAAGTATGCACATTGGTTCTTATTAATTTATGCTTGTATGCGCATTAATTTGTTTGATGGAAATGCTATCATCTTCTTTTAATTTTCCTATTTTTAAGTAACTTACTATAAATTGATTGGTGTCTCCTTGCAGAAAATGCAGATTTATGAGCCATCCAAGAGAATGTCAGCCAGAAAAGCAATGCAACATGCTTATTTTGATGATCTTGACAAATCTCAATCATGATTTTAAGCCATTACAAAATTGTGTGCAAAGCTTGGTGAGGTAATTTCAAGTTATTCATTTGAAGTTAACCTTATCATGAGTAGCTATGATGTAGACATTATAAGAGCATCTCAAATTTCAACTTACTCTATTCATGAGAGGTGTTGTGTGCAATAGGTATCTTGGAACTCGTAGTGAAAATGTATGACCAGGAGTGACTAAGTTGAGAGACTGACATGCCTATTTGTAAGTGCCTTCCATCTATTTTCATTTCATTTCTATTTTGGATGCTCTTTCTTTTTCTCTTTTACTTTGCGTATTTGTAAGTAAACTACTAAAAATTGATTGGTCTCTCGTTGTAGAAAATGTTAATTTGTGAGCCATTAAAGAGAATCTCAACCTAAAAAGCAATGCAACATCCTTATTTTGATGATCTTGAGAAATCTCAATTCTGATTTGAAGCCATTATAAAAGATCGTGTGAAGCTTAGAGAGGGAATCTCAAGTTACTCAATTGAAGTTAACCTCATAATGAGCACCTATGATGTAGGCATTTAAAGAGAATTTCGAATGTATGAGTGACATTGTAAAAGATCCGTGAGAACAAAGTTCCTAAGGCATTGCAGTGAGATTTACTCAAATATTGTAATTTTGGAGTTCATGTTTGGTGCAGTAGCACCTTGTTCTATAAATTCCTTCAATAGGAAAATTTTCAAAATTTGAATTTTGAAATGTAAACAATGTGAAAAAGGTCATATGAAGGTCATATGTAATGTATTCAAAGTCTCAAAGAGGTCATTAGGTGATTAGAGAAGTGATATTGCACAAAAGATGCCATTTGGTGTAAAAATGCAAAACTTGCATTAGTTGCACAATTTTCAAAATTAGTAAATAAATGATGATGTTTTCTGTATTTGCAACATTTTTCTTGTTTTTTTTCAAGCTTGTGTGGATTGTATAGTGCCTTATACTTTGATTGTTGATTATTTTTCAAATGTAAAAAATGAAATTTGAAATGTAAAATGTATGTAAAAGGTCATGTGATATAGTCAATATGATGGTTTTTGGATTGATGTAATAGGGGGAGGCCTGCAACACACAAAGTTAGAATTCCAATCTGCAAACACAACTATCAAGCCATAAACTCCCCACAATTTCATCATTTCTTCAAAATCACTCTTTTCCCTTGTAGCACTGGGAATCAACTCAATCGGGTAACTTATCTCAATGACACCTCATCAGTCCATGACATGAACCTCTTCAGGGATCTATTTGAACAAACTTTGACATACTCAAAATCCACCTATGATCACTTCAAACCAGAGCACTCAAATTTCACCTTTTCACCGTTTTAGGCTTCTAATTAGCCTCTTTTTCCAAAACAACTATACTTGAAACTTATCCAAACCCTAAAAAACCTTGGGGAAGTAATTTAAATGTGTCAAAACCTCCAAAAGCACAATTAGACCTCTGACATAACACCGTACAAAGGGTAATCCATAAAACCCTACTTTTTAGCCAAAACCCAAAGGGTTTATTGAAAAAGTCACTTCCCAATCTACCCAAAACACAAAACCTCTTCAAACAAGTTTGAATGGTTTGCACAAGCTTAATCAAACATGAAATAATACTTCCTTCTCACAAAACTCACTTTGGCCCTCCAAAACCTCCACTTTTCATGAGGAAAACTCATATTTTCACATTAGGGCATCACACCTAATGCAATATCAAACCTCCCCTTCACAAAAAAGCTTGAAACCACGTAATCCAAACTAAAAAAATCCTATTCCACCAATCACAGTAGTCACAGGGGGTGGAATGGACAAAATTTACATTTATGTGACTTTGAACACCCCAAAAACAAGGTTAACAGGGCAGATTAAGAAAATCTGAGATAAAACTCCACAAATTTAAAATAAGACTCTCAAAACTTCTGCAAATGCATGTTAACATATGCTAGAAGAGATTTCCATAGTTTTAAAGCAAAACACCCTTGTACGAGATCGTACAAGTTTGCCAAGAATGGAAAAATATAGAAAATCTGATAAAAAACAGTGCTAATCAACTTTTATTGCTTCAAATCTTCAAGATCCGCCTCTCATTGAGTCTTTACAATATATTTATAATGTTTCTACTTCAAACTAAACTTTCCCAATGGATCTAACTACCTTTTGAACTCCTTAATTGTTCAATCCCTTAAGAGTCCAAAGTGCGAAATGGCTACAAACTTCAACATGTTGTTACTCAAATACCATGATACTTAGAAACTTCTCATCTAATCCTATAGGATTGTGTTAGGCCCCTCTACAAAAACATCTCTCAGTTTTGGATATCTCGGAGTGGTTTTCCCATAGCGGCAAATTTTCACTTGATGGAAAAAGTGTCAATGCAAGTAGTGCAAAGTTGAAAAGTGGTGCAACTTTCATTCTACAACTTGTGTGACCAAATAGACTGTTCCAACATGTCCAAATAGGTATTTTTACTCTAGGCATGGTCCTCTTTCACACCCAAACACGCAGAATCACTCTGAGCTATATTCAACCAGATCGATCCCTTAAGAGTCCAAAGTGCAAAATGGCTGCAAACTTCAACATTTTGTTACTCAGATATCATGATGCTTAGAAACTTCTCATCTAATCCTACAAAATTGTATTGGGACCCTCTGAAAAAACCTCTCTCGATTTTGGCTATCTCGGAGTGGTTTTCCTATGGCAGTGGATTTTCACTTGATAGAAAAAATGTCAAATGCAAGTAGTGCAAAGTTGCAAAGTGGTGAAACTTTCATTTTGAAACTCGTGTGACAAAACAAACTATTCCAAAATGTCCAAATAGGTATGTTTACACTAGGCATAGTCCTCTTTCGCACCCAAACACGGGGAATCACTCTGAGCTACGTTCAATTGAATCGATTCCTTAAAAGTACAAAGTGCAAAATGGCTGCAAACTTCAGCATGTTGTTACTTAGATATTGTGATGCTTAGAAACTTCTCATCTGATCCTACAGGATTGCATTGGGCTCCTTTAAAAAACTTCTCTCAGTTTTGGCTATCTCAGAGTGGTTTTCTTGTGGCGGTGAATTTTTGCTAGATGGAAAAAGTGTTAAATGCAAGCAGTGCAAAGTTGCAAAGTGGTGGAACTTTCATTTTGCAACTCATGTGACAAAATGGATTGTTCCAATGCATCCGAATATGTATTTTTATGCTAGGCATGGTCGTCTTTCACACTTAAACAGCAGAATCGCTCCGAGCTACATTCAACTAGATTGATTCCTTAAGAATCCAAAGTGCAAAATCGCTGCAAACTTCACCATGTTGTTACTCGGATACCATGATGCTTAAAAACTTCTCATTTGATCCTAAAATATTGTGTTAGGCCTCTCTACAAAAAATTCTCTCAGTTTTGGCTATCTCGGAGTGGTTTTCCCATGGCGGCGGATTTTCACTTAATGGAAAAGTGTCAAATGCAAGTAGTGCAAAGTTGCAAAGTGGCGCAACTTTCATTCTGCAACTTGTGTGACCAAAAAGACTATTCCAACACATTTGAATAGGTATTTTTATGCTAGGAATGGTCCTCTTTCACACCCAAACATGCAAAATCGCTCTGAGCTACGTTCAATCGGATTGATCCCTTAAGAGTCCAAAGTGCAAAATGGCTACAAACTTTAGCATGTTGTTACTTGAATACCGTGACACTTAGAAACTTCTCATCTAATCCTAAAGAATTGTGTTAGACCCCTCTACAAAAACCTCTCTCATTTTTGGCTATCTCAGAGTGTTTTTCCCGTGGCGGTGAATTTTCACTTGATGGAAAATGTGTCAAATGCAAGCAGTGCAAAGTTGCAAAGTGGTGCAACTTTCATTCTGAAACTCGTGTGACCAAACAGACTATTCCAATGCATCTAAATAGGTATGTTTACACTGGGCATAGTCCTCTTTCATACGCAAACACGTAGAATCGCCCTGAGCTATGTTCAAGCAGATTGATTCATTAAGAGTCTAAAGTGCAAAATGACTGCAAACTTCAACATGTTGTTACTTGGATACCGTGATGCTTATAAATTTATCGTATGATCCTATAGGATCATGTTGGGCCCCTCTACAAAAACCTCTCTCGATTTTTGCTATCTCGAAGTATTTTTTCCGTGGTGGTGGATTTTCACTTGATGGAAAAAGTGTCAAATGCAAATAGTGCAAAGTTGCAAAGTGGTGCAAATTTCGTTCTGCAACTCGTGTGACCAAACAGATTATTCCAACACATATGAATATGTATTTTTATGCTAGGAATGGTCCTCTTTCACACTCAAACACGTGGAATCACTCTGAGCTACGTTCAACTAGATTGATCCCTTAAGGGTCCAAAGTAAAAAATGGTTGTAAACTTCAGCATGTTACTCGAATACCATGATACTTAGAATTTTTTTGTCTAATCTTATAGGATTACGTTAGGCCTCTCTACAAAAAACTCTCTCGTTTTTTACTATCTTGGAGTGGTTTTCCCATGGCGGCAGATTTTCACTTGATGGAAAAAGTGTCAAATGCAAGCAGTGCAAAGTTGAAAAGTGGTGCAACTTTTTTTCTACAACTCGTGTGACCAAATGGACTTTTCCAACGCATTTGAATGGGTATTTTTACACTAGACATGGTCCTCTTTTTCACCCAAACATGCGGAATCACTCTGAGCTATGTTTAACTAGACTAATCCCTTAAGGGTCCAAAGTGCAAAAGGGAAGCAAACTTCAACATGTTGTTACTAAAAAAATGTGATGCTTATGAACTCTCCATCTAAGCCTACGGGATTGCGTTGAGCCCCTCTACAATATCCTCTCTCAGTTTTGTTATCTCGGAGTCATTTTCCTATGGTGTCTAGTTTTCACTTGATGGAAAAAGTGTCAAATTGAAACAACATAAAGTTGCAAAGTGGTGCAAATTTCATTTTGTAAATCATGTGACCAAACTAACTACTCCAATGCATCCTGATAGGTAGGTTTACACTAGACATGGTCCTCTTTCACACCCAAACACATGAAATTGATCTAAGCTACGTTCAACTGACTTGATCCCTTATTATGACATTTAAAACAATAGAAAAGAGAAACATACATATGATAGCTGAGAAGTCCGAGTATTCCACAAAAAAAGTGTATGATCTAGGGTGGAATGGGTCCTGGCAACAAGGCCAGATCAGGTACCCAAGTACAAATGCAATAATGAGGTAGAGAAGGAAAAACCAGTGGGACAAAACCCCCCTACAATGAGATGACTGTTGCAAAGAAGCACTGGAAGAACATTGTGGAGTAACACTAAAACTACAATCCGACAAGAAAGGAAACATACTTCTATCTACAAGAAACCAAAAATGAAATCATAATAATGTGACAGCAGACCCAATGCCATGTAACACTAGAAAACTCACAAACTAGAACAACCCTAGAATCTTGAAGCAACATTAGATGAAATGATGACATAATATGGAAATCATGTATTTCGATGACGATGACGATGCCAAACTGAGACTAAAACTCTTCCATAGGAACAAGTACTATGAAGACTCTGAAACATTAACCATAAAAACATGGCCCTCAAACTAAGAAGGATCTAAACCAATGCGGATCAAGAAACATAAACTCTCAATCTAAAGTGTGAACTGATGAATCTGATATGTGTTAAGCTAAGACAAGATGTGGCCAAAAAAAACTAAGAAACCAGATAACCCATGCAAGTTGCCATAAAAAATATATGGAGATCAAAGTGCATGCACACTCTAATCAGATTATTATGCAAGAAACCCCCCTGATGGAACTTTATCTCAGTTCATTTATTGGGTATGTGTAGGATCATCATGGAAAAAATAGGCCCTTTAGTGGCAAATATTAAAAAAAAAATAGAGTTAGGCAACTTGACGTAAAAAATTGAATAATTTATCTATATTATTTCAAAAATATTTAAAAATAAAATCTTTAGCAAATTGAATGTAGTTTCTAAACTACTAGGTTTGTTCAAAAAAAAAAATCTATTTGGTGAAAATTTGAAATTTCAATGTAGTAGTACTTAAATTTCAAGGAAAAAATTAAGAAGTAGGTGTCTGTCTGACCACCCTAACTACAATAAAATAATAATATTTTTTTATAAGATTTTAGATATAAGTAGATGACTCATGTCCTAATGTGATGCATATTTTTTTGTAATTTTTTTCCAGTAAATAATTAATTATGAATTTTTATATTACAACTTTTAAAAATGTAAAAACTTGTATGTCGACCACCTTAACTTGGTCAAAACTTCATAAAATTCATTTTTATTTTTTAATCCTATATTATGTGAAGCATAGAATGTGGCATGCTTTGGATTCAAAAATGTGATATCATTACAAGCTATAGATTTTTTCAATCGACCTATCAATCGAGACTTTATCGTAATTCAAATGGAAAATGAATAATAATTATACATTAAATTCAAAGTAAAGCATAGTTATATTAGTGAAAGTTGAGAATTTCCTTTAAAACCCTTTTGTTTCATCAATTTTTGGGTTAAAAAGATTTCGAC
This sequence comes from Sequoia sempervirens, assembly GCA_007258455.2. NCBI lineage: Eukaryota > Viridiplantae > Streptophyta > Pinopsida > Cupressales > Cupressaceae > Sequoia > Sequoia sempervirens. The sequence goes on from VDFB02281492.1 coordinate 192,065,956, forward strand.
CACATACCCATCATATTGCCACTTTTTGGCCCATCATGATCCTGCACATACCCTATTACAATAACCCAATGATTGTAAAAGGAGAGAATGCTAAATGTGCATAAACAAAAAATAAAATGATGTGGTACTGAAATGAAGTGCAAATATTCAAGTTTCACCTTTCCAACTACCAAAACATCCAAGTAATCTCCAAAACACCCATCGGGAAAAATATGGAATAATGATCAACCTGGGATAAATACAGAAAAAAGTGCATGGATAGAAAAATATAGCTCCTCAATACCTTTCCAATGCCGCAAAGAAGACGAAAATAAGAGATTGTGACAAAAAGTTATGAGCTTGGAAGCCAAAAATGAACATCTGACTTCAAACATAAATAAATATAGCTAAACAGAAAAATACTAAAAAATAAACTACACCACTAGAAAGTTCTCATAACTAGTTTTCCGACGATATCTCGTTTGCTCGATTTCGATACCATATGCCCAAGTTATGCCAAAAAGAAAAAAAAAAGTGCTCCTTTAGGTCAAATGGGGGCTAGGAGGGGGCTTGGAGGGCCGTACGGCCGTTGACGTCATGCTAACGTCAGCGATTCATGAGTAAAAAATTGACGGCCTGGAGGCTGTCGGGGCAAAAAAATGCCCCCCCTTACTAGAATTTTTTTTCCTATCGCCAGTATATTTTGTTCCTATCGGAATATTCTGCAGGCAACTGTGGTTTGGGTGTGGGCCCATGGTCCCCAATAGGATTGTCGCTGCGTTGGAGGAGCCGGGCGGGGGCCGGGTGCATAGCGCCTGGTCCCCGATATGATCGACAGTTTGCTGGATGGCCCGTGGGGGCTGAGCGGAGGGCCCCCAGTCCTCCATGTGACTGGGGCGAAGTAGAGGGAGCGCATGGGGGTTGGAGGTGCCAGCGATTGGTGAGCGGTGGAGACCAGCGGTGGAGGCGGGCTAGTGGCTGCTTGGTGGCTACCGGGCGGCAGAAACCTTTAAAACTTTGAGCGTCGACCTGAATCCCAAAAAACCTCATTTTTGGCATTATTTTATTTTTCGAGCCTCAAAGTGCATGCTGGGGAGGCCATACGACCTCCCTGGCAAATTTTTTTTGCCTCAGAAACAACTTTCTCCAAAATCGACGAAACGAAAGGCGATTTTAGGGTTTTTGGCCGTTGCGAACACAATGGTGACCTTCGTTTGTGCCCAAAATGCTCCAAAAAATTGACTACCTCTAGAGCTTCCAAAAAATCTCCGAGCTTGAAACCCTCACAGATCTGACAAACAATGGCAAAAATCTACAAAATAAAAGTCAATCTTGACTTTTTCCAGCCCTTTAAATCCAATGGTGAAGCCCGATCTGATCCAAAATGCCTCATGAATAAACTCAAGGCATGATACCCTCGAGGAATCCTGAACAAACTCTACAATTATTTTCTCAAAAATATGAGAAGGGGTTGCAAATCAAGGCTCTAATACCATGTTAGAAACCAAGATCTAAAATGCAAACCAGAAAAAGCCTTCCACAGAAGAGAAAAATAGAAAAAATAGAGCTATTGCAAAAAAATGTGCAACATAATATATATTTTTTTTTTGCATAAGATGTGCAAATAATTATTATTTGCATTGATAATAAATGAACTGAGATAAAGTTCCATCAGGGGGGTTTCTTGCATAATAATCTGATTAGAGTGTGCATGCACTTTGATCTTTATGCAAAATTTTTTAAAAAAAAAAAACGTGTTTTTTATCTCCACCGTTGGAGCTCATAGTATAAATTCTCCCCGCTGCCCACGTACCACCGCGCTGCCACCGGAGGGCTGCTCAGCCCAGTGGCACCACCCATCAGTACCGCCGGCCCGAGCTTAGCCACCGCGGGCCCCTTGCAATAGCGGCTCCGGTCATATGGGGGATCGGGCGCTATGCATCCAAGCCCCGCCCACCCGACCGCCCAGCCCCAGCCAAGGTCGGATGGAGAACCAAGGGCTCCGCCCCCAGCACCATCCCTCTAGCCCCTGGTCACCCATAGGACGAAGGGCTGACTTTTTTTTAGCCCCTTGGGCGCCTTACAACCCTTATTGGGCGTTCTGGAGCAATTTTTACAAAAGCGGGCGTAACTTTTGCGTACAGTGTCCTTTTTTTGTAAACGAGATACTGTTGGAAAGTTGATTCTGATGTCGATCCAGTGGTGAAGGAGGATTCTTCTAATTTTTCTCCAAATTTATTTTGCAGGTCCTTGAACTCAGATGTTGTTGTTTTCACTCAAGAGGGCATATCTTTTGACTCGGTGATGCTTTTTTTGTCATTCTTGCGGCATTAGAAAATTGGTTCAGTCCTCTACACAGATATGAGGTCTATTTTTATTTTATATTTATGCATATTTTTATACTTTCCTTTAACAATCATTGGGTTATTGTAATAAATGAACTGAGATAAAGTTCCATTAGGGGGGTTTCTTGCATAATAATCTGATTAGAGTGTGCATGTACTTTGATTGCCATCTTCATGTTGATTTGTTCGCAACTCGTATGGGTTATCCGGTTTCTTAGTTTCTTTTGGCCACATTTTTTCTCTAGCTTGACACATATCAGATTCACATCAGTTCACACTTCAGTTGAGCGATTATGTTTCTTGATCCGCATTTGTTTAGATCCTTCTCAGTTTGAGGGCCATGTTTTTATGGTTAATGTTCTAGAATATTTATGGTAATTTTTCCCATGGAAGAGTTTTAGTCTCAGTTTGGAATTGGCATCGAGATACACAGTTTCCAGATTCTATCATCATTTCATCTACGGTTGCTTCATAGATTCCAGGGTTGTTCTAGTTTGTGAGTTTTCCAGTGTTACTCCACAGTGATCTTCCAGTGCTTCTTTGTTGCAGTCATCTCATTGTAGGGGGTTTTGTCCCACTGGGTTTTCCTTCTCTACCTCATTATTGCATTTGTACTTGGGTACCTGATCAGGCCTTGTTTGTGGGACCCATTCATGCTTTCTTGCATTCATCTTAGTTTTAGGTGCATGCTTTTTTAGTCTCCCTAAGTTGCACTTATGGGGGGTGTTAGTGTAATTAATATTTAATTACACTTGCATAACTTTACTTAGGTAATATTTAATTCCTAGGTTTATTTATTGTCATCCTTATCTTGTTGAGCCATCTTGTTGCTCAAGATAAGATTAGGGTTATGCATCTTTTCTTTTATAAAACAAATCATATCTTGTAATTAAGAATTCCTGAATAATAATGTTTTGCACATCTTTTGCAAAGCCTTGCTATTTCTGATTTTCTCTTATGTGGAAGGTTTTTCTGGTTTGCATTTTATATCTTGGTTTCTAACAAAGTATATGCATGAATACAAGGTATACACATGAAAACACGTAAGTCGTAAAGTATACATTGGAACAAACATAAGTTGTAAAGTATACACTTAAATACATGTAACTCATATCTATTGAACCATCAATTTAGAATGCAAATATGGACACCATCGATAAAAAATATTTGTATTAATCAAATAGCCATGTAGGAATACATCAATATATGTCAATATAAGTATGAAATATAGGTACAAAATAGCCATAGGCTTATGAGAATGCCATATAGGCATACAATGTCAAATATATCCAATACAAAATATGTACAAAAATTCCATGTAGGCATACAACAAAGGGCTCTGGAATCAAAATTCATTGAGCTCTCCATGCTCTGGAAATAAATTCTTTCCCTTTACTTGTCAATCAGATGGCGATAGGTCTGTCACTTGTTTGTGTTGTGCTCGAGGGAGGCTTTGCGTGCTTCTACTCCTCTAGTGTTTGGATTCATGGTGAAGTTTTAACTATTACAATGAACATTAATATATAGAAATTACATTATAAAAAATGATATATTTAACAAAATAATCACTTACCGCCATCTCATGATCTCTCTCCATGAGGGAAATATTCACACACCCATGCTCAGGCATGCTCAAGCCTTGTATAAACCATCCAAATAGAAATTAAACTATGAATCAATAATGGTTTGATTTTTCACTAACTAACATCTATAACAACAAATGTAAATTAAAATTTACTAATTTGCCTCATACCTCCCCTATTAGAGCCATTGAGGATTTTATAGAAGATGAAACACCGATCTCCATTTCCCTCGTCACATTTGGAGGTGTTTTGGCTTGCAACAACTAAAAATAAAACAACAAATTATTCAATCACAAAAACTACAATACCAATCCACATCATGACTTATAATGTAAGACATAATGAACAAAATTTGGAGTACTTATTAAACTATATATTTATGATTCTCATGCTTACTATTTTCCCTATCCATATCTTGTTTGAAAGGATGTGTTTTTAGGATTTTACCCATAGCAGCAAGCCGGTGAACCTTTTGATCAAATGCTTTCATAGACATGTACGATAACTGTGGTGGCATAGAGAAGGTGGTGAACTGTTTGAAAAAATTCCTCAAAGAAATGGGGTCTCGTGGTGATGGAATTCCATTACAAACAAATGCACGTCATGGAATTCCATCACCATAAGACTACATTTCTTTTAGGGATTTTTTTAGAAAGTTCATTACCTTCTCTATGGTATTATTGCTTCCTATTATGCTTTGATAGATAATTTTCCAAGCATCCATAGTTTTTTGGAAAGCACCTATTTTAGGCTTTTAGCCATAGCTATAAGGAAGTGAGTAGTTTGATAAAATGCTTTGGTACACATGTATGGAAAATGTGGTATCATAGAAAATGTGGTGAGTTGTTTGAAGAAATTCCTCAAAGAAATGTGGTCACGTGGTGAAGTAATTGCATCACTGTTTATGTTGACTTTCTAAACAACTATATTGTAGTTGAAATTTT
>VDFB02281492.1:192070906-192213269 GCA_007258455.2 Sequoia sempervirens
GGAGAGAGATAGAGGTTATAAGGGTTAAGGGTAGAGGGTAGAGGGGAGAGAGATAGAATTAGAGTATAACAGTAGAGGGAAGAGAGATAGAATCAGGGTATATAGGGTATAGACAAAGAGAGAGAAAATAAATCTATTAAAAAATCAACTTTCTCATAATGGAAGCGCGTTTTGAAGAAGTAGAGATATAGTTGTTTTAGGAAGAAATAACATGCTCACGTTATAATGTGAGCACATTATAATGTGAGCGTGTTTTGTGTTGCACTAAAAATGGTAAAAAAACTCAATACACTTGTGATCTCAAGGCCCACATTCTGCATATTCTGCAAGTTTTGCGCGTGCTCTAACAAAAAGTATCTTTTTGATGATGTTGTGAAGTGTGCATGCATGTTTTTCACATTCCACCACCTTTTTCATGATCTTTCTACCACCTTTGCATGAAATAGCAGAGTTTTCATGTTGAAAGACATATAATATCAATTTAAGTTTGAATTCCATTGAAAATTGATATACAATTGAAGTTTGGAGGGGAACGAGCTTTTGAAAAAGTTAAATTATTGAGGAGTTTGAAGAAAGAAGAGGCTAAGGCTACATAATTGGGTTGAACTCCTCCATTTGAAACTCTGGTTTTTTAGGTAGGTGAAGTCTTTACACATTTTCTTTCATTATATTATGGCTTCCTTTCATTTTTGTTATTTTTCATACTCCATGTTGATCATCGTTTGTTTGTCATTATAACCTTAGGTTGTCAATGTACATTTTAAATTAAACAAAATTCTATACACTTTCCAATTACATTTTTAAACCACATCTCTTTGAGGCATTTTGTTATTTAACAATTGACTTACCTTGTGTATGCTTCCACATTTTGTATACACATATATATGACATACGTTTTAAGGAAGTAAAATAAAACATCATTTCTCAATCCTTTATTATGGAAGTGCATACCAGTCTCTGAAGCTTTCATTGAGGTATTTTGTCAAACAATTATACCAAGCAGTTCATTTCCTTGTGTATGCTACCAAATTTTCCATACATCTCTCTAAAAAATTGGAATATACTCCTACATTGATAGATCTTAGAAACTATTTTTGTTTTCATCTCTATTTCTAAATTTACCTCATCACTAAACCTACCTCATCACTTTTATTTGTGATATATTTTAAATGTTTCCTTGATTATTCTACCTAAAAGGGATTCTAACCCTTCTCTCCACTATTAGAAGACTCTTTATTGAAGGCTAAGTTAGCAACATGGGGAAAGGTGCAACCTATCTTGCAATCATAGCTCAAAATGGAAGCATGGAAAAAGAATTTGAATTGTGATGCAACTAGGGGAGGTCTTGCAACACAATTGAACACAAAAAATCAACCAACAACAACAATTCACAAGTCACAATTCTCAAAACTCTTCACTTTTCACCAAATTAGTACTCTTCCTTGTAGCATTGCCAACTCATTCAATCAGGTATTTCTTCTCGATAAGATTATTTTAGACCAATACTTGAACCATTTCAAGGACCCTTTAGGGTACACAATCACATGCCAACAAACCACTATTGGTTACTTTGTAACAACTTTCTCAAATAAGGCTTTCTACACCAATTGGACCTCAAATTAGCACACTTTAGCAAAGAAACTTATCTTGAAACTTGACCAAGACCTCCAAACACATGTGGGAAGAAATTTATATGTATTAAAACCAAATAATTCACAATTAGTTCTTAGAAATTCATCCACTAAGATGCGAAAACCAAAAACCCTCTTTTTAAGCCAAATAACCTAGGGCTTATTGGAAAACACATTTCCCAACCTTATCAAAACATGCCACCACCTCAAATAGGTCTAAAGTGGCCTATAAAAACTCAATTCAGCAAGAAACAATGCTTCCCTAACACAATACTCACTTTAGCATGTCAAAACCTCTCAAATTCACATGGAAAACACCAAATTTAACTCTAGGGCTTCATGCCCAACTCAACTCTTGACCTCCCCTGCACACACTCAACATTCCCACACATTTTTAGTGATGTTTCAGACCCATTCCTCAAGTTATAGTTATAGTAGTTAGAGGAATGGGTCAAAACACCATTTTAAATGACTTTCAAACCTTAAAACTGTGTGTTCAGGCCAGTCTCATAAATGGTTGACATGGTAGGGGCAACGTATGCCTCATAGAAATGGGGTGTCTCAGAGATGATTATAAGTATTTTTATGAAGTCTTGAATGACATATATTTTGTTCATTTGAATGGACAAATACTTTAGGAACTAATATTTGTCTCATTACCATGCTATAGGTAAAATTATCTGCCATGCTAAAGAAACAAAGAAGGAATAAACTAACAAACAAAGAGTATGAAACCTTCAAAGCAAAGGAGAGAGAATGGGTGGTGGCATATCATGAAAAGAATAAATTGGGTACTATTGAGGAAAACAAGCCAATTGAAGAGGAACCTCAACCATCAAAAAGATAACAGGATTTGGCAGCACAAAGGGCATGAATACAAAAACATCGTGCTAAGATAGATTTGGATACCATAGTTGGAGACACACCCTCTATGGAAAGTGAATACGAAGGGACACCATTAAGTACAAGAAAATATGGAGGGACACTAGCTACCGCAAGTGACTATGGAGGGACACCATCTATCACAAGTGAATATGGTTGGACACCATCCAATGCATCTCAAGTTGAGAGTACATCATCACTCGGATTTTATGAAGAAGGTATGCCATCATCCCCACGAGAACCTCAAGGTATGTCTTCTACTCCACCATCGATCGAAGGTATGCAATCTAGCCCACCTTAATTAAATATTGTTGAAATTCCTAATGTTGAGATGTATGTACCTAGGAAAACACCACCTAGAATTTTGTGTAGAAAGCCAAAGTATTTGATTAATATTGATGAGGATATTTTGCAACACATGAAAGGTAAGATCCCAACACACACTTGTAGAAGATATGTTGATAAGATTTGAAAATTCTACTTTGAAAGGCTAAATGAGACCGCAAGATGCCAACTATTTGTTGAAATGATGTGAGGTATAAAGTATAGAGACATCATGAAGACTCTTGGGTTGATAACATCGAATGCATTGAGTGAAAAAACTATTGTGAAGAATCTAATGGATGCATATGAGAGTGTGGGTAAGTCCTCATGCTTAGAGGATAGTAATGTCATACGACATGTCATTACATCAACTTTAGTAAGTAGTCAAACAAAGAGAGCTTGTCTCATTAGAAAGACGAGTGAACAAATGAGAATTAGTAGAAAAAAATTATCAAAGCCATTCAAAGGCGACAAAGAATTGAGAGCACCGATTCAAATGAATTATGGGAATTCTCAGGGAGACTGCCACAAAAAGATAAAAAAGTTGTTGAGGCATTGAGAACACTAATTGAAGAGTATTGGAAGAATAACACAAGGCCATCTCTGAATCAAAGGGATGTGGTAAGAAGGAGAATCGATTGTCAGAACTGTGAACCACATCCAAAGCATTTTTTGGATATGACTCAAACCCAATTTTTTCATAAATTTCAAATGGATTATCCTCAAATTAGTATTTGTCAAAGATTTTTTGAAATGTTTAAACTTTTTTATGTCAATATAAATCACACACACACTGCTTTTTGCTATAGACTACATATAGAATTCTCTAACCATTATGATTATCGTTCTATATGTTGTGATTTGCATACTAATTTTTTTTTGTAGGATTGTGGCATAGAAGCCCCACCAAAATATTCAAGAGAGTTCTTATCAAAAAAATTATGTGAAATAGAGGATGGCCAAATATTCTATAGGATAGCATGCTTAGATGGTTCATGCGAGCGTTGCAGTGGCTTGCAACGTATGTCAATATGTCAACATATGGAAAGCACAGATGAGGTGGAATAGAAACTAGTAGAGTTCAAAAAGTATAAAATGGTGGAATACACTACAAAATATGGGTCTCAAGAAAAAAGGTGTGATTTGGTTGTTCAAAAGATTCCAGTGTATCAGTTTATGTCCATGTTTTGTGACAATATAGTGTATGAGTATGCAACACATACCCATAGAGCCCGATGGATAGACACACAATTCATGCTATGCAAGGACACCTTTCCAATTGGAAACATAGTATCAATGGTTGAAATTGCAGAGAACTACACTTTACAGCCACAACGTGAGGTGCAGTCACAATATTACAACTACACACAAGTTTCGATATTTGTGCAAATAGAATTCATTTATGCAGCTGATAGTATAGAGGACCAAAAGAAGGTATTAAGGGAGTATAACTTTTATATTAGTGATGATTGCACACATTCTCCAGAGTTCATGCAAGGTTGCTTCTAGATGTTCTATAGTGATTTGGCTTAGAGAGGCATAGCATACGGTCGACATATAATATGGTCGGATAACTGTGCAGCACAGTTCAAGAACTCACACATGTTCTACTGGTTGAGTAGAATGCATGTCATTATAGGTGTACAACATATGTGGAACTTTTGTGAGGCCGGGCTTGGAAAGGGGGAGCATGATGGTGTAGGAGCATGCATGAAAAGAGCATTAGCACGAGAAGAGTTAAAGTATAAACACAGTGCAAAGTTGACATATGCAAGATCAATTGTAAAGTGGTGTAATGCTTCGATGGCTCTAGGTAATGAAGGTAAATATTTAGTTCGTAGGTATTTTTGGTTGATGGATGATTCTAACATTGCACCATATGAGGATTGTTGTGCACTAATAGGATCGAGTGAGCTACACTATTTCCTTAGCTCAAATCCAGGTTCATGGAGTATTCATACATGGAAGATGGCATGCTTTTGTTCTTCATGTACAATGTAATCTTGGAATGATTGTGAGTTAGGGGAGTGGGTTGACAAGTTATCTCAACCCACTTCACACGTATTGCCCTCTAATGGCATTGGAACTAACACAGATGGAATCGTTGGTCGACTTTGACCACGTATCAGATTTAGTTCAACCAGCTAATATATCTGCTTGCTTAGTTTTTTAAATTCCATATTGTTATATTACTTTGTAGTGTATTCGTAATGTTGACTAATTTCAAGAGATTTGTTGCACATATCAATGCAGGGAAAGTTTATGTAGTTATTGCATATGAAAAAAATGAATAGGGAATATACTATTACTTGTGTCCATTGTGTTAAGGCCAAAAAGAAATTGGAGGCCCTAGTTATAGATGGGGAAACATCAAAAACCCTACAGGCTCAGTTGTTACTGGAACGTGGCTTAGAAGGTACCCACATAAGAGTGTTAAACATTTGTTGTTTTAGGACTTTGAAATGTATCCTAAGATTCTTCATTACTCGAACCTTGCCGTGACATCCAATGTTTGTTTGACCAAATATGGGGGTAGAACTTTGAACAAGGTCTTGTGGAAGGTCCATGAGTTTGACCACAAAGCAATACTGGACACAATAAAGAGTAGAGAAAACCCATATGGTTCGTTGGATTAATTTGTAAGTATGCACATTGGTTCTTATTAATTTATGCTTGTATGCGCATTAATTTGTTTGATGGAAATGCTATCATCTTCTTTTAATTTTCCTATTTTTAAGTAACTTACTATAAATTGATTGGTGTCTCCTTGCAGAAAATGCAGATTTATGAGCCATCCAAGAGAATGTCAGCCAGAAAAGCAATGCAACATGCTTATTTTGATGATCTTGACAAATCTCAATCATGATTTTAAGCCATTACAAAATTGTGTGCAAAGCTTGGTGAGGTAATTTCAAGTTATTCATTTGAAGTTAACCTTATCATGAGTAGCTATGATGTAGACATTATAAGAGCATCTCAAATTTCAACTTACTCTATTCATGAGAGGTGTTGTGTGCAATAGGTATCTTGGAACTCGTAGTGAAAATGTATGACCAGGAGTGACTAAGTTGAGAGACTGACATGCCTATTTGTAAGTGCCTTCCATCTATTTTCATTTCATTTCTATTTTGGATGCTCTTTCTTTTTCTCTTTTACTTTGCGTATTTGTAAGTAAACTACTAAAAATTGATTGGTCTCTCGTTGTAGAAAATGTTAATTTGTGAGCCATTAAAGAGAATCTCAACCTAAAAAGCAATGCAACATCCTTATTTTGATGATCTTGAGAAATCTCAATTCTGATTTGAAGCCATTATAAAAGATCGTGTGAAGCTTAGAGAGGGAATCTCAAGTTACTCAATTGAAGTTAACCTCATAATGAGCACCTATGATGTAGGCATTTAAAGAGAATTTCGAATGTATGAGTGACATTGTAAAAGATCCGTGAGAACAAAGTTCCTAAGGCATTGCAGTGAGATTTACTCAAATATTGTAATTTTGGAGTTCATGTTTGGTGCAGTAGCACCTTGTTCTATAAATTCCTTCAATAGGAAAATTTTCAAAATTTGAATTTTGAAATGTAAACAATGTGAAAAAGGTCATATGAAGGTCATATGTAATGTATTCAAAGTCTCAAAGAGGTCATTAGGTGATTAGAGAAGTGATATTGCACAAAAGATGCCATTTGGTGTAAAAATGCAAAACTTGCATTAGTTGCACAATTTTCAAAATTAGTAAATAAATGATGATGTTTTCTGTATTTGCAACATTTTTCTTGTTTTTTTTCAAGCTTGTGTGGATTGTATAGTGCCTTATACTTTGATTGTTGATTATTTTTCAAATGTAAAAAATGAAATTTGAAATGTAAAATGTATGTAAAAGGTCATGTGATATAGTCAATATGATGGTTTTTGGATTGATGTAATAGGGGGAGGCCTGCAACACACAAAGTTAGAATTCCAATCTGCAAACACAACTATCAAGCCATAAACTCCCCACAATTTCATCATTTCTTCAAAATCACTCTTTTCCCTTGTAGCACTGGGAATCAACTCAATCGGGTAACTTATCTCAATGACACCTCATCAGTCCATGACATGAACCTCTTCAGGGATCTATTTGAACAAACTTTGACATACTCAAAATCCACCTATGATCACTTCAAACCAGAGCACTCAAATTTCACCTTTTCACCGTTTTAGGCTTCTAATTAGCCTCTTTTTCCAAAACAACTATACTTGAAACTTATCCAAACCCTAAAAAACCTTGGGGAAGTAATTTAAATGTGTCAAAACCTCCAAAAGCACAATTAGACCTCTGACATAACACCGTACAAAGGGTAATCCATAAAACCCTACTTTTTAGCCAAAACCCAAAGGGTTTATTGAAAAAGTCACTTCCCAATCTACCCAAAACACAAAACCTCTTCAAACAAGTTTGAATGGTTTGCACAAGCTTAATCAAACATGAAATAATACTTCCTTCTCACAAAACTCACTTTGGCCCTCCAAAACCTCCACTTTTCATGAGGAAAACTCATATTTTCACATTAGGGCATCACACCTAATGCAATATCAAACCTCCCCTTCACAAAAAAGCTTGAAACCACGTAATCCAAACTAAAAAAATCCTATTCCACCAATCACAGTAGTCACAGGGGGTGGAATGGACAAAATTTACATTTATGTGACTTTGAACACCCCAAAAACAAGGTTAACAGGGCAGATTAAGAAAATCTGAGATAAAACTCCACAAATTTAAAATAAGACTCTCAAAACTTCTGCAAATGCATGTTAACATATGCTAGAAGAGATTTCCATAGTTTTAAAGCAAAACACCCTTGTACGAGATCGTACAAGTTTGCCAAGAATGGAAAAATATAGAAAATCTGATAAAAAACAGTGCTAATCAACTTTTATTGCTTCAAATCTTCAAGATCCGCCTCTCATTGAGTCTTTACAATATATTTATAATGTTTCTACTTCAAACTAAACTTTCCCAATGGATCTAACTACCTTTTGAACTCCTTAATTGTTCAATCCCTTAAGAGTCCAAAGTGCGAAATGGCTACAAACTTCAACATGTTGTTACTCAAATACCATGATACTTAGAAACTTCTCATCTAATCCTATAGGATTGTGTTAGGCCCCTCTACAAAAACATCTCTCAGTTTTGGATATCTCGGAGTGGTTTTCCCATAGCGGCAAATTTTCACTTGATGGAAAAAGTGTCAATGCAAGTAGTGCAAAGTTGAAAAGTGGTGCAACTTTCATTCTACAACTTGTGTGACCAAATAGACTGTTCCAACATGTCCAAATAGGTATTTTTACTCTAGGCATGGTCCTCTTTCACACCCAAACACGCAGAATCACTCTGAGCTATATTCAACCAGATCGATCCCTTAAGAGTCCAAAGTGCAAAATGGCTGCAAACTTCAACATTTTGTTACTCAGATATCATGATGCTTAGAAACTTCTCATCTAATCCTACAAAATTGTATTGGGACCCTCTGAAAAAACCTCTCTCGATTTTGGCTATCTCGGAGTGGTTTTCCTATGGCAGTGGATTTTCACTTGATAGAAAAAATGTCAAATGCAAGTAGTGCAAAGTTGCAAAGTGGTGAAACTTTCATTTTGAAACTCGTGTGACAAAACAAACTATTCCAAAATGTCCAAATAGGTATGTTTACACTAGGCATAGTCCTCTTTCGCACCCAAACACGGGGAATCACTCTGAGCTACGTTCAATTGAATCGATTCCTTAAAAGTACAAAGTGCAAAATGGCTGCAAACTTCAGCATGTTGTTACTTAGATATTGTGATGCTTAGAAACTTCTCATCTGATCCTACAGGATTGCATTGGGCTCCTTTAAAAAACTTCTCTCAGTTTTGGCTATCTCAGAGTGGTTTTCTTGTGGCGGTGAATTTTTGCTAGATGGAAAAAGTGTTAAATGCAAGCAGTGCAAAGTTGCAAAGTGGTGGAACTTTCATTTTGCAACTCATGTGACAAAATGGATTGTTCCAATGCATCCGAATATGTATTTTTATGCTAGGCATGGTCGTCTTTCACACTTAAACAGCAGAATCGCTCCGAGCTACATTCAACTAGATTGATTCCTTAAGAATCCAAAGTGCAAAATCGCTGCAAACTTCACCATGTTGTTACTCGGATACCATGATGCTTAAAAACTTCTCATTTGATCCTAAAATATTGTGTTAGGCCTCTCTACAAAAAATTCTCTCAGTTTTGGCTATCTCGGAGTGGTTTTCCCATGGCGGCGGATTTTCACTTAATGGAAAAGTGTCAAATGCAAGTAGTGCAAAGTTGCAAAGTGGCGCAACTTTCATTCTGCAACTTGTGTGACCAAAAAGACTATTCCAACACATTTGAATAGGTATTTTTATGCTAGGAATGGTCCTCTTTCACACCCAAACATGCAAAATCGCTCTGAGCTACGTTCAATCGGATTGATCCCTTAAGAGTCCAAAGTGCAAAATGGCTACAAACTTTAGCATGTTGTTACTTGAATACCGTGACACTTAGAAACTTCTCATCTAATCCTAAAGAATTGTGTTAGACCCCTCTACAAAAACCTCTCTCATTTTTGGCTATCTCAGAGTGTTTTTCCCGTGGCGGTGAATTTTCACTTGATGGAAAATGTGTCAAATGCAAGCAGTGCAAAGTTGCAAAGTGGTGCAACTTTCATTCTGAAACTCGTGTGACCAAACAGACTATTCCAATGCATCTAAATAGGTATGTTTACACTGGGCATAGTCCTCTTTCATACGCAAACACGTAGAATCGCCCTGAGCTATGTTCAAGCAGATTGATTCATTAAGAGTCTAAAGTGCAAAATGACTGCAAACTTCAACATGTTGTTACTTGGATACCGTGATGCTTATAAATTTATCGTATGATCCTATAGGATCATGTTGGGCCCCTCTACAAAAACCTCTCTCGATTTTTGCTATCTCGAAGTATTTTTTCCGTGGTGGTGGATTTTCACTTGATGGAAAAAGTGTCAAATGCAAATAGTGCAAAGTTGCAAAGTGGTGCAAATTTCGTTCTGCAACTCGTGTGACCAAACAGATTATTCCAACACATATGAATATGTATTTTTATGCTAGGAATGGTCCTCTTTCACACTCAAACACGTGGAATCACTCTGAGCTACGTTCAACTAGATTGATCCCTTAAGGGTCCAAAGTAAAAAATGGTTGTAAACTTCAGCATGTTACTCGAATACCATGATACTTAGAATTTTTTTGTCTAATCTTATAGGATTACGTTAGGCCTCTCTACAAAAAACTCTCTCGTTTTTTACTATCTTGGAGTGGTTTTCCCATGGCGGCAGATTTTCACTTGATGGAAAAAGTGTCAAATGCAAGCAGTGCAAAGTTGAAAAGTGGTGCAACTTTTTTTCTACAACTCGTGTGACCAAATGGACTTTTCCAACGCATTTGAATGGGTATTTTTACACTAGACATGGTCCTCTTTTTCACCCAAACATGCGGAATCACTCTGAGCTATGTTTAACTAGACTAATCCCTTAAGGGTCCAAAGTGCAAAAGGGAAGCAAACTTCAACATGTTGTTACTAAAAAAATGTGATGCTTATGAACTCTCCATCTAAGCCTACGGGATTGCGTTGAGCCCCTCTACAATATCCTCTCTCAGTTTTGTTATCTCGGAGTCATTTTCCTATGGTGTCTAGTTTTCACTTGATGGAAAAAGTGTCAAATTGAAACAACATAAAGTTGCAAAGTGGTGCAAATTTCATTTTGTAAATCATGTGACCAAACTAACTACTCCAATGCATCCTGATAGGTAGGTTTACACTAGACATGGTCCTCTTTCACACCCAAACACATGAAATTGATCTAAGCTACGTTCAACTGACTTGATCCCTTATTATGACATTTAAAACAATAGAAAAGAGAAACATACATATGATAGCTGAGAAGTCCGAGTATTCCACAAAAAAAGTGTATGATCTAGGGTGGAATGGGTCCTGGCAACAAGGCCAGATCAGGTACCCAAGTACAAATGCAATAATGAGGTAGAGAAGGAAAAACCAGTGGGACAAAACCCCCCTACAATGAGATGACTGTTGCAAAGAAGCACTGGAAGAACATTGTGGAGTAACACTAAAACTACAATCCGACAAGAAAGGAAACATACTTCTATCTACAAGAAACCAAAAATGAAATCATAATAATGTGACAGCAGACCCAATGCCATGTAACACTAGAAAACTCACAAACTAGAACAACCCTAGAATCTTGAAGCAACATTAGATGAAATGATGACATAATATGGAAATCATGTATTTCGATGACGATGACGATGCCAAACTGAGACTAAAACTCTTCCATAGGAACAAGTACTATGAAGACTCTGAAACATTAACCATAAAAACATGGCCCTCAAACTAAGAAGGATCTAAACCAATGCGGATCAAGAAACATAAACTCTCAATCTAAAGTGTGAACTGATGAATCTGATATGTGTTAAGCTAAGACAAGATGTGGCCAAAAAAAACTAAGAAACCAGATAACCCATGCAAGTTGCCATAAAAAATATATGGAGATCAAAGTGCATGCACACTCTAATCAGATTATTATGCAAGAAACCCCCCTGATGGAACTTTATCTCAGTTCATTTATTGGGTATGTGTAGGATCATCATGGAAAAAATAGGCCCTTTAGTGGCAAATATTAAAAAAAAAATAGAGTTAGGCAACTTGACGTAAAAAATTGAATAATTTATCTATATTATTTCAAAAATATTTAAAAATAAAATCTTTGTAGAACAGATATGGTTTCAAGCTTCTAGGTTTTGTTCAAAAAAAAATCTATTTGGTGAAAATTTGAGAAATTTCAATGTAGTAGTAGCAAATTCAAGGAAAAATTAAGAAGTAGATTATGCATAAAGCCACCCCTTTACAATAAAATAATAATATTTTTTATAAGATTTTAGATATAAATAGATGACTCATGTCCTAATATGATGCATATTTTTTGTAATTTTTTCCAAGTAAATAATTAATTATAATTTTGTATTACAACTTTTAAAAATATAAAACTTGTATCGACCACATAACTTGGTCAAACTTCGCAAATTCATTTTATTTTTAATCTATATTATGAAGCATAGAATGTGACACGTGTTTCAGATTCAAAAAATGTGATACCGTTTGAAAGATATAGATGTTTTTCAATCGACCTATCAATCAGGACTTTAGTCATAATTCAAATAGAAAATGAATAATAATTATTTATTAAATTCAAAGTAAAGCATAATTTATATTAGTGAAAAGTTGAGAATATCCTTTAAAAACCATTTTTGTTTCAATAATTTTGGGTAAAAAAATTACGTGATACTGCCATCATATTGCCACTTTTTGGCCCATCATGATCCTGCACATACCCTATTACAATAACCCAATGATTGTAAAAGGAGAGAATGCTAAATGTGCATAAACAAAAAATAAAATGATGTGGTACTGAAATGAAGTGCAAATATTCAAGTTTCACCTTTCCAACTACCAAAACATCCAAGTAATCTCCAAAACACCCATCGGGAAAAATATGGAATAATGATCAACCTGGGATAAATACAGAAAAAAGTGCATGGATAGAAAAATATAGCTCCTCAATACCTTTCCAATGCCGCAAAGAAGACGAAAATAAGAGATTGTGACAAAAAGTTATGAGCTTGGAAGCCAAAAATGAACATCTGACTTCAAACATAAATAAATATAGCTAAACAGAAAAATACTAAAAAATAAACTACACCACTAGAAAGTTCTCATAACTAGTTTTCCGACGATATCTCGTTTGCTCGATTTCGATACCATATGCCCAAGTTATGCCAAAAAGAAAAAAAAAAGTGCTCCTTTAGGTCAAATGGGGGCTAGGAGGGGGCTTGGAGGGCCGTACGGCCGTTGACGTCATGCTAACGTCAGCGATTCATGAGTAAAAAATTGACGGCCTGGAGGCTGTCGGGGCAAAAAAATGCCCCCCCTTACTAGAATTTTTTTTCCTATCGCCAGTATATTTTGTTCCTATCGGAATATTCTGCAGGCAACTGTGGTTTGGGTGTGGGCCCATGGTCCCCAATAGGATTGTCGCTCTGCGTGGAGGGTAGGCCCAGTGCATAAGCCTTGGGGTCCCAAATGTAACCGACAGTTTCTTTAGATGGCAGAGTGGCGGAGGGCCCTTGGTCCTCCATGTGACCGGGGCGGAGCGGAGGGAGCACGTGGGGGCTGGAGGTGCCGACGATTGGTGAGCGGTGGAGACCAGCGGCGGAGGCAGGCTAGTGGCCGCTTGGTGGCTACCGGGTGGTGGAAACCTTTAAAACTTTGAGCGTCGACCCAAATCCCAAAAAACCTCATTTTTGTCATTTTTTTATTTTTCGAGCCTTAAAGTGCGTGCTGGGGAGGCCGTACGACCTCCCTGGCAAATTTTTTTTGCCTCAGAAACAATTTTCTCCAAAATCGACGAAACCAAAGGTGATCTTAGGGTTTTTGGCCGTTGCGAACACGATGGTGACCTTCGTTTGTGCCCAAAATGCTCCAAAAAATTGGCTACCTCTAGAGCTTCCAAAAAATCTTCGAGCTTGAAACCCTCACAGATTTGGCAAACAATGGCGAAAATCTACAAAATAAAAGTCAATCTTGACTTTTTCCAGCCCTTTAAATCCAATGGTGAAACTGATCACGGTCAAGTACTCCATGAATGAAGCTCAAGGCATAACCTCGGGGAATCCTAAACAAACTCTACAATTGTTTCTCAAAAAATATGAGAAGAGTTTGCAATTCAAAGGCTCTAATACCATGTTAGAAGCAAGGTCTGATACCAAACCCGAGAAAAAACCTTCCTGAAAGAGAAAAATAGAAAAAAGCGAACTATTGCAAAAAAAAAATGGCTGCAACATAATATATATATTTTTTGCATAAGATATTACAAATAATTATTTGCGTTGATAATAAATATTGGATAAAGTTCATCAGGTTTCTTATAATAATCACGATTAGAAGTGTACATGCTTTGATCTTTATACAAAATTTCAAAAAAAAAGTAACTTATCTCCACCGTTGGAGCTCATAGTATAAATTCTCCCCGCTGCCCACGTACCACCGCGCTGCCTCCGGAGGGCTGCTCAGCCCAGTGGCACCACCCATCAGTACCGCCGGCCCGAGCTTAGCCACCGCGGGCCCCTTGCAATAGCGGCTCCGGTCATATGGGGGATCGGGCGCTATGCATCCAAGCCACTTTCTGACCATGACCCAGCCAAGGTGTGGAGAACCAAGGGCTTTGGCACCATCCTCTAGCCCACAGTCACCCACGGGACCCAAGGGCGGCTTTTAGCCTTGGGCATGCCCAACCCCTTATTAGGCTGCAGGCAATTTTTACAAAGTCGAGTAACTTTTGCGTATAGTGTCCTTTTTTTTAAGCAGAATACAGATTTAGAAGAGGCGATTACGATGCCGATCAGTGGTGAGTGGATTCTAATTTTCTCCAATTTATTTTCAGTCTTTGAACTTCGGATATTTGTTTTTCACTCAAGAGGGCATATCTTTGACCGGTGATGCTTTTTGTCATTCTTAGCGGCGTTAGAATTAGTTCGATCCCTCTACACGGATATGAGGTCTACTTTTATTTTATATTTATACGCTTTATTTTCTTTTCCTTTTACAATCGTTGGGTTATTGTAATAAATGAACTGAGATAAAGTTCCATTAGGGGGGTTTCTTGCATAATAATCTGATTAGAGTGTGCATGCACTTTGATCACCATCTTCATCTTGATTTGTTGGCAACTCGTATGGTTATCGATTTCTTAGTTCTTTGTACATTTTCTCTAGCTTGGCCTCCTTCACGTAGTTCACACTTGATTGAGAATTATGTTTCTTGATCGCATTTGTTTTAGATCCTTCTCGATTTGGGTGTACATGTTTTATAGTTTAATGTTCTAGAATATTTATGGCCGTTTTCCCATGGAAGAGTTTTATGATTAACCAGTTTGGAATTATTCGGATACCGCGGTTTCAGTTCTATCATCATTTCATCTACATTTCTTCCTGGATTCGGTTGTTCTAGTTTGTGAGTTTTCGGTGTTGCTCCATGTTGATCTTCTAGTGCTTCTTTGCAGCAGTCATCTCATTCTATGGGGGTTTTGTCCCACTGGGTTTTCCTCCTCTACCTCATATTGCATTTGTACTTGGGTACCTGATCAGGCCTCGTTGCTAGGACCCATTCATGCTTTCTTACATTCATCTTAGTTTTAGGGGCATGCTTTATTTGCTTCTCCCTAAGTTTCACTTATGGGGGTGTTAATACAGTATGTTTAATTACTTGCATAACTTCTATTTAATTAATATTTAATTCCTAAGTTTATTTATTGTCATCCTTATCTTGTTGAGCCATCTTGTTGCTCAAGATAAGATTAGGGTTATCATCTTCTTTTATCAAAATAAATCATATACTTGTAATTCGGAATTCCTGAATAATAATGTTTTGCACATCTTTTGCAAAGCCTTGCTATTTCTGATTTTCTCTTATGTGGAAGGCTTTTCTGGTTTGCATTTTATATCTTGGTTTCTAACAAAGTATATGCATGAATACAAGGTATACACATGAAAACACGTAAGTCGTAAAGTATACATTAGAATACACATAAGTCACAAAGTATACACTTGAATACGTGTAACTCATGTTTATTGAACCATCAATTTAGAATGCAAATATGGACACCATCGATAAAAAATATTTGTATTAATCAAATAGCCATGTAGGAATACATCAATATATGTCAATATAAGTATGAAATATAGGTACAAAATAGCCATAGGCTTATGAGAATGCCATATAGGCATACAATGTCAAATATATCCAATACAAAATATGTACAAAAATTCCATGTAGGCATACAACAAAGGGCTCTGGAATCAAAATTCATTGAGCTCTCCATGCTCTGGAAATAAATTCTTTCCCTTTACTTGTCAATCAGATGGCGATAGGTCTGTCACTTGTTTGTGTTGTGCTCGAGGAGTGCTTGTGCTACTCCTCCTAGTGTTTAGTTCATGGTGAAGTTTTAACTATTACAATAAGAAGTAAAGACATTAATATATAGAAATTACATTATAAAAAATGATATATTTAACAAAATAATCACTTACCGCCATCTCATGATCTCTCTCCATGAGGGAAATATTCACACACCCATGCTCAGGCATGCTCAAGCCTTGTATAAACCATCCAAATAGAAATTAAACTATGAATCAATAATGGTTTGATTTTTCACTAACTAACATCTATAACAACAAATGTAAATTAAAATTTACTAATTTGCCTCATACCTCCCCTATTAGAGCCATTGAGGATTTTATAGAAGATGAAACACCGATCTCCATTTCCCTCGTCACATTTGGAGGTGTTTTGGCTTGCAACAACTAAAAATAAAACAACAAATTATTCAATCACAAAAACTACAATACCAATCCACATCATGACTTATAATGTAAGACATAATGAACAAAATTTGGAGTACTTATTAAACTATATATTTATGATTCTCATGCTTACTATTTTCCCTATCCATATCTTGTTTGAAAGGATGTGTTTTTAGGATTTTACCCATAGCAGCAAGCCGGTGAACCTTTTGATCAAATGCTTTCATAGACATGTACGATAACTGTGGTGGCATAGAGAAGGTGGTGAACTGTTTGAAAAAATTCCTCAAAGAAATGGGGTCTCGTGGTGATGGAATTCCATTACAAACAAATGCACGTCATGGAATTCCATCACCATAAGACTACATTTCTTTTAGGGATTTTTTTAGAAAGTTCATTACCTTCTCTATGGTATTATTGCTTCCTATTATGCTTTGATAGATAATTTTCCAAGCATCCATAGTTTTTTGGAAAGCACCTATTTTAGGCTTTTAGCCATAGCTATAAGGAAGTGAGTAGTTTGATAAAATGCTTTGGTACACATGTATGGAAAATGTGGTATCATAGAAAATGTGGTGAGTTGTTTGAAGAAATTCCTCAAAGAAATGTGGTCACGTGGTGAAGTAATTGCATCACTGTTTATGTTGACTTTCTAAACAACTATATTGTAGTTGAAATTTTGTCATGTATCAACATCTAGTTATTAGTTATGGAATGTGAAGTAATGCTTTGATTTTGAATAATGTGCAATGCAACACAATCAACAATATGAATATAAACTACACAAATCTATTAAGTACAATTCATTAGTTAAACTCTTTATTCTATTACCTGCATGTAGGTTTGAGTAAATCCACTAGCACTAGGAGGTTTTCCCTGGAAACCTCCGATATTAGCCTGTTCAACATCCAAAATCACATATTAAAATACCATTCATTAAACAATGCTATTAACATGTAATCAATTTATAATTGCTTACTAGTTACATACCCCACTGATAGGTGTACTGCAGAAATAATTAGGTGGAGAGCTGGTGTATCCAATCTCAACATTGTGACCTTGCAATTTTATTAAAATCATAAAACTAAATTAATTAATCTTGCATTTCAAAATAGAAATTTAATAAATTCAATTCAATGAACATGCTAACTTTTTCCTGACTATCAATGCCATATGCCTCATGCAAAATGTCAGTTGCCCTCTCCATCTCCATAGCTACAGATGGATCCTACGTAGCAGCCTCCTAAGTGTTGGTGGAGTCATATGAACAAGTCGCCCCACAAGATTGACACACATGGGTTTGAAGGCCACCACTCGAAGACTCCCCTGGATGGCACTGTAGAATAGGGCTAGTATGATGGATGACACTCTAGGTCAAAGTGTTGATTGCCTACAATGTCTCTATGTCAACACTCTCCTTCACGATGGCAGGCATAACAATGTGCTCATGAGGCTGCCTAGCGAGAGATCATCTCCCTTGATGCGTAGGATCCGGCTATGCACCAGGTCTATCCTGATTTGACCCCCCACCTCTCCCCTGGAAGTCCCTTATATCAAAATAATTAGGGATTTTGTTCAGTATGAACTCACTCTATAGTTTCTTAAGGAAATACTACAGGACTTCACAATTGTTGCATGGTGGGTAATCAAAGACCATGTACCACCTATCATAAAAATATTTCCTAATCTATTGGTGGTGGCACCAATGAATAGGAAACCTCTTCGCATTCAAGGTAAGATTTTGATTTATGTGTGGGTCAGTGAATAATAAGCACAAATCACCTTTTGTAATTTTTAAATCCTTTACATCTTTATATGATAGTTTATCTGCATAATAAGCCCTAGCCGCCTGCCTCCTATCTTACCATCCAGTTATTTGTTTGCTAATTGAATCTACATTTTTTAACATATCTTTCAATGAACTTGCGAGGGTCATTATTTTTGTGGTTGATCCATTTGGATCACTCAACCTACTAATTAAATCCTCAATTTTCTTTTTGTTCTCAATTTCACTCATCAAATTTTGTTGAGTGCCAGGAGGGTGTTGAGTGATTGGTGGAGGAGGTTTTTGTTGTGGTTGATTTTTTTCTTGAGGATTTTGGTCTTGAGGATTTGGTTGATCTTCTTGTTGAGGATTTTGAGGGTTTGCAGGTTGATTTACATCTCCTAGAAATTCGAAAAAATATATATCAAATACAACCTAAAACTAACAAATTCAACCTAAAACTAACAAATTCAAAACAAAAAGCAAACAATCCTTACCTCTCACACCTCATCATTGTGGCGCCATCCTTGTAAAGAAATAGCAACCCTAGGTGAATATTTTTGCACAATTCCTCCTCCTAGAATGCAAGCGCAAAAAAAGGGGGTTTTGGTCACGGGCACAACAAAAAAATAGGCGAAATGCAAAATGAATGACTTTCACTTTTTTTTTTCTTTTAACATGTTATAACGCGAGTGCGTTATAATGTGCTCGCATTATGGGCTCGTTGTGGACGAGTCTCAGGCTCAGCACACCAAGCCATAATGCACTTGCATTATGACTTTTCAAAACTTTTTTTTGAAAGTGGCCACAAATTGGCTACCCATCTCCATGCACCCGCCCATATCATCCTCCTATGTATCAGGGTTGTCAACTAATCCTCTTACCTCGATATTTTTCTTCTTAGATGGTGGAGCAGGACTTTCTAGAGGTGAATCTACATCAATCACAGTAGATGGAACTTGTCTTGGAGGTGATGGCACTGATCTCTCAGGAGAAGTTTCCCTTGATCCCTCTGATGTAGTAGGGGTTGGCGATGTTTTCCGTCTCTCTATTGTCTTCCTCTTCTTGGAGTATATCCTAGCCTTAGGTTCTGGATGATAGGAGGGTCTTTCCTCCAACACTACTATAGGGTCTTCTTCAGTTGCTACTAATTTCCTTTTGTTTGTTACTACATGTTCTTCTCTCAAGACACCTATTATGTTGTCAAAATATTCTAGAACATGCATATTAACTCTATTAAATTCACCCCTAATATTGGGCATAGGATCATAATCAAGATTATACCTCTTAACTTTATCCACCATCTTATTGAAAGAAATATATTTTTCTTTCCTTTCCTCTTGTTCTTGGAGTCAAAAACATTTTTGATCACATCCTAATTAAGGATATTAAAAATTGTGGACAAAAGAGCCACTCCTATTCTTTGCTTTCAATGCCACAATAAATCCCTTAGGGTCACGATTCCTTGGGCACATAGTGTTCAATTTATATGGTGCAAGAAGATGTCCTAAGTCCTTCCATTCTCTCTTTTCCATTACAAAATCTGCAAACATTGTCCACTCAGGGAAGAAAGAACCCTTTCTCAATGTCTCAGGAAAGTGCACCATTTGAGCTCCTTGTAATTGTCTCATAATCTCTAGGAATCCAATTCTCAGTGACACATAATGTGGTAATACGTATGGATTTACATTTGTGCTATATACTCTGAAGATTTTTGTGGTAGGATATGGGATTATATCTCCCTAATTGTGGCTCAAGTTCAAATTTTTCCTCCTTTCCCTGGGCCTTAAAAATTCATAGATCTCTTTGGGGATCCTTGGTGGATCATGAACTAGGAACCTCCTTAGTTTTAATGTAAAGGTGTTGTGGAACACCACATAATCAAATTGATGGTAATCTTTGTCAAGAATTTGGGTCCAACTTTGGACAGGGAGATCAACACCATCTTCCTTCTTCCTCAATGTCATCCTTCCCAAAATTCTTCTCCTTTGTACAAGAAAATATGCATTAAGAGATAGTACCACTAGAACTTTACCCAATCCTTTCCACCTTCTAATTCATTCAATCCCTTGTGGATGTGTTCTGCTAGATATGTAGCGTAGTCATAAACTACATTGAAGGACAAATGTTACAAATGTGTAGCCATGTGACAATACTCCATTGGTAAAGAGTTAGGTGGAGTAAAACCAATGATTTGGCATAAGGAGTATATTGTTTTCTTGAAGTTGTTAGAAAAATACCTCATTGGGAAGGGTTCTAATTCATCTCTACCAATCCTTATTTGCTTCCTATTCTTCCCAACCCCGGTTCTGGCAGTGTGCATAGGTAGCATTGTTGTTCTGAGAAACACCCTAGTATTTTCATACTCCTTTCTGAAGACATCCATATAAATGGGAATCATATCTTTGCTCCATTCATGTAGCTAGAAAATCTTTGCAATTTCTTCTTTGTTTATCCTTATCATCTCAACACCGTCAAACGTTCTGACCACTCTGGAAATAGGGTCATACCTTGCAGCAATGTCTTTTAATAGGTCAATGTCCATGTATACATTGGGAACTACTAGCTTTCCCATGTCTAATCTCCAAGGGTTGCAAATAAGAATGCCAATATTTTTGTTCCTGAACCAATGTTGGAATAGTTGCCATCTAGTGAAGGGCAACTGGGCATCCTTGATGAAACATTGTTTATCCAATAATCCCTCCTTTGCTTTATGGCCATGAAACCAAGCTTTTCCTTCAACCTTTTGTCTAGTGGAGGGTTTTAGTTGGTCAACAATATCTTGGGAGAGCAGTCAAGATGTAGTTGCAGAGCCGGTGGTTCGCATTTTGGGCACCATTGGAAATAGTGTGGACTCAAAGAAATCTAGGGTTTTGGCATAGAAAGGTTTAAGACCTAGCTTTTCAATTCAAACCTAGGGCTCAACTCAAAGGTGTAAATCTCAAAGGTTTGAAAGAATTACGACTTTTAAAGAAAATTTGAAGTACAATAAAGTAATTAAAACAAAGCACAAAATCCAATTCAATTGAATACACAGTGAATATTAACCCTAATTCCAGATAGTTTGAATAAAGCACAAAAAGTTGTGTTTATTTTACTTACGACCTTTCACTTGTAGGAAACCCTAATTTTGATCATGTTGAACTTTGAAAATGTCTTTTCTCAATATTTTGTGCACTCCACATTCATTTCACAATTCTCAATTATGCAAAAACCAATCATTTAAGTGCAATTTAGGCAAGACTGGGTAGCTTTGGGAGTCATTTCAACCATTACTACTTACTCGCGCAAAGCAAAAAATGGCTTCCATGTTCGTATCTCCAGTTTTGAATGTTCGTTGTCGATATCCCAGTGAGATGGCCTTTCAGACAACTCAGATCAAGTCAATCATGTTTGAATTTTGATTGCCATCATGTGCCAATCCATTGGCTAATGAGATTTTTCCAACTGGATGCTAACTCATCTCCTCTTGGGCTCCACCATCTCTTTTTTCCAAATGACCATAAAATCCACATGGCAGCAACCCGCTAACGCCACAGCTTTCAATAAAGCCTTATTTTAATCTTGCGGGGTGAGTAGGGAATGATTGAGATTTAATCTCATTGTCTCATCTAAGCCATTGATCTGAAAGCTTAATATGTTGGGTTCAATAGTGTAGACTAGGCCCCACACTTGTAGCGGTGCACATGTCAATAGCCCACCGACCTCGTGACTTTTATTTAACCATTATTTTAATTGCGCAAGGTTGACGGGGAACGACCAAGATCAAATCTCAAGATCAAACAGTCATTTAATCTGCACATACAATATAGTTAGTTTTAAAGATGGGGCCATGACTAGGTCGACGAGACTTAACCCTTTGGAACATACACTTAATACATAAGTCATTAAACATGAAATATTTTTTCCCGACTATGGGAAAATTAAAACGATGGAAAGGTGCTTGGTAACCGAAATACGTAGACAAAAGGGTTGGTGAGAACGATGATTTAATGGCTCGAGTTGCAACTTAAGTGACCGATAACTAGGTGTGATAGGTCAACAGAGGATTAGAACATTCAAGGTTTATGACTATGAGAATTATGAAAAGAGGTCTTATAACCTAGACCCTAAACCCTACCCTTGGACACATAATCCCAAACTCATGAAAAGGAAAGATTCAACTCAAATTTTAAAAACTTTCAATAGCTCTACACACTCGGGGATGCATACCCCTAGTGGGTATGGCGAGAATCCATATCTCATGGTGAATCAAACCAACATAGAGAGACCAAAAAACCAAGTAGCCTGCCCGAACAAGGCAAGTAGACACAATCGAAATAAAACACACCAAACCTATATACACTAATTACAAAGCTATACAATGTACATGGAAAATAACCTATTTTAGGAGAAATAGGACTTCAAGAACTATCCATGTATTGACAGTTCTAGAATTTCACCTATCAAGGATTGCAAGAAATATGAGTCTTCTCCATGTGTATCTGCAACCAAATATGGTCCAAGACATAGAGGATCAAACTTCCCTTATTTTCCTTTGTCTTTCATCCTTGCATTCCACATTAATACCATGCATACAACTTCAAATTTTCTTTCAATGGCCTTCTTATCATGTAGGTGTTTGACTTGAAGTTGTAGCCTCTCATTTCTTTTATGAGCTTCTCTTCTAGTTTCGTCAAGCTCAACTGGCTCCTACATCCTGTGTTGCATCTCATCGCAAATGTCAGTATCATATTCTTGAAAAAACTTGTACATCTTTAACAAGTTTTAATGAGGTATCCTTTCTTCTACCCCATACACAAGGTTAAATGGTGACTACTCAATGACCTTCTTGACTGTAGTCCTATCTGCCCACAAGACAAGCTGCAATTTTGAATCTCATTCTTTCTTATTCTTCTCAATCATCTGTTTGATGATCTTCATCAAACTCTTGTTGTTGGATTTTCTTGTCCATTCCCTTGAGGGTGATAGGGAGATGAATAGGAGATACATATACCATGCTTACTGCAAAATTCAGTAAATTCCTCGAATTAGAAGCACATGGCATTATTAGAAATTATTCTTTCTAGGACTTTGAATCTAATTAATATATTATTCATCAAAAAATCAATTACTACTTTGTTTGTTGCTTTCCTTGTGGGAATTTATTCTACCCACTTTGTAAAGTAATCTATTGCAACAAGGATCCAAGAGTGTCCCCCACTTGACTTCTCTGACATCTCACCAATAAAATCAATGCCCCATTGTTGAAAAGGAGCTTGAATTGAAATTGGCCTAAGAGGAAGATTACCTGAGAACTTTAATTTACTAGTGAACCTCTGGCACACATCACATTTCTTAACAAACCTGTGAGCATCTTTAAACATAGCTGGCCACCAAAATTACGCTCTGAATATTTTGTGAGCAGTAGTTTTTTCCATGTAGTGACCTCCACATGCTCCTTTGTGCATTTCAATTAATTTATTTTTTTCTTGATCTCCATCTACACATCTAAGTAACACACCTCTAGGATTCTCCACTAGAGTTCACCATCAATAATGATATACAGGATAGCCTGCAACTTGAGAGTTCTTATTTCATTATTTGGCATGCCTTCAAGGCATTGCATAGTCTACAGGTATTCCACAATTCTTCTATACCAACCACAGGTCTGCATGTCACATATGGGAGCAACATTTTCAAGTTCAACTTGATTTATCTGATTGGATTCTAAGTTAGTCTCAGACATCAACTTAGCCAGACCTTGAACTATTCCCAACTTTGTAATCTAGATATCAATATCAAACTCTTGGATCCTATTGATCCACCTGCATCTTCAACCTATGGTCTCTTGTTGAGTAAAACTATCCTTAACTATTGCACTTGGAACATATGCTACAACAGTTGCTCCAATCAGATATGATCTAGAATTTTTAACATCCTTGACCAAGGCATAAGCTTCTTTTCTATGGCATCATATTTAAGCTTAGTTTTCTACAAAGACTTGCTGAAGAAAGAAATAGGTTGTTCAAAGCCTTCATCGTTCTTCTACAATAATACTCTTGCCATAGTATGGAATGAAGCAAAAGTGAACAATAGAAATGGCTTTGCATAATCACGGGACTTGAGCACAGGTGCCTCTTTGATGGCATATTTTATAGCCTTAAAATCTTTGGTAGGTTCTTTAGTCCATGCTAACTTTTCTCCTTTCTTTAGCATTTTAGAGATAGGCCTAACAATTTCAGCAAAGTTAGTGTGTCGTAGAAAAATGGCCCCTTGAATTTTTCATGGTCTTTTAGGACTTTCTTCATGATTCTTGGTCCATTTTTCTTTGATTTAATGTTGCAATGTGACTCTAACATTCACATTAGGTCCTTAAAATTCAAATTATGGCATCTTGTGAAGGTGTTGTAAAACATTTCTACACTTTTCTAGACTATTCATTACAATTCACCTAAAAATCACCTTTCATCACTTATCAAGTCCTATTTTGAAGTGTTGTAAAGTCTTGTAACAAGATTTCACACTTTTCTAAGCTTAATTTCACTATTTACACCTTTCTTATGCTTTATTGACCCCTTTATGCCCTTATAAAGCTTAATTAAGTGTTTTTTGAATGTAAACCCAACAAACAACATTAAATGCAAGATAATTCCTAACACCCACTTTCAAGTCGAAGGTGGGACCCATTCACCATGGGTGGCGAATGAGTCCCTCTTGGCTCAAAATTCAAAATATTTCAAATTTCTTTCGGGTTTTTATTTAAAATCACCTTATGTCGGCCTGTGATGAGGTATCATTGGGTTACTAAGGCACAAGTGTGTATAAATAAGTGTTTTTCTCCTCATTTTACATCTCCTCATTCACTTGCATTCACTAAACATCAATTCACATTTGAGCACTTTGCGTCATCAATCAAGCAGTAATCAAGTATTTTGGAGCAGCCATTGATATATCTTCAGATTTCTTCAACAAGTTGGTGAGTTTAGGACATTTTCATTTTATTCCATTTATTTTTTAAGGGTTTGATTACCAAAGTGGGATTTGACCAAGGAAAATCCCTATAACCTAACCCTTAACCATTTTTCCCATTTTGCATGTGTGTTTGTAGACTTGTGTATGCAGATTTTTCAAGAAAATAGGTGTTGAAAGGTGGTCAAAAAATCAACAAAGTGTTTCAAGTCAACTATAACCTATTTCAAGCTTGGAGACAACCTACAATCCATTTTATGTAGATTTGACTCCATCAACCCGACAAGCAGACAACCTCAAATCTGGTGTTACAAAATTGGTCCCTGATTCCATAGAATTTTGGGAGAGGACTGATTTTCCATTAGTGGTGAATGAGTCCCACCTTAAGGATGAAAATCCAGATTTTGTCATATTCCAAATCCCGACACTCAGAAACCAGTTTCTAGAAGTTTTCATCAAAAGCAAGACTGATTCGCCATCAGTGGAAAATGAGTCCCACTGGTGATTTTTAGTGATCTCTATCAGCATTTAGAACACTCTAGATTCTTCATTCTCTTCCTAGGTGCACTCTGATTTATCCTTCTTCTTTTCTGTTTTGCATTTTTTCAGGTTTAGTTCATGTTTGCATATCACATTGTGTTTCCAAACATTGCATCTTTCTTAGGTTTTGCATTCATAATCAGTCAATTACTTAGCTTAGTTGCATTTAGATAATCTCATTTAGCCTTAGTAACATCATACACATCTTAATTTGAGTGAACCACATTGATTTTTCATGAGGTTTATCTCTCTCCTTTTAGGTGAAACATCCTAAGAGCGCAAGAGTAGCCTATAAGCCTCACGCCCAAAAATCTATGGTTCAGTTAGTAACAGATCTTCTCAATTTATTTTCTCAAAGAAAGATTGGATTCCCTTGACATTTCTAGGTGGTGGGATCTTGTCTATTGCTACCACATGTTCATGATCAATCCTAACCCCATCTTTTGAAACCATATGCCCCAATAGCTTACCTTCCTTAACCCCAAAATCACATTTCTTGGGATTCAAAGAAATCCCATATTCCAAAGCTCTGAAAAATATCTTCTCCAAGTGAGAAAAATGATCTTATTCCTTCTTGTTGTGTGCAGTCAAGTCATCTTGATATATAGCTAAGAATAAATCAATAAAGTTAGCAAAGGCCACATCCATGGCTCTTTGAAATGTTGCACCAAGATTGATTAGGACAAATGGAATTCTCACATACACATACGTTCTCCATGGTGTAGTGAATCCAGTTTTGTATTTTTCAGATTCTTTCACCATGACTTGGTTATACCCTGAGAACCCATCCATCATTGAGAGTATTTCGCATCCTATCACCTTTTGTAACATAGCCTCCATGTTAGGCAGAGGGTAATTGTCTTTCAAGGATGCTACATTTAGATTCCTAAAATCTACACAAAGCCTCAGGTCACCATTCTTTTTCCCGACTGGAACCAAGTTTGGAACCCATGAAGAATGTATTATTGGTTTAATAATTCTAGAATCCCTTAACTTTGTGAGTTCTTCTTGCAATTTTGGCTGTAATGTGGGACTTATTGGCCTTTTCTTTTTTCTAAAAGGTTTTACATTAGGCTTTAGAGGTATCTCATGCTAAAATAGATCTTCCCTGCAAGCCTTCAGGTCATCATATGACTAGGAAAACACATGTATATACTTTATTAATAGAGCAATCAACATGGTTCTAACATGAGGCTTCATCTTCTTTCCTATGTATACCTTTTTGGGAGAATTCTCGATTTCCAGATTGATTTCTTCTAAATCTTCCTTGTGGGAAGATGTATGCTTAACATTTATTTTATCAGGGCCATCAAAGACCCTCCCCAATGCAACCAATCCTTTGAGAATCTTATTAGTTTTCAATTGGATTACTTCATTCCCAAACAACATTTCTTTACCATCCACTTCTACCACCAATGAACCAAAGTCAATTTCTTGGATTTCATATTGATCAATATAGTGCAGAAATTTCAAAATATCATTGTCATCATCAAATACTTGCCAGTTGCAAATATTATCAAGTACTGTGGGTTGAGTTTGCACCTCTATTTTTGAGATGCCATAAAAAATGGCATCATCTAATATGATAGCATATTGGCTAACAAGTCCACCCTGACATTCATTCCCCTTTCTATCTAATCTATGTTAAAAGCATCAAAGGCCTCAATGGTATCTCAAACTACATTTCTATATTGCTTAAGCCTTTTATTTTTTGAAACAAATTTGGATCTAACTTGGCAAACTACTAACTAAAAATCTCCCAACACTTTTAACATCTTAATACCATGCTTTGAAGCTAATTTCAAACCAAGCAACAAAGCCTCATACTCAGCCATATTATTTGTGCAAGAAAATTTCAACAAGAGTATTTGAATGTTTTACCTTGTGGGGAGCTGAGGACAACTCCTACACCCAACCCTTCCTTGGAACAAGCTCCATCAAAGTACATAGTCCAGAGAGTGTCTCCTTGTGGTGCATCTAGGACCTCTCTATCAATTGGTGCAGGCTTAACCTCTTCTTCTTGCTTCAATTATTTAAGCCGAAAAGTGTCCAAACTAGTATCCACAAAGTTGATTATCACTAGTTCTTCTACATATTCAATAATATGACCAACTCTTAGTTCTCTAGTAATCTTGACATCCTTTTGGTCAATAGAAAAGGTAGCAGATGACAAATCACAATGTATGCTTCCACCCATGAATGCACTCCACTGTCTTGATAGAAACATCCCATAATTTGGTGGGATATCTACCCCTGTGATACTCATGTAAAATTCCTTCTCAGGGAATGCTTCAAGCTTTTATGGGACTTTGTTAATCACTCCTATGACAAGTACTTCTCTTGAGTCCATAGAAAAACACTTTCCATAAATGCTATCAATCTTCAGACCCATTTCTTCCATAATTTTCACTAACATCACATTGTTTTAGGCCCTTGAATCAATCATGCAGTTTCTTAACAACTTCCCATCAATGATCAAACTTGGAAAAAATGGATTAATATGACTTGGGCTAGTAGTAATTGTGTTTCCCAAGTATATCTTCATGTTTTCATTAACCACTTTTTCCTTTTTATCACCATTTTCTTAATTTTTTTTCACTTTGGGTGGATCAACCATTGGTTTTTTAGTAGATCTTGTAGCTTTAATGAGGGCAACAGTATTATTTTTATGTTCATCAATCCTCATCATTTCCAAAAGTGGAACTATAACCTTAACTTGTGACAATACTTGAAACATATCCACAAGAGTGTATTTTGGCAATTTAGGAAATGTCACATCCTTGTTTATCACCTCATTAGCTTGTTTCTCACCCTTTTCAACAATATACTCCTTCTCTTTAGCCTTTACAGCTAGGGAAATGACTTCATCATCTGTCTTAGCTTTACCACCCTTTTTAGCCCAAATTTTGGCTACTTTACTTTCTTTGGGTTTTGTCACTTATTTCTTAGTTTCTGTCTAGACATCTTTGTCCTCTGCCTTCCTTTCTTTAATGAACATGCTACTAGGTTTACCTTGATCACCATTCACAACTTTGTTTCTCAAATGATAATTACTCATTTCCTGATTAGCCAATGCAACTGTCATATTTTTAATTTCTTCATTTGAGGGTCTTCTCACACAAATATTACCTACTTCAAGATTATCGACATAGTAGTCATCATCTCTCTCTTCATCAGATAATACTTGTTGATGATGCTCACCTATTTCTTGTCTTTGCATATCATCATCACCTCTGTAAGGCTCATCGTCAGAAGAATAATCATCACAAGCAAGATCAGATGTAGTCATTAGTACATTTACTATTTCATCCTGATCCTGAGGAGACTCAAAATCTCCTTGATCATCTTGTGATTCCTACACAGATCTTGCCACTGCACATTTTTTTGGTGAGTGAGGTAACTGACATACCATACACCATGGTAGATCCTCAGTGACATTTGTAGAGTGCTTCTATAATGGGTCAGGTGTACCTTGTGCTTGAACATTTCTCCGGTTGTTATGAACTGGCTTTCCATTATTACAATTAGTATGGTAAGGGTAATCTTGTAATCTTGGTGGCCTTTCATTTCTTTGGAACCGGGGTTTTTCATTCTTTTCCACCTTTTGCAATAGACTGATGACCTAATCCAATTTCTCATTAGAAGCTGCAGCTTTACCAATTTTTTCATTCTGAGCTCTATATAAACTTCCATTTTGTAGGCTTCTCTCAGGTTCTATGGATTCTTATCTCTGAGTAAGTAACACATTTTTGAATCATATGCATTATAGTATACCACTAGGCATGCATTTTCATTAGGCCTTAAATACCCAAGGACTCTATTCATAACTTTCTAGAACCTTGCATTTAATTCAGTTGTCATTTCATTATGTCCCTTTGTGATATTGTTAAAATAATTCAGTCTAAACCTAGGATCAGTTTGGTCTCCATATTTCTCTCTAAAAATTCTATAGAAAGAACCCTTTGAATCAATACTTGCATCAAGCAAGCTCCTATACCAATCTCTAGCATCTTTAGTCAATTATTGCATAAACTATTTCATAGCAACATCATAATCCCACAACTCAAAATCTTCCACAAAACTCTAAAAAACCTTCAAATTATCTTCACCACTAAGAGCATTGTTACCAGTAAACTTGGGAAAATATTTTCTTGCATTATCTGGAATGGGATTGGGTACCCTGAGATTTCATCAAAGCATAACTTCCTATACCTATCAATGTGTAATAGTCTTCTTCCAAAGTTTCAATCCTGTTCATTCTAGTTGTCATGATTCCTCCTCCTATCATAATTGTTTTCAGGAATTCTCGGTTGGGAATCATATTGATCATTATGTTGGGTTGTCCTAGCCATGTTTTCTAGCTGTGAGGATGAATTGGAAGGATTTCAATTGGATGAAGGATTTTCAATTATATGAGGACTTGAAGATGATATATGGGCTTGGGTAATTTTAGTTTTAGGAGTAGAGTTATTTATGGTGGATTCTAGGAAACCTATCTTCTTTTTCATTTTTGTATTCATAGCTAGTAGTTCCATCTCTTGCACTTTCTTCTGCAACTCCTCATTTTTTTAACTTATCAGCCAATGAGATAGAATCATTCTGTGATGTGTCCTTGTTAGAAGAACCTCCCTCATTTATCTTTATTCCCCCTATGGGTTGCTTTCCCTTATCAACATTTTGGGAAGCAACATTTGTATTACTAGGGGGAGGATTAACTAGAATGGAAGCCTTTACAAAAATATTGGTCCATGAATTTACCCAAGCATTATCAGCTGAGGAAGTTATGGGCTCCCTTGTTACAATATTTGTAACAACAAGACCAATTGCTTGGGTAGATTCAGTTGCTAATCATTCTAGTTCTCCATCTGTTAAACCTTCCTTTGTAGCATCTCTCTCTCAAACATAGCTCTTCCATTATCCTTTTTTTTCTTGTCATCCCTCTTCTTTCTTGATTCATCACACCTTAATGATCTTTCTCTAAGGCACTAAACATCATTGAAAACTTCTTCCTCATTTGGTAATGTGGTATCAACATCAGATGCTACTACAATTTTAGTATGGCCAGGAGTATTTTCATGGGCATGTTCACAGGCATACTCATCAAAACCAGTCAATAAGTAATAAGGAAGAGGATTACTTGTGTTAGAAGCTAGGGTAAAGAACCCTACAACTCTAGCACAACTAGCATTTATATTATCTTGTTGAATCCTTTCCCTCTCCCTTCTCTGTTTAGCAATTAAGGCTTGTTCTGAACATTGCTCACTCATAACATTCTTCATTATAAATTCCCCTCTTTCAAGAGAAGTATTATCACTAAAATATAATAGGCTCCTTTCACATTCAGAACTAGAACTAGAGTAAATTTTACGTTCAAGAGTTGGATGAGGGGTAGACTTACTTGTTCCTACATCCTTTGCTTTGACCCATTTTCCACAAGTGTTATTGGGAAATTCTCCTTTCAGTTTTTTCTCTGGATGTTTCTTCATATTGCCATGGGTTCCTCACATTTATTTTTGAATCTTCTTTTCCTTTATCAACCTTTTCAGTTTTATTCTATTATTCTTCTTCACTTCTTTGATATGTTCAAATACTTGCATGCATTGGTGCAGATATTTTAGAGTCGTTGTCCAAATTGATTGGGACAAATTTGTAGCAATTTTGTTACAATTTATGCAAATTTCATGAGATCCTTATAGACTCATACAAGCTTTAACAAATGTGAAGTGATTTAGTTAAACTTTGAGCAATGACTTTAGAGCACAAAAATTGGTGGGAAACTTTCCAATAGACCTAAGCAATAGGGAGAAATTTTTTCAAATAAACTGACTCTATAAATAAACATCACTATAATTCATAGTGATCCTAGACAAGGCACTCTGGAGAACAACCTTTATCAAACATCTCCCCAGTAGAGTTGCCAATATTTTGGTGAATTTTAAAGAACCAATAGATCCCACCAAGCATCTATGAATTTTCTAGATTCAATTCTCGAATACTTAG
This sequence comes from Sequoia sempervirens, assembly GCA_007258455.2. Taxonomy (NCBI): domain Eukaryota; kingdom Viridiplantae; phylum Streptophyta; class Pinopsida; order Cupressales; family Cupressaceae; genus Sequoia; species Sequoia sempervirens. The sequence continues at coordinate 192,102,451 of VDFB02281492.1, forward strand.
GAGATGATTGGCCAACGAAAAAGATGAATCTAGAATGATTCTTCTCTTGCACTTTGGGCTCTACAAAACTTAGGAGGATGATCCCACAATGTGCACACTGGAATTCTTCTAGACAAATATTTCACAAATTGTATAAAAAAGCAGATGAATTCCCATCAGAAGCAAAATAGATGAAATCCTTCAATAAATTGGAAATTCCTTATAAGAATCAAACACCTAAAGATGAGACTACCATACAATACTAAACTTCAACAAAGGTAAATCAATTACAAGTATGTTTATGAAATTTGTTCTCAAATTGAAAGACCAGAACCATACAAAATGCATTTAACACTTCAGATCAATGCCATATTTCTGGGAAAGGAGTCAAATCATAGTAAATTGAACTATAAGATCACTTTAATTCCAAGCATCCATGATCTTTGTGAAATTGCATTACAATTCACAAATTATCAATACTCCAACTCTATGACTACTTATCAGATCCACTCAATATGTATATGAATTTATGTTTTAATAAAAGAATTTTAATTGATCCATTGAATCGACGCCAAAATTAAGACATACATTAAAGAAAAGATACCATGAAGATTAATGACATGATCATTGATCGATTTTTCATTAATAATTCACATACATCATTAAAGCTGGAGAGACAACAAACTCAAAATATCTTCATTATTATTCAAGTATTCTTGGAAACCATACAATTGAAAAAATTCACTTGCTCGACTCAAAACTTTAAGATACAGACTTCAAATGTATTCTCTATGTTCTCAATTTGCATGTTTGAATCCAGAATTCAACAAAAGACTTGTACTAATGGCCCTGAATTCCCTTTTATAAGAACAAGGGAGGAAAACAAGCTTCAGGCTTAAGAGTACACATGTCACATTTTCATTTGACCGCCATAACATATATTCCCTTTACAATTATATTTGCACTTTCTAATTGGAGGGAACACATATGAGACAAATATTATTTCCATTGGTTGAAGAGGATAAACCCACCTTCCAAAAGGCACTTTGTTGAAAAGAATAATCTTCTAACCATTGCAACATATTCATTCATTTGAGAAAAATGACAAAAATGTGAAAAAGAAGGAGAAGGTGGATAAACATCTGAGTCAACATCCAAATCATCGGTGATTAGCATTTACTTGTGGTGTGTTCAATTAGTAGACACATGTCTTTTATGCATTGTAATATCTAAGGCCAGACCTGCACTATACTTGACCAAGTATATGTGTTTTCCATCCTTGTGCTTACAAATCCAATTCATCAATAAATATCCTCTTCCATTGCCCATATTCTACATCAGATGGCCAATTGAAATCAATGATTTCATCCATCTTCCTATATGGAGAGTACTTTACCATCAATGAATTGGCTTCCTTATCAAAATCTTCTAGGAAGTTGATGATGAAACATAATTTCTCAAGGGTGTTTTTCAACATATCAATGTCAACATTCTCACAAATGAGAGTTTCTTGAGAAACAATAGTGCTATCTACCTAGTCCTTCCATGTTTTTAGAGGCTTGACCTCATCATATGTATGTTGGATATTAGGGAGCAACACCAATTCTACTCCATTGAACTTTGACTTCAGTTCTTTAATCTTTGGCTCCAAAGGAGCGACATACTCTTGGAACTTTTTCTCTTTAATCCCATCAACAAATTTATAGACTGGGCTAATCCTTGGATACATATTCTTTTGATGGGAAGCCCCAACTGCCATAAGCTTCAAATCATCAACCCTTGGAATCCACTTGTTGGGATAACTATATCCTTATCCCTTTGAGATAACCTTATTACTTGTAGAATCAAAGAATAATTTGAATGAATGCTATTCAGCTTGCCCTACATTTTATTATTCATATGTTCAAGTATTGTATGAACAATATTGAAATTTTTCTCATTTATGGTATACTGAGCTTGTTCAAGCAATTTCTTATATACATCAATTTTTAAGATTAATTGTGCTTTAGTAGGCTCATTTGATGGAATTGCATTTGATGTGCTTGGCTCCTCAATTGTAAGTGATTCTTGGCCCATGTTATATGGCACCATTTCCAAGGACTGTTCTGGTGGAGGAGGTGGGGATGGAGCATGTGCTATTGTAGAGGTAGGTGTTACCTAATTTTCACTTACAACTCAATTTGGTAGAGTTGAAACAATTTATAGTTTTTAGGAGCAATCAGGAGTAGAAGAATTAATGCATCATTTGAATCTTTCAGCTTCATTGTTTTTCTAACTTGTTTGTTCATTGTGTAGGTACAGGTTCATTTATCATTACATGGTTCATCTTGTTTGACATCATATCATGTGGAATAAAATAGGCTCCCATAAGGGTTGAGCCCAACATGCTTCCCTCTCAGTTTTTAAGAGAGATGGGAGTGTAAAATAATCTTATTGGTTCAATGGAATCACAATGTGTAGGGGAGTCATCATAGTCACTATCATAGGACAACATAGTCAATCAACATAGGGCAGTGGTCTCAAATTTTAGCATCATTTTCTTAATCAAATGGAATTTGAAAATCCTTATAAGTAGAGATAGAAATATTTTCCATGATCAATGAATTAAGGACAGTTAAGGCAAAGGTTAAAAGTGAAGTTAGGCTAAGTTCCTTAAAGCATGAAGACTCAAAGTGAAGAGAAATACATCAAAGATTGAGGAAAATCATGTAAAAAGTATTGGGCAGTCTTCAAAGAATAGCATGAAAGTGACAGTGCTCATCAATGTAGACATACTCTTAAAAGAGATTGGGAGATAGTCAAATTAAAAAACAAGGGGAAGATTAAAATCATCACATGATAAGTTTCTAGAAGTATCAATAGAGATGTCAAGTGGACAACATGAAAGGACTGAAGATCACTCTAAAGTTCACAAGAAAATTCATGATAATGAGCAGTTACGTGTTTTAATCATATCTTGAAAAATACAATCTATGTTTCCATTATTTTTGGAAAAATATTAGAAAACAATGAGGAAAAAAAACCCTTTAAATTTCTTACCGACCCAATTCGTAGGTTTCAAGAACTTTTCAGTAGTCCTAGGTTGACCTCTTCTTTCTATTTTGTAAATTTAAAACTACAAATGATGTAAGACATTATTTAAGCAATATTTCTATAAATTGCTTGATTAATTGCCATTAAAAATGTAGTAAGATAAGAGCGAGTGTTGAATGGAAACTTTCTATTTCTCACTTGAATTCCTTCAGATGCAGAATAGAAAAAAACTAAGTGTTGTGGGAAATTTCTTTTCTGAGTTTTAGTCTTTTGGTGCAAAATAGAAAAAGATCACTCAAACTGAAGTTTCTATTTTAGTTTTTAATCAGTTTGAGCCTAATTTTCTAGTCTTTTCTAGATTGACCCTTTTGGGAGGAATGTTTCCATCATTTTCATCTAGTTTAAAGGCAATTTGGGCACTGATTTTTAGGCTTTTCTTTGGAGCTCAAAAATCACTTTGAAGTTTCTATTATGGAGATTAGTTCAAGAAAATTTTTCTATCCTCACTATTGGAGGCATTTGGGAGGTATAAGTTGGAGAAAAATATGATTTTTCTCAGTTCAAAATATTGTCTCTTCCTCTTTTGCTCATTTTAGAGAGTTTTGTAAATACTTTTGCACTCAGATTTTGATGTTGATAATCCTTCAATGTTAATAAACAGTGAACCTTTCCTTCTCACATTTTGTCTCAAGTTTGTTGTATCTATCTGATGTCATTATGATTTAATATATTGAATCCTTTTATGTCTTGTTATTGTGAGTTTGTGTACAAAACTTCATATAGTTTAGGTTGTATTTTGTGTTCAGTTTTGTGAGCCAAATTAATGTTGAATTGTATGCTTTAAGTGAGATTGTGAGGGTTAAAGTTTTGAAAATTTCTTTGTGAGTAGAATCATCAAAGTCAAATTTAAAATTTTGGTGAATCGTCCTTAGGTTTTAGGATTTCATTTTTCAGTTTTCCTCCTAACCCTTTCCTCAGAAAGTCTTTTAGATTAGATGATTTGCTAGGGGAACCAACTCGCTCTAGAGATTCACTCTCATTATAGATCACCCATAATCTGAGAGTGTTCCATATTCCAATAGGATAGTAAAGTTTATCTTTTCTAAAGTTATAATCCTAATTAACAACAATTTTTGGCACGCCCAATGGGACTCTAAAACTTGTTTTCAAAGAAGTTTTTCAAAGTTTTAAGCTGTTGTTCTAGTATATGTAGTAATGTTTCCAACCTTTTGGAGGTTTTAAGATATACCTGGCAACTTTGTTCTTTGGTTTTGCATGTAGATCTAAGTGTTGGTGTGTTACAAGAACCGTCTATTCAATCCATTTTCTAGCTTTTACATGAGTAAAAATGTCAAATTTTCATAACAAATATGAATCATTTGCCATATCATGAAAATCCTGCTCATATACCCTCTTTCCAATTTTATCAAGTTGATCATTATACTAGTTTTATCCCTATTTCCTTTGATTTACAAAGAAACCAACATGCACAATATAATTATCACCCGCCCACCCTAGCTCAGCCTCCATATTGGCCTTCATATGCTCAAAATCAACCCCAAAATATTGAAGACTTAGGATTTAGAGATATAAGGCTGAACTATGAAAGGAAGATGAGTGAAATAGAAAACCAAAGATATTAGGTAGATCAGCAATGTGGCATGCAACAGGAGGAGATTGCAATCATAAAGGGTATGTTCTTTGACTTCATGCATGACTTCACAAAGCAAGTAGAGGAGATCAAGAGGCAACATGAGTATAATCAGTAGCAGGAAGAGATGGCTTATCAGGCTTATATCTATGAGAAAGAGTTGGAGTCACAAAGACATGAAGCCCAAGTAGCTCTTGTAGTTCTAGATCAACTTGTTCAAGAAGAGGTTCGTAAATATAAGTTTCCAAGTTTTAGACAATATGAGTCTCTTAGTATTCCTAAAATAGAGATTCCAAATTTTAGGTAGGATAAGGCCTTTAACTTCCCAAGCCAACCTCTTAATCTTGAGATTCCAAGTTTCAAAAGCCTTCATCCTCCTCAAATTGAGGGAAATAATTAGTTTCAACTTGGGATAGTAATAGAACAACCCCTTGAGCAATATTCTTCCTTGCAAATCTCCCCAATTTTCCTCACTTGATGAATCTAAGGAGGAACCCTTTGATCCTAATGTTGCACTCCTCTGAGAGAAGATTAGAAAAGTAGATCTATCGCATGTAATTATACAACAAGAGGCTGCTTCCCCAAATGAATCCTTGTTTTTTATTACTGATGAGCTTCCTAGTTTTATTGAAGAGAATGAAAATGTTTCTGTGTTCATCCCAAAAAATAAATTGGGGCAGCAGGAAGAAGAGATAAAGGAGGTTGTTTAGGAAGATAACTCCATGCCTTGGTTTGGTGAACTACCTTCTTTTGTGGACCAAGGTAAGGGAAGCATGCTCATACTCATAGTAGTTGCAAGTTAGGGGCAAGAGCAGATCTTAGAAAACCAAGATCAATTTGAACAACAAGATCTTGACAATTACTTTGAGGTATCCAGCTGGTATAGTGATGAGGAAGATGTTTTCATCTTTCCCACAACAACTTTAGAGCAGCAAGAGGATGCTCAACAATGTGAGGGGTTGCTAGTTGAAGGCAGCCCATCTAATAATCAGACCTTGAGGTAGTAAGAAGAGTGCAAGTGTGAGCCTATTGTGAAAGTTAAAAGGATTGATGAATGCTACCACAAGCTAATACATGACAACAACCCTGAGTTGGATAATTTAGAGCTTGAGGGAGGAGCGATTTCAAGCTAAAATTGAACTTTTCTGCTCATGTTTAGATGTTATGCCGAAATCTTTGGAAGGGGATTTTCTGGAGCAATAAAAGAAAGAGGTGGAAGTGGTTGTACTTCCAAGTGGGCCACAAGTTTTTGGGAATTCTAGTCAGTAGGATGAAGAAATAGACATTTGCAGCCCCTTTTGTACCACCAAACCAAAGAAATCAATTTTGGAGCAAGAGGAGGAAAGTGGTCTGAATGGGGGTCAAACAAATTCTCGTAAAGATGACATGCATGATCTTGAGTGGTTGGAGGAGCTTCCTTTCAATTACATAGAGGGGCTTGAAGCTGAAGTGTCAATTGAAGATTTGATAGAGGAGACCATTTCATTGTCTGAGCACTTTCCTTCCTTCATTGAAGAAGAAGAGCATGATTTGGAGCATACTAGCTCCCTTGAGTAATGGTGCAGATTTTGAGTTAAAATCAACTGTTTCTAAAAGCCTTCTAAAAGTAGATAGCTTTGATGAGTTGTTGGCTACTCTAATTGAAGAGGATGGTCCATTGACCATGGAGGAGGAATTAACATGGCAAGCCATCATGCAAGGTGAGGATGATGTTGTTATTGCTGATCACTTGAATTGTTGTCCCTCTAACCCAAAGCCTTCAAGGGGATGTCCTATTAGGCATCTCGATTGGGTGGAAGCCAACGAGGAGCAGCCCCATGATAATGTTGATCTAGACTATCAAGGGAGGTATCAATTTGAGCACGACCAACTGACTTATTCATTTGATCACCACTGGTTCATAAATTAGGATAGGTGGGTAGGTGACTGCATTTTCCTTCTTGGAAGGGTGTTGCAGCAAATTGTTAGATATTTGATTTTTCTCCACCTCTTTTGGTTGGCTCACAAGCTGATTGAGTATTGTAGATTGCAAAGGAGGGGAAGTTACTTTTTTGAACTAGTTAATGGCTTTGTTTAGTCAACTTTTTCCCCAGTTAGTATATGATAGATTAGTGTTGTTGCTAATAAGTGCTTAAGGCACATTTCATTTTAGTTATTTTCTTTCCCTAAGTGTTGTTGCACATTTTGTTGGCCATCAGGGCCTTGGTAGTTTGCTTTCAGTTTGGTTTTGCTACTATTTGGAGTTTTATAATTGGGTTACAATTGTTTTTGAGTTTCAGATGGGAAAAATTTGACTCCATGCCCAATGGATTGTTTAAGGCAGTTGGTCTATTTGTTCAGCTGGCAAACACCCCTAAGATGTTGCCAAAATGTTACCTAATTTTCACTTACAACTTAATTTGGTAGAGCAGAAATAGTTTGCAGTTTTTAGGAGCAATCAGGAGTAGAAGAATTAATGCATCATTTGAAGCTTTCAGCTTCATTGTTTTTCTAACTTATTTGTTCATTGTGCAGGTACAGGTTCATTTATCATTACATGGTTCATCTTGTTTGACATCATAGCATGTGGAGTGAAATAGGCTTCCATAAGGGTTGAGCCCAACATGCTACCCTCTTAGTTTTTAAGAGGGATAAGAGTGTAAACTTATCTTACTGGTTCAATGGAATCACAATGTGTAGGGGAGTCATCATAGTCACTATCATAGGACAACATAGTTAATCAATATAGGGCAGTGATCTCAAATTTTAGCATCATTTTCTTAATTAAATGGTGTTTGAAAATCCTTATAAGTAAAGATAGAAATATTTTCCATGATCAATGAATTAAGAACAATCAAGGTGAAGGTTAAAAGTGAATTTAGGCCAAGTTCCTCAAAGCATGAAGACTCAAAGTGAAGAGAAATGCATCAAAGATTGAGAACAATCATGCAAAATGTATTGGGCAGTCTTCAAAGAATAGCATGAAAGTGACAATGCTCATCAATGTAGACATACTCTTAAAAGAGATTGGGAGATAGTCAAGTACAAGAAGAAGGGGAATATTACAATCATCACGTGATAAGTTTCTAGAGGCAGCAAGAGAGATGTCAAGTGGACAATGTGAAAGGACTGAAGATCACTCTAAAGTTCACAAGAAAATTCATGACAATGAGCAGTCACATGTTTTAATCATATCTCAAAAAGTACAATCTGATTTTTCATGATTTTTGGATAGAAATTAGAAAACAATGAGTCAAAAAAACCCTTTAAATTTCTCACCGACCCAGATTGTAGGTTTTGAGAAATTTTCACCAGTCCTAGGTAGACCTCTTCTTTCTATTTTCTAAATTTGAAACTACAAATGATGTAAGACATTATTTAAGCAATATTTCTATAAATTACTTGATTAATTGTCATTAAAAATGCAGTAAGATAAGAGCGAGTGTTGAATGAAAACTTTCTATTTCTCGCTTGAATTCCTTAAGATGCAGAATAGAAAAAAACAAGTGTTGTGGGAACTTTCTTTTCTAAGTTTGAGTCTTTTGGTACAAAATAGAAAAAGATCAGTCAAATTGAAGTTTCCATTTTAGTTTTCAGTCAATTTTAGCCTAATTTTTGAGTCTTTTTTGGATCGACCCTTTTGGGAGGAAAGTTTCCATCATTTTCATCCAGTTTGGAGGCAGTTTGGGCACTGATTTTTAGGCTTTTCTTTGGAGCTCGAAAATCACTTTAAAGTTTCTATTCTGGAGATCAATTTAGGTAGATTTTTCTATTCTCACTATTCGAGGCATTTGGGAGGTATAAGTTGGAGAAAAATCTAATTTTTCTAAGTTTAGAATATTGTTTCTTCCTCTCTTGCTCATTTCAGAGAGTTTTGTAAACACTTTTACACTCATATTTTGATGTTGACACTCCTTCAGTTTTAATAAACAACATAGCTTTCCTTCTCACATTTTGTCTCAAGTTTGCAGTATCAATCTAATGTCATTGTGATTCAAAATACTGAATCATTTTATGTCTTGTTATTGTTTGTGTACAAAATTTCATATAGTTCAGGTTGTATTTTGTGTTCAATTTTGTGAGCCTTCATGCAAATTACTGTTGAATTGTATGCTTTAAGTGAGATTGTGAGGGTTAAAGTTTTGAGAAGATTTTTGTGCGTAGAATCATCAAAGTCAAAGTTAAAATTCTAGTGAATCATCCTTAGGTTTTAGAATTTCATTTTACAGTTTTCCTCCTAACCTTTTCCTCAAAAGACTTTTAGATTAGTTAATTTTCTAGGGGAACTAGCTCACTCTAGAGATTCACTCTCATTATAGATCACCCACAATTTGAGAGTGTTTCCATGTTTCAATAGGATAATAAAGTTTATCTTTGCTAAGAGTGCAATCCTGATTGACAACAGTAGGTGCAGCGTGACTTGAGCTAGCTTGGCCTTAATTCCTCAATATTTCTACCTATTGCTTGTATAAGGCTAACTCAGTTTCTAGTACAACCACCCTTTGCTGACTCCCATTATATTCATCAACCATTTCATTATACTTACTCCTATATTTATCCCTCTCAAGATTAAGGCTCTCTACTGTTGCTTTAGAAAATTTTGCAACATTTACCACCATATCAGCCGCTTCCAAGGCTAGAGTGTCAGAGACTCTCTTTATAATAAATTTTCCACTGAAGTCAATTGGCTCAGTAACTACTAGCTTCTTGGATCCCAAAGAAAATGACCATATTGCCAATGCATCTCACTCTTCATTGAATGTTGATCCCTGAAGTGCCAATTTTGCCTCTTCTTCATTTTGAAAAAAGGGCTTTTCAAACCTCCTAATGTTGTCTAACGCCACTACATCAACTATATCACACTCAAGTAAAAAAAATAGACCACTTTTTTGTACAATTTATTTGTCCTTCTTAACTGTAATGTTTTAGAACTCTTCCCTCATAAGTTTCCTTACATTTTCCTGAATAGTAGCCTCAGGGAGTTATGGATGTAGGCTTCTTTCTCTGGCCACATTTTATGCATATTCTGAGGCTTTTTCTCTCCATATAAAATCCTTGAATGCATTTGTTTCAATGAAAGAATCATCTTCCATGAATGCTTTATAGGCTTCTTGCCTCAAATCATCTATATTATTTAAACCACTAAGATCAACCTTTCCAAGTCTAAGGCAACTTTCTCTTGAACTTGAGGCAACCTCCCGTATGGGAGAATGCATTCCCTACTACATTCCCTAAGGCAATCTCCTCTATATCAAGGTAGTCAACTACCCTTCTTACCTTGATCTTTTGCTTCTTAAATGGTGCCTACTCTGGTGGTGAATCTACATCAATCACAATAGATGGAACTTTCCTTGTGGGTGATGGCATTGATCTCTTATGAGAAGTTTCCCTTGATCCCTTTGATGTAGCGAGGGTTGGAAATGTTTGTTGTCTCTCTATTATCTTCTTCTTCCTGGAGTATATCCTGACCTTAGGTTTTGGCTGATAGGAGGGTCTTTCCTCTAGCACTATTGTAGGGTCTTCTTCAACTGCTAAAGATTTCACTTTGTTTGTTACTACTCGTTCTTCTCTGAAGACACCTACCATGTTCTCAAAATATTCTAGAACATGCATAACTCTATTAAATTCACCCCTAATATTGGGCTTAGGATCATAATCAGGATTAGACCTCTTAAATTTCTCCACCATCTTATTGAAAGCAAGATATTTTTCTTTCCTTTCCTCTTTCTCTTAGAAGTCAAAATTTTTTTTGATCAGATCCTCAGGATAATAAAAATTGTGGACAAAAGAGCTAATCCTATTCTTTGCTTTCAATGCAGCAATAAATCCCTTAGGGTCATGGTTCCTTAGGCGCATAGTGTTTAATTTATATGGTGCAAGAAGTTGTCCTAATTCTTTCCATCCTCCCTTTTCCATTACAAAATCTACAAACATTGTCCACTAAGAGAAGAAAGAACCCTTTCTCAGCATCTCAGGAAAGTGTTATTTTAGCTCCTCCTAATTGTCTCATAATCTCTAGGAATCCAATTCTCAGTAACACATCTCGTGGTAATACATATGGATTTAAATTTATGCCATATACTTCGAAGATTATTGTGGTAGGATATGGGATTATATCCCCCTAATTGTGGCTCAAATTCAAATCTGTCCTCCTTTCCCCGGGCCTTAAGAAGTCATGGATCTCTTTGGGGATCCTTGGTGGATCATGAATTAGGAACATCCTTAGTTTTGATGCAAAGGTGTTGTGGAACACAACATAATCAAATTGCTTGTCATCTTTCTCAAGAATTTGGGTCTAGCATTGGACAGGGAGATCAACACCATCTTCCTTCTTCCTCAATGTCATATCCTTCCCAAAATTCTTCTCTCCTTCGTACAAGAACATATGCATTAAGAGAGAGTACCACCAAAAATTTACCCAATCCTTTCCACCTTTCAATTCAGTCAAGCCCCTATGGATGTGTTCTCCTAGATATGTGGCATAGTCATAAACTACATTGAAGGATGGATGTTACAAATGTGCAACCATTTGACAATACTCCCTTGGTAAAGAGTCAGGTGGAGTAAAACCAATGATCTGGCATAAGGAGTATACTATTTTCTTGAAGTAGTTAGCAAAATACATCATGGGAAGGGTTCTAATTCATCTCTACCAATCCTTATTTGTTTCCTATTCTTCCCAACCCTAGTGTTTGCAGTGTGAATAGGTAGCATTGTTGTTCTGAGCAACACCCTAGTATTTTTGTACTCCTTTTTGAAGACATCCATATCAATGGTAATCATATGTATGCTCAATTCATGCAGTTCAAAAATATCTACAATTTCTTCTTTGGTTATAATTATCATCTCAATTGTTACATATTTTTTGCCTCAACTCAAATGAAGGAGCTGGCTGAATGATATCACACCATAGGGTGGAATTGTAGATTGAATTTTAAATGCTGTTTCGCATTACCTTTTGCATTGAGTAACAGTTATGATTTTTTTAAAGAAAAATAGAGTTTCAGAGTGTTTTTTAGATGCTGCAGGATGTAAAGAAATATAGAATTGAGTGCATGAGCAAAATAGCATTTCAGATGCTTTTATTCATTTCGTAAAGAACTCATATTTTTGCAAGGCTTCATTTGATTTCATAATCAGAATAGTATTACAATATTGCATGAAATGCATTCTCTTTTCAATTGAAAAGCATAATTGAAATCAAAGATCCACACAAGCTGTGGATATAACTGTGACTGTGACAACACATTTCTAATAGCACATTGCACTACTGAAGATGCAAAAGGAAAACACATAAGTGGTAGCATAGTCATCATTGCCTGATTATTGACGCTTGATGTTGAATGGTGCACCTCGTCATCTCGAGCTTCGTCGACCTATAAAAGGAAAAAAGGGGTGTCAGTGGCTCTGACTATGATGTAACTTATATGATGCACCTACAATAGTACAACATACTATTAGCAATGCATTGAAACAATCAATCAAGTGCAGTATGAAAGAAGTGAGTTGAAGGAGAAATAGCAACATCATAATCATCATGTTCTATTTTTATGCTAACACTGTTTGTTTCCATGTGCAGGTATAGGTAAAGTCATGAAGCTGAAACATTATTCAAAGACCAAGCATGTGGAGTAAAACGGGCTCCCACAAGGGTAGAGCTCGGCATGCTGCCCTATTCATTAAATGGGCTGATTTTAAAAGATATTTCATCATATACATCGAATGAAATGAAATACAACTAAAAGAATAAAACAAAGAATCCATCAAGTAATGAAACCAACTGTGCATTCATAACAATTAGGATTCTTTCTAAAGGCTATAGGTGAATAGTGAGTTTAGTTCACTTAAGGATTTTTCCCAGCCTTCTGGAGGCTATCAATATACCTGGCGACTCCGGTTCTATTTTTTGCATGCTAGTACAACCCATGCATGAGAAATATTCAAACAAGATCAAGTTCAAAACCCTTCAAGTATCAGGAGTTGTCCCCATCACGAAGAAGAGGTAGGACAACACGAAGGCTTTTTGAAGCCCCTGCAAGATCAAAGTCGACACCTCCCATTCTTGGTGCTCTAGTTCTGTCACCTGGTGTACCAGTACCAATCTCACAAGTACCATCAATGGCAGCACCACCGAGGCAGCATCCATTTGCACCCTTTAGTGGAGGCAGTCCATTAGATATTGCCCAACATGATGAGATTCTAGTTGTAGCCCTTTGAGGATTACCCTACTTCACCAGAGAGGATTACACCACACTAGTTGAACACATCCGTGACGTAGCCACATTATGTTCAGTGCATAATATTACTCAAGAGAATGTTGCTCTAAGGCTGCTAGCTGCGTCACTCAAGGGCAAAGCACTGCAGTGGTTCAGAGGTCTCGCTACAAACTCAATCGCAACATGGGATGCTCTAGGTAACGGCCCATACCAGCACTTTGCTGATAAATTAGACAATTTATCTTTGTTAGAGCAGTTGAGTACCATTCAAAGGGTGCCGCACGAACACTTGACGAACTTTAATTATCGATTCCAGAGGACCTGGGACAAAATCCCGGCAACGGTAAATCCCTTACCGACACATGCATTTCTGTTTTATTTAAAAGCTTTGAATAGCAAGATTACTGCCATGACTCAGTCTATGGGTGGTTTAACGCTTCCTAATGCTTATACTATTGCTATTAATGCTGAAAAACTGTCTTATTCAAGCTGGAGATATAGCTCCTAGACCCCCCATGCCCTTGTTTCCTGAAATACAGCCGCCTATTCCTACTGCTATACCTCCCTTGGTTGCTGTCCCGCCAGTTCTAGCAATAGGATAGCATAATACAACCCAAGAGGTCGCTGTCTCAGCCCCAAATCTAGAGATACAAGAAATTAAGAGCATATTAAAGAATTTTGGGAACGATCTTGTGACTATTAAGAAACAAGTTGGCCAAGAACATAAGCCTTATCAAGCCCCATATCAGTAAAACCAGCAAAATAGGCTCACTTTCCAAGGTGATTATCAAGCCCAAAAAAGGAATTTTAACCCTCGGCCATTCCAGCCATACAATCCGAACACGGCTAGCACGTCAAAGGAACTTGTGCCACAAAACAACGTTGCTCAAGATTGCAATTGGTGTTACCCATGCAACCAACCCCATAACCAATCGGTGTGCACCAACGGAGTGAGAAATCAGGCTTTAATGGTGCAAAATGTATATGCTGTTTTAGAAAATACTGCAGATCAAAATCAGGAACAACAAGATAATGTAGAAGTCGCCTTGCAGAACTGGCAGAGCTCCAAATTTTGTGGTGTGAATGGCCAAGATCGACAAAATTCCCCTATTTCAGCCAATACTAGATCTAAAAAGCGAGCTATGGATCTAGGACATCAAGCTGGAACTTCACAGCAGCAACCTGTGGTTAGTACTCAGCCTGTTTCATCAGAAATTAATGCTGCTACGTAGCCCAAGATGCAAATTATGCAAAGAGGGCAGGAGATTCCTGACAAAGAGCTGTCAAAAACAAATTCTCAGCTTGTCCAGAAGCAAAATGAAGTTGTTGTTGCAAAAAACCAGCAGAAGGTAAATGCTTCATCCTTCAATATCATTGAGCATCTTAAGAAAGCTACTGTTAATATGTCGATATTAGATGCTCTGCAGCTTCCAGGGCAGAAAAGTTTACTATAGAATGCATTGGCTGAGTTTATTTCTGACAACGCTAATCAAGGAGTTGCGAAGGTTGTGTTGGCTAATGACTTGGAGGAGAAAAGTGGGCAGAAAGCAAAAGAGGTAGAGCCCCCTCTGTTTTACTTAAGTCTGATCATAGGTGATAAAACTGTGCATAATTGTATGGTCGATTTTGGAGCTAGTAGTTCAGTCATGCCAAAGAGTTTAGCTAATAAATTAGGTCTTGTTTATGAGCCAAATCCTCAGAAAAGCATAGTGCAATTAGATGGGTCTACTGTTAAGACTGCTGGTATCATTAAAAATTTGGCCCTTACCTTGCACACATCCCCAAGTTTCACTATTCACCAGGATATTCATGTTATTGATTTACCGCTGCACTTTGCCATTTGTTTGTCAAGGGATTTTACAGCCAAGTTGGGTGGGTTTTTATCTTCTGATTGGTCTCATCTATTTTTTAGAACAAGATATGGTACGAAAGTGACTATTAAGTCTGAGCCTCTCACCAAAAACCATATCCAACCATACTCCCCAAGCCCTATAAACGCTAATCTCTACGCCACCTCTACAATGGAGGAGAAAACCATGACCTCAGACTATAGCACCCAGGGAGACTACATCAGTCTCGATGAATGGGCAGCCGAAGATCACGAGCTTGATCCATTCCAAAACACAGATGAGGTAGGTTTAGGAGTTTATATGATTCGCGAGTCTGATTGTGACATGCCTAATCTTTGCAAAGAGGATGAACCATTTGTAGGAAAAGATAATGAGTTGTGGAAACTTTATTTTGATGGTTCGAGGAGCAGTGTTGGTGCCGGAGGTGGAGCTATGCTGATATCGCTCGAAGGAGATAACTATTTTTCAGCTTGCAGATTTGCTTTCAGCTGTTCAAATAATACAACTGAGTATGAAGCATTGGTGCATGGCCTTGAGTGGGCCCGCAAATGAGGTATTAAATGCTTATAGGTTTATGGTGATTCCGAGTTGGTTGTGAATTAGATCAGAAATTTAAATGTTGCTAAGAATGATTTGCTTAAGAAATACAAGCGTTGTCTATGGGATTTAGTGGAAGATTTTAATGCTTTTAATAGCTTGTTGATTCCTCAGAATCAAAATAAGCATGCTGACAGACTCGCTGCCATAGGAGCTCAGTTTGACATTCTCAAAGAGATTCATAAAGTAGAAGCACGTCAATACGTAAAAATAGTGGTCAGACCTTTTGTACCTGACAATAATGTGAGCTGGCGGGTCTTTGACAGCGATGAGCAAATTGTGAATTTTCTGATTGCTGAAGCTGAGTTTGTAGATGGAAATCAGTAGAAATGGCAGCAGTAGTATGAGGATCAGATTGTGCAATTAAAGACCAATAAGTTTCCAAAAGGATTGGTGACCTTAGAATCTGTCTTTAATTCAGATGATCAAGTTCAGAAGGACAAGTGTAGCTTAACAGTTAAAGAAGAACATTATTCAGCCATCAAAATTTTCAAAGGTAAGCTTCTCAAGCTGGGTAAGGTATGCAATAAAGAGGAACAACAATCTTTCATTCTGTTATGTCAAAAATATAGTGATGTTTTTGCTTGGGAATACAAAGATTTGAGAGGTTTTAACCCTGATTTAGCACATCATACCATCAAGCTTGAGCCTGATGCAAAACCAGTAAGGCAGAAGCAAAGACCGCTTAATCCCAAGTTGGAGCACCTTATGAAGGCTGAACTGAATAAGCTAGTTGAAAGCGGTATTATTTTCCCTATCAAGCACACCTCTTGGGTGTCAAATTTAGTGCCAGTCAGGAAAAAGAGTGGAGAAATCAAACTTTGTGTCGATTTCCGAGATCTGAATAGAGTGTTTTTTGAAAGACCATTACCCACTCCCTTCTATGCAACAAATTTTACAGGTGGTTTCTGGTTCTGACAGATTTTCTTTGTTAGATGGTTACTCAGGTTACAACCAGATTCTGGTTAAGTAAGAGGATTAGTTCAAAACAACGTTTACAACCAAGTGGGGCACGATGGCCTACAAGAAGATGCCTTTTAGTTTATCAAATGTTTGAGCTACTTTCCAGCGTGTTATGGATATGGCCTTTCATGGCCTCATGAATAAGTTCGTTCTGGTATATTTAGATGATATTACTATTTTTTCTAGAAATGCTAATGAACACTTGGATCATTTGGAACAGATTTTTCAGAGATGCAGAGAGTTCGAAGTGTCTCTCAATCCGAAGAAGTGTATATTTTCAGTACATGAGGGGAAGCTGCTAGGACACATTGTCTCAAAGCAAGGTATTTCAATTGATCCTCAAAGAGTTTTTGCAATTCTTGAGTTTCCATTACCAGCTCATAAGAAAGGCTTGTAAAGCTTTCTTGGGAGAATCAACTTCGTGAGGAGGTTTATACCAAATATTGCAGCTTTGCTGCAACCCCTCACTTCTATGTTGAAGAAGAACATGCCATTCAGCTGGACCAAGGAAGGTAAGAGGAGCTTTGAGCAGATCAAAGAAGCGCTCGTAGCCGCTCCTACTCTCATTAATCCAAACTTTGACAAAGATTTCATTCTGTATGCTTTTGGAGGAGTTGACACAGTTTCGGCTATGTTATGCCAGCAAAATGATGAAGGCTTGGAGCAGCCTATAGCATTTTTTAGTCAAGTGTTGCATGATTATGAGGTAAAGTATTCTTTTGTTGAGAAACATGTTTTTGCTGTTGTAAGAAGCTTGAAGAAATTTAGACACATGCTATCCAACAACAAGGTTCATTTACTGGTAGCGCATTCGACTGTTAAAGATTTTCTGCTTAACAAGGAAATTAATGATAAGCGTGCTGGTTGGATCACTAAAGTGATGGAGTTCAATGTTGACATTAAAGTAACCAAGCTCGTTAGAGGCAAAGGTTTGTGTGAAAAAATTGCTGGAAGTGAAAACAACAGCGTAAAAGAGGCTGCAAATGCAGAAACAGTAATAAATAATGATGTTTTAAGTGCTGTTCAAGCACCTCCTGCTACATGGTTGCAGCAGATGATACATTATCTACAAACTGGTGAATTCCCCGAAGGGTTGGAAAGAGAAAAAAGACGGTACTACAAATTACAAGCCATCCCTTATGTAGTTATCAATGGCATTCTTTATAGGAGAGATTTCCAAGGTGTTTTATTACGTTGCATTTAGCGTGATCGAGTGGACAAGTTGCTAGCAGAGTTTCATGATGGACCTTCAGGAGGTCATTTTGCTACGAGGACAATAGCTCTGAAGATTATGAGAGCTGGTTATTACTAGCCAGATTTGTTTAAGGATGCTATTGCATAAAATGTGCATTATTTGCTGGTAAACAGAGGCTTGCACCACTTCCCCTGCACCCGATTCAGGTAGAACAACCCTTTGCTAAGTGGGGCTTGGATTTTATTGGCCCTATAAACCTACCTTCAAGTGCAGGTCATAAGTGGATTCTTACTGCCACTGATTATTTTACAAAGTGGACCGAAGTTGTTGCTTTAAAGGAAGTAAACGAGACTTCAGTGCTTAATTTTTATCAAGATCTCGTATCGAGATTTGGTGTTCCGGATTCAATCATTTCAGATAATGGTTTAGCTTTCATAGGGTTAAGGATTTTAGATTGGTCTATCAGAAATAACATTTATCTGAACACTTCATCAAATTATTATCCACAAGGTAATGGACAGGCAGAATCCACAAATAAAAATCTGATTCGGATAATCAAGAAGATTGTTGAAGATAACTAGAGAACGTGGCATGAAAAGCTGAAGCTAGCCATTTGGGCTAACAGAATAACTCCTAGAAGAGCCACTGGTTGTTCACCTTGTGTTTTGATTTATGGTAGAGAGGCTAAGTTGCCTATTTCAATTGAATTGCCAACATTAAGCTATGTTAAAGAACTGGAGTTACTGAATGAACAACCTCTTGAAGTGAGGTTTGCACAGCTAGTTGAGCTCGAAGAAACCAGAAAAGAAGCTCTGAGATAGCTGGAAATACATCAAGCACAAATGAAGAATGCTTTTGACAAGAGGGCAAGGCCTCGTGATTTCATTATTGGAGATCTAGTTTTCAAGTGGAATGAATTCAAGAGTAGACCTGGACGACATTCCAAGTTCGATGCAATATGGGATGGGCCTTATGTGATTACAGAATGCAAGGAACACAACACATTCCAACTTTTGAAGATGACTGGTGAGGTGCTATCTATCCCAGTAAATGGGATCCACCTCAGGCACTACCTTTGAGATAAGTTATCTCACTGTTAGGTAGAGTAGTTTGCAAATAAGTGCGTTTCGCACATTTCATTTCAATAGTTTGCTTTCTCTAAGCACTGTTGTGCATTGTTTTGTTGGCCACCAAGGCCTTTTAGTTTGTTTTCAGTCTTGTTTCATTTTCTTGCTGCTGTTTGGAGTGTTGCTGTTCAAGTTTTCTGAGTTTCAAGAAGCGGCATAATTGACTCCGCACCCAATGAATTGTTTTAAGGCCACTGATCTATGCTTAGCAGTCAAGCATATAGCGAAAATCACCAAAATGTTACATATTTTTTTCCTCAACTCAAATGAAGGAGCTGGCTGAATGATATCACACCATAGGGTGGAATTGTAGATTGAATTTTAAATGTTGTTTTGCATTACCTTTTTCATTGAGTAACAGTTATGATTTTTTTAAAGAAAAATAGAGTTTCAGAGTGTTTTTCAGATGCTGCAGGATGTAAAGAAATACAGAATTGAGTGCATGAGAAAAATAGTATTTCAGATGCTTTTATTCATTTCGTAAAGAACTCATATTTTTGTAAGGATTCATTTGATTTCACAATCAGAATAGTATTACAATATTGCATGAAATGCATTTTCTTTTCAATTGAAAAGCATAATTGAAATCAAAGATCCACACAAGCTATGGATATAACTGTGATTGTGACAACACATTTCTAATAGCACATTGCACTACTAAAGATGCGAAAGGAAAACACATAAGTGGCAGCATAGTCATCATTGCCTAATTATCGACGCTTGATGTTGAATGGTGCACCTCGTCATCTCGAGCTTCGTCGACCTGTAAGAGGAAAAAGGGGTGTCAGTGGCTCCGACTATGATGTAACTTATATGATGCACCTACAATAGTACAACATACTATTAGCAATGCATTGAAACAATCAATCAAGTGTAGTATGAAAGAAGTGAGCTAAAGGAGAAATAGCAACATCATAATCATCATGTTCTATTTTTATGCCTACACTATTTATTTCCATGTGCAGGTATAGGTAAAGTCATGAAGCTGAAACATTATTCGAAGACCAAGCATGTGGAGTAAAATGGGCTCCCACAAGGGTAGAGCTCAGCATGCTGCCCTATTCATTAAATGGGCTGATTTTAAAAGATATTTCATCATATACATCGAATGAAATGAAATACAACTGAAAGAATAAAATAGAGAATCCATCAAGTAACGAAACCAACTATGCATTCATAACGATCAGGATTCTTTCTGAAGGCTATAGGTGAATAGTGAGTTTAGTTCACTTAAGGAATTTAACTGACTACATTTACATAAGAAATTGCTGAATAACTACATTTTCCTTGCTGATTGTAATCATTTGTCATGTGAGTTTCAATTCATCAATTCTCTTTCGGATAGTGAACAGGCATACATATGCCTTAATGTTTTATTCTAATTTCATCGTCAAAGAGAATAGATTTTAAGAGTAGTTTGTGCTGTGAGATATAAAAATGCATGAAGAGTACCATGTTGCTCAAGAATTCAAAAGACAGATAAGTCCCTAGTTCTAGTTGATTAGTAAGTACATAATGCATTATGAATTGAAATAATAAAGTGATCATTCCAGAATATTAAAGAAAGAGTAAGCTTTGTCTTTCTAGGTAGTTTGTGAGGTGTCAGTCATGCTTGAGAACAGAAGACTAGGGACAGTCCATTTTTAGCTCAATGTTTCAGCTAAAGCCCTACATAGGTGCTAAAAGAGGAAAAGCAGGAGTTCACTTTGGATCAATTGTGATTTGAGATCTTAACTATGACAATTTATATCTCAAGGGAGTAGCTGGATATAGTAACGAGCATCAGTGATACAATACTTAAATATGGAGTATTGGTTATTAGAAGTTACAGCAAGGATAGTGAACTCATTCTGGTTGGGATGGTGCCTCAAACGGGATCATGTATCAATGATTAGTGGAGGACATCAATCAAATGTGATACACATCCATTTTGTTTTCAGTGAGTTACAAGTGTCAAAGTAAGACATCACTTGTAATAGGTCAAGCCATGAATTAAATACAACAAATATGCAGGATTTTGATCATTTTTAGATTACCCATGTCAAGGTCTTGTCAGAACAGTAAGGTAAAGGTTCTATCATATCTACAAGATGAGCAACAGAATACAGTTGGGGACCATAATGGAATGTTCAATTTCGAGCTTAATACACATGAGATTTTAAATTCAAGACAGATCTTTCAGAATCTTGTGGACATCACGAAGAGTCATACTGACTTTCAATAGAAATAACAAATGAACATTTTTTTTGTCAAGATTCTTAGTACCTGGAGGGTATTCTCAGAATGTGTATTGGATGTTCTTTTTAAGGATAGTTTACAGCTCCATGTCAAGGACAGTTATGTGAATTGAGCTCAGGTGTTATAACTATCAAAGAAAGTTACAGAAATGCCAAAATGGAAAAATGGGTATATGAGTCAAATGAGTATGAACAAGCACACAAATTCTTGTTGTTCCCATCATGTTCTTTTATACTTCTGAAGGCATATTAAAACAAGCAACAGTGATGCAATGAGTTTTTTTTGAGATGAACAGAATGCTAAGGAGGTTTAAAGTAAAGACAAATGTTCAAGGCATCTTTTTGTTATGGAAGTGAAGGTAAAACATCACTGGTTATTTGAGTCAAATCCTTAAGAATAAATGCAAGCAAATATATAGTTTTATCACCATTTCAAGCAAATATGGGAGGTCGAGTTCTGTAAGAAAATAAGAGTATATGCTTTTGGCTTTGAGAATTTTCAATACTCACGATATTGTTTTATTCCAGAAGTTGAAAATAAATCACTGTTTATTTTAGCTCAAGTCCATGTGGAGATGAAAAATAGAGTAATGAAAGATACAGAAATGAGCATCTTTTCTTCAAATATCAAATGCCAATATGGAGTTTTCTGTTACAGCTAATGATGTAAATACACAGATTTTGTTAACTCTTATAGGTGCTTTCAGTTTTGAGGGTAAACAATGATGAATAGCAATTACCCACATGAGGGTTTGCTTTTGAAAATACAGAAATATGATAATCTATGATACCCACATGGGTTTCGCATAAAAACAGTAGTAGACCACAAGATATGCAGATTTCGGTGCTGTTTCGAGCTTCAGAGGAGAAGAAAATGCAATTTTCTTTAACAATCCCAAGGACCCACGTTCAATTTAGCTTCAAAATGCACAAGAAATAGCTATAGTGATAACCCATATGAAATCTTGAGTTAAATATCAAAAATATACAACAAATGTAAGTTTTATGTTTTGGGTCGAGCCGAAATCCTCAAAAAATGCTTCCTACAATGCATATTTGGCGCGGCCTGAATATGGCCATTAATTCATGAGCAAAGAAGAGTCTTTTTTAAGTCTCTAGAGAACAAGTGCTGGCAAAGTAGAGTTACTAGTTCCATGCTAAGGGTAAGTATCTTGAAGCCGAGATTCGAGCTCTCACAGGAAGGTCAAGTGCACACAATGGTAGGTGAAGTACAGAAAATTAAAAAAATGAAGTATTAGAGTGTGTTAGTCATGGCTTTGAGGCCGAAATGAGTAGAATACAAAGCCATAGAGTCTAGGAACACACAACTCACCTTGTGTACAAAAAGAAAAAGCATAATCCGCGAAGCTCTCTCATATAGTCTCCAATCGAGCTTGAGCTCATAAGGCATGGAGAAGCCAAGGTAAGAGAAGATCAGAGAGTAAGCTCATACAGGTCGCGCCCTTAGGGCTTTTTGATATTCAAAATAATGAAGTGGAAAAGCTATTATACCATGAAAGGAGGCTTACCCACTGGAGATTTAGTTATCTGAAAACATGGAGAAGATTACTAAAGCACACGAGCTCGAATTCGACACCATCATGGTGGTAGTTTTCTTTCAAATAGAGTTTCCTTCTTTCCAAAGTCACGGTGTGAAATGAAATGATAATTAGGGTTTGAATTTGTTTTGATCAAGCCCTAATTCGACGCTATCATCATCTAGAATGTTCTATAAAAGCACGTGGTTAATTTTTGAATGGTCAAAATTTTAACTTATGATTTATGACTTTGTTAAAGTTTGAGCTTAATACTTATGGAGGCCGAAATTCAAATGCCTAGGGTGGTCAACATGTTAAGTCTTTGAGACTTATATTATGCATTAGTGAAGCATGGAGTTTGGTTACATTATTTTATTGTTTTGTGAGAGAACATAAGGGTAGAATGATGAATAGTTGATGACTTATGATGTTTTGATCAAATTATCTTTTTTAGGGTTTTATTTTTGATTGATTTTGAAGAAATCAATTATGGAGTTGATAGGAATATGATATTATGTAAAAGTGTTTTTATAATTTTTGTGAAAAATCAAAACATTGTAATGGAGAAATAAGGAGTTTTTTGTTTGCAAAAGATTTTCAATCTTTAATTGCAAAAAATGACAAATTGTAAAAATCTGCATCTTGTAAAGCAGACTCATAAAAGTGATATTCTATAAGTTGCTTTATGTTTTCTTGCTATTTTTAGCAGATCTTTGACTGAATTTTCCTCTTGGTCGGATTTGAGACTTGTCTTGGAGAGATAAGGTGTTTTTGTGCTTTAAAAGCAAATTCAACCTATTTTTAGAGGCTTGACAGGTTCATCATGAAAGCATTGTGCTTTTTCCTGCTTTTAAAGCAGTTTTGAGACAACTTGAAGCCTTTTTCCTTGAGCTTTTTTCAGAGCTTGGATTAGGGTTTCTTGAGGGCTATGTTTTGATAAAAACTTAGTTTTCTTCATTCCCATTAGCAGCAGTTCAAATTAGAGTTTCTTTCCCTTACACATTTTGGGGAGCTTGTAAACTTATGTGTGCTCAGATTCTGAGAAGTTCCACTCCATCATTCAATAAAATAGTAGGGTTTTCCTTTCTCATTTCCTTTTCATGACTTGGAATAGTAATTTTATTTGATTTGTGATTCAAGTTTGTTGGATCCTTTTCTTTTCTTACGATTGTCAAGTGATTTGTAGGGGTGCATGCTAGTTCAGGTTATGCCTTGTGTTAATTTAATCTTTGCATAAATCACTGATTGAACTACATGTATTGTGAGATTGTGAGATTTTAATTTTAAAGAGTTGGTGAGAGTGGGTTATTATCAGGGTCTTCTTACAGTTGATCAATATTTTTAGAATGATAGAATTTCAGTTTTAGATTTTAAATCCAGTTTATCCTTCTATCCTTTTTCCTGGAAAGTCACTTAGAATAAAATTCATCATTCGGAGAACCAGCTCGCTCTGTAGATTCCTCTTTCATGCAGATCACCCACATCTGAAAGAGGTTTCCATGTTTCAGTAGTTTGCTAAATATTGTATTCAGCAGGGTGCAAAACTATTGATAACATCAACACCATCAAATGTTCTGACCACTCTGTAAACATGGTCATTCCTTTGCATCAATGTATTTTAATAGGTCAAAATTGATGTATACATTGGGAACTACCGACTTTCCCATGTTTAATATCCAAGGGTTGCAAACAGGAACGCCAAGATTTCTATTCCCAAACCAATGTTGGAACAATTTCCATCTACTGAAGGGAAATTCAACATCCTTGATGAAACATTGTTTATCCAATAATCTCTCTTTTGCTTTAGGGCCATGAAACTAAGCTCTTCCTTCAACCTTTTTGTTACTGGAGGGTTTTAGTTGGTCAATTATATCTTGGGAGAGCTGTTGGGATGCGGTTGCAGAGTAGGTGGTTTGTGTTTTGGGCACCATTGGAAGTAGTGTGGATTCAAAGAAATCTAGGGTTTAGGCACATAAAGGTTTAAGACCTAGCTTTTCAATTCAAACCTAGGGCTTGGCTCAAATGTGTAAATCCCAAAGGTTCAATAAAATTATGACTTTTAAAGAAAATTCAAACTACAATAAAGTAATTAAAATAAAGCACAAAATCCAATTCGATTGAATACACAATGAATATTAACACTAATTCCAAATAGTTTGAATAAAGCATAGAAAGTTGTGTTTTTTTTACTTAATATTATGACCTTTTACTCACAGGAAACCCTAATGTTGATCGTGTTGAACTCTAAAAATGCCTTATCTCAATCATTTGTGCGATCCACATTCATTCACAATTCTCAATTATGCGAAAACCAATAACTTAAGTGCAATTTCGATGAGATTGGGTAGCTTTGGGAGTCATTTCCACCATTATTGATTGATCGTGCGAAGCAAAAAATAGCTACCATTTTCATACCTCTAGTTTTGAATGTCTGTCATCGATCTCCCAATGAGATGGCCTTTTGGACGAACTAGATCAAGTCAGTCATGTTTGAATTTCCATCACCATCATGCACCAATACATTGGCCAATGAGATTTTCCAACTGGATGCTAACTCATTTGCTCCTGAGCTCCACCATCACTTTTTCCAAATGACCATAGAATCCACGTGGTGGCAGCCCGCTGACCCCACGACTTTCAATAAAGCCTTATTTTAATCCTATGGGGTGAGTGGGGAATGACTGAGATTTAATCTCACCGTCTCATCTTACCTATTGATCTGAAAGCTTTAAACACTAGGTTCAACAATGTGGACTGGGCCCCACACCTATGGCGGTACACGTGTCAATAGCTCGCTGACCCCACAACTTTTATTTAACCATTATTTTAATCGCGCGGGGCTGGTGGGGAATGGCCAGGATCAACTCTCGAGATCAAATGGTCATTTAATCTACACATGCAATATAGTTAGTTTTAAAAATGGGGTCGTGACTAGGTCGACAAGACTTAACCCTCAGGAATATACACTTAATACATAAGTCATTAAACATGAAATATTTTCACCCAACTATGGGAAAATTAAAACAATGGGAATGCACTTGGTAACCGACAGACCTAGACAAAAGTGCTCGTGAGAACGATGATTTAATGGCTCGAGTTGTAAATTAAGTGATTGGAAACTGAGTTCAATAGGTCAATAGAGGATTCGAACATTTAGGGTTTATGACTATGTGAATTATGAAAAAGGGGCTTATAACCTAAACCCTAAACCCTACCTACCCTTGGAAATAGAAGCCCAAACTCATGACAAGGCAAGATTCAACTCAAATTTTTAAAAAATTCAATAGCTCTAACAAAACCCATTCTTCTTCTCCTTCATGAGATTACCTTTCAAAGGTTTTATTTGTGACCATGCCTTTAACATCTCCGACCATGCTTTTAACATCTCTTGATCCCAAGTTGAGAAAAAATTGAATCGATTGTAGCTTTCTTTCATATTAAAATTGTAGTGTAGAAAAATGTATCCCTCTACATTTTCACAATTGTTTGGGCACTCCCTACTAAAATTGGGCTTCTTTATGCCTTATTTGGAGCTATTTTGCATCCACAAGCTTTATTTAATGCATCTTTACAAGGATAATCCTGACACATATCTAATGGCCACTCATAATTTAATGATTTTGGTTTGTATGGTCTAGATTTAGTGATCTGGGACTCATACACCATTTTGGGTGTATGGGTCCCACCTAAGTTTCAAGGCCTAAACCTGAATTTGGCATAGAACTAAACAATTATTGAAATTTGTGTCTCAAGCTTAGCCTATTGGAACTCATACACCCCAACTGGCGTATGAGTCCCACTTAGCTTAGACCTATTTTACATTCAAATTCTTAATAGAATTTTATTCTCCTAGATCTGATGTCAACTTGTAGTGTTGTAATTTTGAGAAATTTGGCATAAACAAGTATAAAAACAAGGTTATTTCACATATTTTCTCCTAACAAGTTTACAATTCATCTAGCAATTCAAGTATTCAAGCATTCAAGCATTCTAACAATTCAAGAGCATTCAAGATTTGATTATCAAGCACTTTGGAGCATTATTCAAGAATCAAGCATCATGTCAAAGTCATCATGCATCATGTTTGTTTTTGAGCTAACATTTGTGATGTAGGTTCTTATGATTCAAGCAAGCATTCAAGTCAAGATCCATAACATACAATCAAGATTCAAGATCTATATCATGCTAGTCATTACATACAAATTGCATCATTTATTCCAATGGTTTGGTGTGTTGCAACATATCTTATTTGTTCAGTCATCATTCATTCATTCTATTTCTATTTATTTCAAGGTTTGATTACCAAAATGGGTTTGACCAAGGAAAACCCCTATCCACTAACAAAACAACATTTTTCCCTCTCTTTGATGTGTGATTTGTAGATTTGGGTTGAAGATCCATTGAAGAGAAAGATTGAAGAAAGGCTGTCAAAGTTGTCAAGTTGTCATCTACATTGCAAGATCATGGAAAGTCACCTACAGGTTGCAATTCGATGTTCAAACTTGGAGATTTGACAGGAGAGAAGCTATAGGAGAACATTAGAGGATATCAAAGTTTTAGATCAACACTGATACCGGGACTAAATTATCGCCACTTGTGGCATATGAGTCCTAGTATACCAGATTTCAAGCATTTTCTGTAGATCCTAGTTTAGTAGTTCCATATTCCAGTTCTGGACCAAAACCCTAAACTGGGACTAAATCACCTCTATTGGCATATGAGTGCCACTATGCATTAAAATTCATATTTTCAATATTTTAGACCTTGTTCTAAGCCTCTTCAGTTTTCCAGGTGGCCCTCTGTCCTTTCTCAATTCACTCTTTTGATTTTCAATTTCATATCTTGGGTTGCATAGTTAGGTTTACCTATCATTGCATTTCTTTCATTCCAAGCCTTTTCTTGGTGTTGAACCCCCTTTTAGTATTTAATCACACCTCTAGGACACCTTATTGTAGATCTCTTTCTCTCATTCCATCCCTAGATTGAGATCTCTAAGGTTTCCTTTAATGAAACTTGAAGGAAATTGGTGGAGGAACCCTAATCCCCCTTTAGTTCTATCTCCCAAAACATAGAGCACCAATTTTCAACATTTTAAAAATGTTCACTTATACCACCTTCAATTTTGTTTTATCACTCTATCCACTAAGATTTATTTTTCTTTAAATATTCTTGTGTTCCTCTCCTTCCAAATATACTAGATTACCATTGTAGGTACCTTTGTCCAGAGGCCAGCCATTGTTGAACCTTTTCCAATTTGGGGGCACAATTGGAAGAGGTCTTTTATAGTGTTTGGTAATGCTCCTTGCTAGCCCAACTTTTCGAGAAAGAAAAACAAAAATGAACTTGCGAGATCACACTCAACCAAGATGTGGTTTGTTGACTCTGATATTTTTTGCATAACAAACATCTAAAGGGCCCTGTGAAACCAATTCAAATTAGCCTATCACCCATGAGTATTCATCTATGTATTGTGAGCCATGAGAAAGTGCCCACTTTCGACAACACAAATTTCCCCCAACATAGATGTTTTGGCCAACTTTCTTGATTTAACTCCCTGTTTAGAACATCATAGCCAATCTTCACAATATATTCTCTAGACCTTGCAGCACACCACCTTATGCAATCCAGCTCCGATGAGAAGGTAATGTGCCTCTTCAATAGATCTACCAATAAATTGTTCCTAGCATCCTCCCCAAGCATTGAAATTTTTTCCCAGTTGAACTACTTTATACCCCATTTTAAATGAATGTATACATAAGCCTTCATTGTTTCCCCATAAGCCTCACTAGTGGTGCAGATTGCTTCCTCCATTCCTAGTAGTTTATTGAGTGGCTCAAACCCATTCCAAGCGTCGTGCCAGAAAGAGGCCTTGGGTAAAAGTACAAACAAGTGTCACGATTTTGGCCAACTTATCAACATGAGTGAATTTTAGTATTTATAACTAAAAACCAATTTTAGTCAAATATATGATCTAGTAAGATTCATTCTAGATAAGTTAAATATGTCCACAAATTTTCCAACTAAATTTTTTGGCTAAATGCATATGTAGAACCATTTTAAGGCCAATTCACTAAAAAATGAAATTATTTGAAAAATTTAATGTTTCAACAACTCCTCTTATAAATAACATTTTTTTTAAATGTAAAAATACGCTTTTGTAGATCCATAAGTGTAGTTTTCAAATATATAGTTATTTAATAGTTCAATTATTATTTATATTTTATTTTTATTTTTTACAAAGTTATCAACACAAAAATATTAGGTTGATTACCATGTCAAGAAAAATACTAAAACTTATTAAGAAAAATATGATGCCCTAAATAAAAGAATCTAGATTAAGATAGTATAATTTGTTTTCTATTTTAGATAAATATTTATTATAAAAGTTGACGTCAAGTGGAAACAACCATGTTTTAATACACACACATTTAAATATTTATTTAGAAATATATATTTATTAAAATTGAAAAAAATATATCCATGCCCTAAAGTTTCAAGTTATAAATATACACAAAAAATTTGAAGGAAAAAAAGAAAGAAAATTTACCATATAAAACTTGACATCTCGTGTAATGTCATTTTTCAGCATTTTATCAATAACTAAATTATAGTGTTAATTTATAAAAAAACTATATTTAAATTATTTTTAAATTTTATCAAAAAATAGAAACATAAAATATACTAAAAAAATACACATTTTATTAGTTTACATCATTTCAAAATTTAAATTATATATGCCACTTTCTAGTGATTCATGTTTAAAAGTTAGATCAATGTTGGCCATTTCCTTTATAAAAGTGTGGCATAGCTTTGTACTTTTACCCCCTACTATCATCCTTAATCACCCAAGTGAGGTGATCGGTTATCAAGAACCTGTAGTCAATAATGAAATTCCATAATGCAGAACCCCTTTGAGGATTTTCTATTGTCCAAATGCACTCTGGGTCTAGGGAGTCCAGATATTTTTCCCTTAGAATCTTCGACGACAATGCTTCAAGATTGGAAAATAACCTCCATTCCAACTTCACACTCAAGGCTTAGTTTTGCTTCCTCGGATCTTTGATGCCTAGTCCGCCACCTTGGATTTTTTCACCACCTCCCAGCCAATGGGAGGGATATGATGGATGTCTTGGGCGCCATCCCACACCAATTGTCTTTGAATCCTAGCTAACCCTTTCACCGCCTTACAGGGTAGCCCAAAACATGATTAAATATTTATGGGAATTGCCACTATAACTACCTTAACCATTGTTATTCTATCGGCCAGTGTCAACCATATTACATGCCAACACCTGATCTTTTCTTTGTATTTCCCAATTGTTTCCTCCTAGAGAATCGATTTTTATTGGACCACAAATAAGGTTATTCCCAAATACTTCATAGGTAATAGGCCTTTATTAAATCCTAGAATGCTTCCAATTTCCTATTGCAATCTCTTCCCTAGGTTAAAGAAAAAAAATAAATTTTCTTGTATTTACTACTTGACCTGCTTCATCCCTTAGAAGAGCAATTGCATCCCTCATGGTGCCATCTTCTTCAATGGAGGTTGTCCCGAACATAATCGTGTCATCCACGAACAATTGGTGAGATAGGTTTGAGATTGCTAGGGAGACCTCGATACCCTTCTAGATCTATCGACTGCTTAGCCAAGAAATGTATTTGCTGAAGGAATCTTCCATGATTATAAATAAAAAGGGGGATATCGAGTCACCTTGTTGAAGACCTCTTGCACCATTAAAGAATCCATGTAGAACCCCATTAATAAGAATTAAGGATCGCGGTGTAGAGATACAACACAAGATCCATTTTAGCCATTTATTTTCAAACCCCATCTTCTCCATTGTCTTTATTAGGAAGCACCATTGTACACGGTCATATGCTTTACTAAGATCCATTTTAACTACCATACCACTTTTTTTTCTCTTTTTAGTGAGTGGAGATCCTCGTGCATGATTAAAATCCCATCCGAGATGCATTTTTCTAGGTATAAAGCCACTTTTCTCCTTGGAAATTATTCACAGTAGTATCTTCTTCAACTTGTTCACCATGACTTCTTTTATTATCTTATAGATTGAGTTGCATAAGGCTATTGGCCTATAGTTCATGAATTCTTCATAGCTGTCTTTTTTGGGATCAATGCAATATTGGTATTATTTAAATCTTTAAGTAAGTTGGTATTTTTTGTGGCTTCCTCCACTGCACTTGTTACCTCTTCACATAGAAATTCGCATTAAAAATATCTGGGCCTAACACTTTCTCTAGCTTCATTTGAAAGGTGGCTTCTTTAACTTCCTCTAATGACACTCGTGCACAAAGTAACTTGTTGTCTTCTTTCACAACAAAGCAACTCATTGTCTTCTTTCGAAACAATGCGATCCACATTATCAAGACTCGCATTTATGTTCTCTGCCAACCCATTATTACCCAACAACTTTTCAAAATAGTCAACCCCCACTTTTTGAATTTGAGCCTCATCTTCTACTATGTTTCCATCTGAGTCTATGATTTGTTGAATTCTATTCCAATTGCAATAGATTTTGGTGGTATTGTGAAATAACTTAGTATTCAAATCCCCTTCCTCTAGCGACGACTCCCTCAATTTTGTCTTCCAATAGCACTCTTCCCGAGCCAAAAATTAATTGTATTCCACCATCACAGTTTTTTGAGCTTCAAATTCTTCTATCATCATGCCATCTTTTATTATTTTTTCACCCAAAGATTCTAGAGCTTCTTCTAACCTCTTTTTTCTTCAAAAAACATTTTTGAAGACATTTACATTCCATTCTTTCATCCTCCCTTTCATTCTCATCAATTTCTTTGGAATATAAACATTTTTGAGCTTTTAATTTGGATTGGTTCTAGCTACCAAGCTTTCATCGATTCCTTGAAATCTACATGTCTCAGCCACATTTTTTCAAATTTAAATTGACCCCTTGCCGACCTTGCATTTGTGTTTATAGTAATCTCAATTGGAAAGTGATCTGAGATAAAAATTGATCTTATTGAAGCCTTTGGAGGGATGTCCTCTTGCAACAAATCCTCAGTCACAAGAAATCTTTCTAGTCTTTCAGCTATATTGGTAAAATATTTTCTCTTGGTCCACGTAAATATCTCGTTTGATGTTTGTATATCAAGCAGTTTATTATTGTCTATGAATTTGATGAAGTCTTTCTGTGATTGTGCAATCATCCTTGTCCCACCATTTTTATCACTTGGGTCAAGTATGGCATTAAAGTCACCACCCAAAATTATTATTTTCCTATCTAGAGCTATACTTATTTCCCCCCAAATTTGAGCTTTGTCCTCAGATTTTATTGGACCATACAAATTAAATAATTCAAATTCAAATGAGAGGGATGGTAACCTTACCTTCATCTTCATCCAATATTGATTCAACACAAACTGATCGACTCCTATGTTTTGTGGCTTCCATAGTTCTCCCAATCATCCCGAGGGTCTGACTACATCTACAAGTTTTCCATCCTATTTTCTACAACTCTTGATAAAACTCACTGCCTCATCTCTAGTTAGTTTTGTCTCTTAAAGGAGAATTAGATTGAAGTTCTGATTATCCAACTGACATCTTGCCAATTGCTTATTGTTAGGGGTGTTTAAGCCCCTAATGTTTCGGGTAAGGATCTTCATATCTTTCCAAGGGAGGAACAACCTGCCTTGGATCTTGTCATACATGTTTTATTGAAGCCTAGTTACCTTTCGAGGCCTCCTCCTCTCATTTTTGCTTATTATTTTTTCTACCCACTTTGGTGGTAGATAGTGCTTTTGTGGTCTGAACTATATGTTTTCTTTAATGATATCAATGTCATCCACTTCCCCTTTCGATGATGCACTTTCAAATTCTATCTTGTCTATGTCTAATTAACCTCCAAACAATTGGATTGCATTTTGCGACATTACTTCCATCACAAGTTCCACTTCTCCCTCTTCAAATTGGGCATGTGATTATGATATAACTGTCTCAACTCACTTTGTAATCACCATTGCCCAATCGTTTGGATTTCTTTCACTACCACCCCTTTCTTTGGCCTTTATAGTTTTTTCATCCTTTTCTTTTTTGTCTTGCTTTTCCCTCTAGATCTCCTTGAAGGTATGAGGAAACCGTCTACAATCCTTTGAATTATGGTTCCTTCTCCTATATTTTGTATAGAAGAATGTTAGTTTCTTAGTTTCCAATGATTGCACCTAGAAGTTATCCCTATAAATTGGATTTATTCATGATGGGATATTGTTTATTGCAAGAATTTTGATTCTTGCATATAGCAATGACTCACTATCACATAGATAAACTTCAATTGTTTGGCCCAACGAGTCTCCAATTTTCTTTAAGAATCTTCCTGACCAATATTCATAGGGAAAATTGTATAATCTTACCCATATTGGGCCTTCACTTGGATTACATTTTAATAGATTTAACATTTTTTCCCATCTCTATAAAAAGAGATATATGTATTACCATGTTTCCAATGTCCATGCTCCACTATTTTTTCTCTCAAATCTTCATTTTCCAAGACTACCATGAAGAATCCTCACAGCGTGAAGTTAATGATTGGGTCTGTCTTCCAGTTTTCCACCACCCAAGCACCAATTTATTTATGCATGAATCTCTTCCCAAGGAAATGATCAATAATCATCATTCTCATCAGGTGTTCAACATCTGACTCCACTATTTCTATTAGATTAATCTTGAGACCCTTGGGTCTTCATCACCATTCTCCTTACTATTCTTCTTGTCTTACTTTTGGCCTTCACTCGACCCTCCTACAAACCCCACTTCAATACCCTCTCTTTGCAACTCTACCATCTCCATAAATAAATATAAAATTATACTTATTATATAATAAATAAAATATATAATATTTTCAATAAATATATATTAGCTATTATATAATAAGTATAATTTTATATTTATTTATTATATATTTATAATAAATATATTATATCTATTATAAATATATATTATTTAATTTTTTATGCGATATTTTGTATGCCTTTTTGAAATTTTAGACCTATTTTTGTTTTAGCTTTTAATAATTTACCTTTTTTCTATTTTAGGGTGTTCTTGGTTGTCTTCTTTTTTGTGAGGTTATTTTAAAACTTTATTTTCTCAAATTTTTAGCTTTTTTTTAAAGTCACTTTCTTAATTTTCAATTTGAAAGTTGCATTGTTTCTTTTATGGATTTTATTTTATTTTTGTGTTTCTTTTTTAATTATTTCTTCAATAGACTAGGTGGGTATTTTTTCTATTGTCTCTATTAATTGCTTGGTTTGTTCTTTATTTTCACTATTTTTCCTTTTTATTCCTCTAGTATCTTTAGCATTCGGTTTTTAATTCTTTAATTCCTTTTTTGCTTTTATATATTTTTCTCTTTTTTAAACAATTTATTTTCATTTTAATAGTAATTGGTTTGGGAATCCAAACTGTGGAATCCTCTAGATTAATCCTTTCCTTTATTAGCTAATGCATTTTAATTAGATTTATTTTGCTTATGTTTAGGCTCTTTTCAATTTGTTAATTTGATCTCCTTTTT
Source organism: Sequoia sempervirens (assembly GCA_007258455.2). Taxonomy (NCBI): domain Eukaryota; kingdom Viridiplantae; phylum Streptophyta; class Pinopsida; order Cupressales; family Cupressaceae; genus Sequoia; species Sequoia sempervirens. The sequence continues at coordinate 192,136,362 of VDFB02281492.1, forward strand.
TAATATTTCTTCTAAGCCTTATTTCATTTGATCTCCTTTTTTAATATTTCTTTTAAGCCTTATGTCATTGGTCTCAAGGAAAGCGATAGGCCCTCCTTGGTCTCACATTCAATTTTTTTTCTAGGGTAGTTTGCAAACCCGTTGTGATCTCTTCTTGTATTTTCCTCGTCTTGCACTTTTTTCCTTTCTTTGTATTTATTTTAGGAGACAACGTAGACACGCCAAATTGTTTCTGAGAGATAGAAAGTGTTTAAGAGTAATCAAAATAATTCAAATCATCCTCAATGAATTAGTCAATGATTTTTCCTCCTACTTCTACTAAGATCTATTCTATTATTGTTGATAGAGACTTTGAGGAGGGAACTTGAGAACCCAAAGGAATGTATTCTATAATATCCTAGTTGTGATTTTCTGTAGGTAGAGCTATTTTTGTGTCATTATGAGGGATGGAGGATTATTTGATTCCATAGCCTTAATAGAGGTGTTTTGGGGGTCACTCCTCCAAACTAGTTCACTATTGTGATGCAAAAATACTGGTATGGACTGAATTATGCTTGATCCATGAAGAATTGAAGCATAACAGAGCCCCCAATACTCAAATCTCAACAAGATCAATCAAATAGAATTGAAATTAAACATTTCATCAAAACCTAACATACTAAATTATGAAAGATTTAAAAACATCTATTCTAATCCATCTAAAACTTATCTTGTTGTGGAATTGGTGTCGAGTTGATGTGGAATGACGGCTCTTTCCTAATCTCATGATTAGTGAGCTTGTTTTAGTCGATTCTATGGAAGAGAATAGATGAAACCATGGTGTTTGGTGTATGAAAACCTAATTTATGCTAAAATGAACATGATGCAAGCTAAGTTACCATGATTTTATGCTACAAATGATCTAATTATGAAATTTCTAAGCTAATCTAAGCTAAAATTATGTTAAAAGATGAAAACCCTAATTTATGTATAAACTAAGATGGATGCATGAAAGCCATTAATGGATGCTCTAAGCTATTATGAAATTAAAATTAACTAAAAGAAGTTAAATAGTGAGTAAAAGATGAATGAATATGTGAGTAAATTCAACAACATAAGTTTTCTTTGAAAGATGGATCCATTTGTCTCCAAATAGTGATATATTTATAGGAGAGCCAATCAAGAATGGATGGTTGAGATCAAAAAGCTTAATTAATGGTTCAAGATGAAGGGGATGAGAGGAATGGATCATGGATTCTCATCAATGGATGAGAATGCATGATGAAATTTAATCAAGGGCTCACACTTGCCTCAAACAAACACACTTTTGACTTGCTCACACAGGTCAAAGGTAACTTTCTTAAGAGGTTGAAGGTTTAGCTTGTCCAAGAAGCCAAGTAAGTTGATTGGAGGAGAGGTAATATTCCTTAGAATGTTCCTTTGGGTGAGGAAAAAGGTAATTTACAAATTAAAAAAAAAAAAAAATTGTGTAAAAAGGATAAAGAATATTCCATGGGAATATTCCCTTTGATTAGAGGAAAATTAGTCTAATTGCTAATTAAACAAGGTTTAATTTATGCAATTAGGGGATTAGAAGAATTAAAGAGACGTTTATTAAACTAGATGATTTAATAAATGGGGGAGTGGTGCAAGAGCACCCCATAGTTCACCTAGGAAAGTTGATTAGAAGGCCATGATTTGGCAATTTGTTTAGGCCAAATGTAGCAATCTCCTCCTACCCACTGTACCTTGTGTACGGGCTTGTCAGAAATGTGGCTAGGCTCCATGTCTATAAATAGGTTAGGGTTAGGAGTCTGTAGGAGTCAAGGAATCATGGAGAAAGTCTTATCATAGGCGAGCTTGATAGTGCTCAGCTAGGAAAGACAGGTAGTGCTAAGCACTTGGTTTGCAGGGGTGACCTTTCCCTGTCAAGGCACGGTGTGGAGAGGTAGATAGATGCCTTGCAAAAACTTGGCATGAAGGAGGAGGCTTCATTAGTCCATTTGGTGGTTGAATAAACTGACAGTTTGTTGTGTGGTCAGGAAATGGCTTTTAAAAGGCCTAAATTGCCAAATGGAGGGTTATGGCTATGTACGGATGGATGAGGTTTAAGACTCCAAAAATCTTTGAGAGGCGGGCATAGGCTCTAAGAATCTCAAGGAAAAATTGGTGGTGCTTTGGAGAACTTAGAAGAACAGACCTAATTTCTCGGAGATGAAGACCTAATTGGGGCTCATGGGCTAGTAGCCTTTTTAACCCTAGATGAGGGTTTGGTGAAAGCGATGAAAAGGTGGAGTTTGGTGAACCTTCAAGAACCCTAGGAGGATGGTTTGAAGCTATTCAAGACATCTCTACACCCATACAAGAACTAATTGAGTGTTGAGAATAGGTTAGCCTTTAGGGTAGATTAAGGGCTAAGGAAGAGTTGAAGCATTGCACCAAGGTTGGCTTGGTTGGTAGGATTGGACTTGATAGTTGGGTTGGCAAGGTGAACCAGGGGAACCTACGCAAGCAGTAGGTCCTATAGGTTAAGGTGGTGAAGCAAAACACCAAGGAGGTCTTGCAAGCAAGACCTAGAGCAGGAATTAGTGATTGATTCCTCCAACTTCCCTATCAGGGAGAGAGATGAAATGATATTTAATTAAATAACTTATGGTTATTTAATTAAATAAGATGAATTAAGAGATTAAATTAAATATTTTAATTTATTTAATTTAATGAGATGAATTGTTAGTGCGAAAAGAGATGAATTAACCCAATTTAAATAATTAGGCCAATAGATGAAAATGATGTAATTAATTAATTAGCTAGGCTAATTAAATTAATTAAGCAAAAAGAGGATGGATTAAAGAGGAAATGATGTTAGTAAATCTATTTTAAGTGTATGACATCGATTAGGACATTTTTCAGTACTTATATTTTTCCCCTCTTTGAAGTGAGGTACCTGCTGCTTCAGTTCAAAGACCAACACTTTTCAGATAAAAATGTTGCCCGAATCAAAAAATAATTTTTATTTTATTTTTTAGATGCCCTAATGGAAGGATAAAATTGACTCCCTACCCCCTCGAGAAATCGGGAAAAAAATTTGAATTTTGGGTTGATTTCTTGACAAAGGTTCAAAAGCTGCCCCAAGGGTTCAGAAAGGTTCCGAGATGCAAGAATAATGCAAAAATGCAAAAACCAATGAAAAATTAGGTCCAGATTGGAAAAATTGGTGAAAATGATAATAAACCCCATTATTAAGGTTAAAATAGGGAAAAACCCCTAATTTTCTAGCTTAAATAGGCCAAGAGGGATCATTTTCAATTCATTTGTGCATTCACACTTAAGAAATTTTTGCGATTTGAGCTTTGAACCTTCGATGAAATGGTGCATCATGATCTTCCCTGATACATCTCTGATCGAGTTCGTGAGTTCCAGTGGCTTCCAGGCATAGGACCACCGATATGTGATTCAAAACCTGATTTGAAATTTGAAATTTCAATGCATTTATTAGGCATTAGAATTTAGATTCTAGCAGCGTCGCTATATAGCGACATCCAAATGATTTATAGCGATGCATATGTATATGGTGACGCTTCTTTTGATTTAAAATTAGGGTTTCTAATTTTAAATGGAGAAGCGGGCCTATCTAGTGACACACTTGTCGATTTAAAAGTTAGGGTTAGGTCATGCCAAAAGATAAATCATGACGCCAACTTGTTTGGCGATGCATTTTCTAATTTGAAATTTGAAATGCATTGGGCATTGCTATTTGGATTTTGAATATAGCAGCGCTATTGTAAATAGCGATCCTATTGTGATTTCTAAGCCGAAAATTCCAAATAACTTGAAATTTTGATGATTTCCTGATGTCGTGCACTTCATGGATGTAGGAGGTCTTCCCACCATTTATGTCGAGGGAGCATAGGCCCATAGTTCTCAAGAGATTAGGTGATCTTTTAGAGTTGCACCAAGAGCGCCTGGGAGAGATTGGATTGTGGTACATTGCATACGCACCTATTATTAGGACCCATTTGGCTATGATGATAGCTCTGTGTGAGAGATGGCATAGTGAGACCTTGTCTTTCCACCTTCTAATGGGGGAGGCGATAGTTATTTTGGAGGACATGTGGCAGATATTGTGTTTTCCTATCCATGGTGACCGCATGATTTACAACCCTGATGTCAAATTCAATGCTCATTTAAAGGTGATGGAGATGAACTAGATCACATTGGTCACATCACAAATTTATTTAGAGACATACAAAGGTCACATGCCGACCTTCAGATTGATCATTGCAACCATCATTTCAGGTTTGGTGGCTCCAGATAGATGGGGAAAATTTTTAGTCTAGGATGGGGTTTGGCATGGCATAGATGTTGTATAGGAGGACTCTTTTTTCATGGGGGCCCATGATGTTTGCCTTCCTATATCATGATTTGTATGATTTCTTTTACTGTGATGGGAGAGCCCTTGGTGTAGGTGTTACTCTTCTTCATATCTAGGCATGTGAGCAAATTTCCATACTTTGAACCATTATACAAATGGCAGACATGGAGCTAGATGATCCCATCATATCAAGATATCGAGGTGCCATCGCGCTAAGGGACACTAGACAAATTGGGCTCCCGTACTAGAGACAGGTGATTGATGATATGACTGTTTTCCACTGGTTCCCATGGTTGCAGATGTTGCCATGGTTTGATGATATACAATAGTTATACTTCACCAGACAAACCCATTACATGCAGGGTCAAAAGCATGCCATGATTGAGTGGTACCTTCCTAACAGGGTAGCCAAATAGTTTGGTTATGTACAGGATAGGCCTGACGATGCTTATAGAGCCATTTTTGCTAGATTGACTAGAGAGGTTCCCACATGGGGACTGACAATTCCGGCTCTAGACATTGTTGATAGCTTCCAATAGTTAGGTGCCTAGCCTTGGGCATATGATTAGGGTTAGCCCATAGTGCAAACCACTCCAGCGTATGATGCATGGTGCATCCCTACAAGGTGACTTAAAGATCCAACAGGTGCTCCTCCCAAAGGGATACCACAAGGAAGAGTTGCCAGGGGTAGGGGATGGGGAGGCCAAGATGGCCAAGATGGATAGGTTCTAGGGGTTCCTCTGGTTATACAACAACAACCTCCAGTAGTTCAGTAGTAGCCAAGACCACCACCACCACCACTAGATGCATAAGATGTGCAGATTCAGTAGCTGCAACAGCAAGTGTAGGCATTGGCGGGTGAGCGGGACCAAGCCTGTCAATAGGTTTTGGCTCTTACTACTGAGCGAGACTAGGCTCAACAACAAGTGATCATGGTGACAACTAAGAGAGATGCAACACTACAAAGAGTACAGGCTGTTACTAGAGAGAGAGATTAGGAGGTGGCAAGGCGGTAGCAGATTGAGGTTATGGTGGCAACCACAAATGGATGGACCATATTAGTGTGTTTGTATAAAGAGGCTATCATAGAGGTTGCATATTACAGGAAACATTACCACTAGGATGTTCTAGCAGCTCTTCATCAGCTCAATTTTTCATAGGGAATTGATGCACATCCCCATGCAGAGGATCAGCCTGAGAGGTAGGCTAGGGAGGGTAGTAGCCACCAGGTCTAGCTTTTTGATGTATATAATTTTTTTGATTTTTCCCCATTCTTTATACTGATATACATTCATGGGCTCATTTTTGATAGCCTCGTGGATATTGTACTTATCATCGATGTACATACATTGATCCATATTTTGTACCATGACACATTTTTTTGATATATATATATATATGATATGAATATGGATGATTCATGCTATGATGTGTTGAATTTATTTCATGTATGGATGATGTATGGATGCTTATATATTATCATGTATGGATGCATTTTATTTTATGCCTATGTGAAATTTGATGATCATGATATGGATGGATACAATGTTATATTCTTTTTCATTATCTTTTCACGATATGATATGGATGGATGATTATGATATGCAAATGATATGGATGCATTTCTTTTTGTATATTTTCTATGCATTTTTTAATGTATGCATATGGATGTATGGATGAAAATTCTTATGATATGCAATGATTTAAGATGCTTAGAATAACAAATCTATATTATTCATCACAACTCAAATGATAATGAAAAATGTATGATGTGATATGATCATGAGATGTATGATTATGCTAATGGATGCAATGATTATGATATGATTATGAGATGCATGTATGCTAATGGTTTGTGGATGCAGGGTGGATGTATTGATGATGTTTTGTTGAGTTTCATGATACTAGGTTAGTGTGGAGAGAAGATAGAAGAATAAAGAATGAACAACTGTTGCTGATGATGTTTGCTTCAAAAGATCCAACAAGTCTTTGATCCATCAAGACTTTATTAGAGATGTTGACAAGACAATGTGAAATGCAGGATGAAATGAAAAATGGGATGCTCACACTTCAGGATTGGGATTTTCCGTCTTTCCTTATTGTTTGATATAACACATAGACACGATGCATCAAGGTATTGATAACCAGGATGGTGTTGTATCTAGTGTAATGGACTTTGTCTTGATAAGTAGATAGGATAGTTCTTGTTCACATCTTGACATATGGAAACATCGTTGGAATGCAAGTTAGAAGTTTAGAACATATTGGACCAAAGCATACGTAATAGTCAACAACATACTCCAAATGACCTTCCTACACACAACTAACCAAGTATGCGCCAAGATTATTTTACAAGAGCCTCCACAAGCACAACAAACAAAAGATAATGATCGATGCCCCATTCCTTTCTCTCTAATTTTTTTTGTTAGACATCATCGAGAGGTCCTCAGAATGTATCATTGAGATAAATCATAAGAAAAGATTAAAGACAAACAGTCAGTGTTATTTATAGCTCTTGCCGAGTTTAAGTTTAGCTTAAAGTGATATATGATACTGATGTCCATCACAGGAAGGATACATCCTAGGACATGTTGATAAGAGGGTTGTTTGATGTTAGGATGATGATGCTAAGATGAGTAGTTGCTATAAACTTCATTGACACATTTACCTATTATTTAGACTCTAGATTTTGACTTTTGGGTTCACACTTTACCACTTGCTATATTTGTTTTCTACTTGTTTCGACAAAGGTTGAAGGTGACGATCATTTATTATGGGTGAAAGCGAGATGGGATGGATGGGTTTTTTTTGGTATTTTATAGAATATTTCAATGTTTTTTGGCATTTTGAAATGTTTTGAGGATGTTTTTGGTCTTTTTGAAAGTTTATGTGGATGTTTAGGTTTTTCTAATTTTCTGAGGTTGTTTAGGGTTTTCTGAATGTTTTGAGGCTCTTTAGGTCTTTTGAACATTTGTTATTATTTTTTGAATTTTCCATTTTTGAATGTTTTTGGATTTTCAAAATATTTGGATGTTTTTGGGATTTTTTGAGATATTTGGATGTTTTTGGATTTTCAAAATATTTGGATGTTTAGGGTTTTCTAGGTTTCTGAGTTTCGACCAAGAACCTGACCTAGGGGACTTGGGGCCTGATCAAAGATTAGCCTTTCCTATGCTATACACACAAAGACCATGTAGTTTGATTGACTCAACCCATTTACAAGACAAAAATATGAACATGTGAGAGACGACAACTAATTACAAAGAATTACCAAAGGACTAACCTAGGGTGTCTTAGGGGCACATCAATGACGGCCTTACCTATGTTCAAGCTGAGAGACAACATAGTTTGACAAGAGGACATTGTTTTTTGGATTTTCAATGTTTGACCTTTTTAGAGTTTTTGATGTTTTCTGGATGTTTTGGATTTTGACTTTACAATTTTCTAAATGTCTTTGGATTTTCACTATACAGGATTTTGCAAATGTTTTTGGTTTTTCTAGATAAGATTTTATGAATGTTTTTGGTGTTTTCTGAGATAATATGTTCCATGACCTCAAGATATACAAGAACCTGATTGTGACACAACGAAATGCCCCCAGTGTGATATGTTAGCCTACTTTGATAAAGGTAGGATAAATTGACCTTGGGAATATGCCAAGTAGTGCTAAAGAGTTCATGATACCTTATAGTAACAAGCCATGATAAGGATGCAGATGAGGGATGAATGGCGATGCAAATAATGATAGGCCAAAAGAGCCAAAGAATAGATGAAGATGCTTTATTTACGCAAGGTGCTTGTTTGCCAGGTTTTCACAAAAGTACTTTCCCAAAGCACCACCTAAGTGGTTTTCACTAGAGGATATTTTTTTCTTTACTTTTTTAATCCTTTTCCTTATTTTTTTGGATTTTGATCTTTTTTTAATTTTTTTGTATTTTCTGATTTACACCCTTCATGTTTAGGCATAAATTTTTTTGAGGTGCAAGCTGTTGATTGGCTCCTGCAAGGGTTCACCTTCAGGGGTTGACAGTTGATATTCTCCTAATCTGTAGCTTGTTGTGATGACAAAGGGACCCAACCAGTTAGGCTCAAACTTTCCTTTCTTGTCTTGATTTGGAAGGTTCTTCTGATTTTGATATAAGAAAATATCTCCTACCTGGAATGACCGACATTTGATTCTCTTTTTATAGATTTGTTTCAGTTAGTTTTGGTATACTTGAAAGTGATTAAGGGTGTCAAGATGACATTCATCCACAAATTCTAGCTCATTTATTTGACACTTTGTATTCCTCCTTAGTTATCAGATTCTTTAGTGATACTCACAATGATGGGAGCTCAACCTCAATTAGCAAGATAGCTTCTGATCCATAGACCGGGGAGAAAGGGGTTGCACCTATAGGCATGCGAATACTGGTTCGATAAGCACAAAGAGTAGGATTTAGCTACAAATGCTAGTCACAACCAACATGATTAACTATTTTCTTTAGTATTTTCAAGATAGTTTTGTTTGTTGCTTCTACTTGGCCATTTCCCTGGGGATAGTACGAGGTAGAGAATCAGTGTTGGATATTGAATCTTCGGCATAGCTCTTTCACATCCTGATTATTGAATGGTGTTTCATTGTCTGAGATGAGGGTTTGTGGTACACCATAATGGAAAATTAGGTAACTCGGGATAAACTTGGCTATCTACTTCACTTTTATGTAGGTTATAGGAATGGCTTCAACCCACTTAGTAAAGTACTCAATGACGGTTATGATAAAATTATGGCCATTGGATGAGGTTGGAGTGATTTTTCCTATGAGGTCAAGTCCCCACTACGAAAAAGGCCATGGTATAATATTTGGTTGTAAATCTTGAGCTGGAGCATGAATTAGATCCCCATGCTATTGACATTGGATGCATTTCTGCACATATTGATGAGCTTCTTTTTCCATGATTGGCCAATAGTACCCCGTCCTCAACAGTTTCTTAGCTAAGGTCATGCCACTAGTATGGGACCCACACATGCCATTTTGTACTTCTTTGAAGGAAGTTAAGGCTTCCTCTTGGTTAATACATCATAGTAATGTCCCTTCAATGCTTCAACAATAAAGGGTATCACCTAGGATCACAAATTGGGATTCCTTTTTGACAAAGGTCTTTTTAAGGTTCAAGGTGATATCTGATGGAAGGGTTCCTTTGTTAAGGTAAGTAAAGATTTCATGGTACCATGGGGATCTAGGACCAACAATGAAACACACAAATTTAGATTTAGGGATTTTGAAAGTTGGTACGAGAAGTTGTTCTACAAAGAATTCACATTGGAGAACGTTGTTTGACATGTCTAGTAGTGATTCAATTGTTGCCATGGTGTTTGCTGCTCTATTGTTCATGTGAGGAATCTGCTCAAAATTTATGTCTATAAAAATATCTTTGAGATTCTCCACTATCTTCTTAGAAGGAGTGAGCTTGTCATCTTTAGTTTGATAGTCATCATTGACTTGGTTGATAACCAGTTGTGAGTCTTCATAGACTTCATCTCTTGTATCTGCCACTGAATTGTTATCTTGAGACCTTTGATAAAGGCTTTGTACTCAACAATGTTATTGGTACATGGGAATGATAGCCTGTAAGATTTTGGGATGCAATCACCTTGGGGGGTGATGAAAAGAGCGCTTGCTCCTAATCCATGTTTGGGTGAACGATCCATCAAAGTCCATCTTCCACTGAGCTATGAGGTTAATAAGGAACACTGATTCATCAAGAAACTTAGATATCGAAGGGTTCTCATCATGGATGGGTGCTTTTGCTAGCTAGTCTATGATCACTTGTCCTTTGATTGCTTTGTGCTCCACATACTCTATGTCAAACTCTGTCAAGATCATTACCCATTTAGCCATTCGTCCTATGAGGGTTTCTTCGGATAACAAATATTTTAAATGTCAAACTCTGTCAAGATCATTACCCATTTAGCCATTCATCCTATGAGGGTTTCTTTGGATAACAAATATTTTAATGGATCAATCTTCGTGACGAGCTTGATTTGGTGTGACAACATGTAATTCCTAAATTTTTGTGAAGTGAAAACTACTGCTAGACATGCTTTCTCAATGGGTGAATAGTTCATTTCATAGCCTACCAAGGTTTTGCTAATGTAGTAAATGGCTCTTTCTTTTTCATTCTCATCATGTTGTGATAAAAGAGCTCCTAGTGCTACTGGTGTTGTTTAGATATACAGGATCAATGGCATGTTTGGTATTGGAGGCATGAGCACTAGAGGTGTTAGTAGATATTCCTTGATCTATTGGAAAGATTTATCACATTTTTCATCCCATTTGTAAGTTATCCCTTTATGGAGAAGAGGTGAAAAGGGATGAATCTTATCTGATAGTTGGGTTTTGAACCTTCTAATAGAATGCAACCTTCCTTTTAATCCTCTCATTTTTTTCAATGTTTGTGGTGGTTCCATTTCTAGGATGGATTTTACCTTTGCAGGATCAATTCTATCCCTCTTTTTGAAATGATAAAGCTAAGAAGTTTCCCTGATGTGACCTTAAACACACACTTTTTTGGATTTAGTCATACCTTGTATTCTTCAAGTGTGTCAAAGATAGGTCCTAGGACTTGTATGTGCTCACTTCTCTTCTTTTATTTTTCCAAAATATCATCCACATAATCTTCAACTATTTTTTGGATCATGTCGTGAAAGATGAGGGTCATTGCTCTTTGATAAGTATCTCTTTCATTCTTCAACCCAAATGGCATCACATTCTAGTAGTAGATTCCCCATGGACAAGTAGCAAAGGTAGCTTTATGTTGATCCTCTTTGGAAATTATGATTTGATTGTAACCTAAAAAGACATCCATGAGTGACAAAATTTCATGCCCAGTTGTTAAATCCATAATGAGATCGATGTTGGGAAGAGGGAAATCATCCTTTAGACATGTCTTGCTCAGATCTCTGAAATTAGTGCATATTCTGATGCCCCCAATGGGTTTTGAGACTGGTACCAGGATTGAAACCCACTCAGGATATTCTATCAATTGGATGAATCCAACATAAAAAATATTTTGTAGTTCCAGTTTAACTAAGAGTGCTATCTGAGGGTGCATCTTCCTTAATTTATGCTTGACTAGTTTGGCGTCAGGACAAACTGCTAAGTGATGTACAACCACTTCTGGATCAAGGCCTGGCATATCTATGTATGACCATGAAAAGTTATCTCTTCTCTCTTTAAGGAATGATACAAGGTTATTTTGTTCTTCTTCTAACAAGGATTCAACATAAAAAGTGATCTTGGGCGCTTCTTTTATTCCCACATTGACTGGGGTAGCCTTTTCTACTAGTACCACTGAATTCTCTGGATGCATTGCACTAAGGGGGAGATTGAATCCCTCATCCTTGGGTGCCTCAAAGAGGTTTTCACCATCGTATGCATCCTTTTTTTTACTATTTTGGGACCAGAGAGTGCCACTAGGTGGTTTTCACTCAAGGATCTGCATGTTAATTTCATTTCATTTATTTTTGCGACTGAAGGATTCAATCATCTCCCCATAGTATTCCCCTATATCGAGATCTATGTTGAAGCATGCTTTGTGATCTTCCCATGATAATTTGTCTCAGAGTCCCATGAATTCTGAGATCCTTTCATCATTTTTGAATAAATCTAGAACCAGTGGTCCTTGTTGGTCCATGTCAATGAGTTGTGGATATACTAGGCGTATTTTAGTTGTTTGTTCATTTGAGACAAATGATGTTATGGATATCATGAAGAGGTTTTTGTTCTCAAATAGGTCAAGAACATCAAGGGGAAAGTCATCTAAGGTTGTATCACACAATGTAGGTGACCAAGAGGAAGTCTCGACTCATTTAGTAGCAATACCTTTACCAATAAGTGTGACCTTTCTAGTAGTACAACCTAAGCCAAGATTTTTTAGTTGTTTCTCAGGAACGATGGGTTCTATTAAACCATTGGCATTTTGACCTAGCTTCTCATTCTTGTTATACCCAATACTCTACATTAGTTATAGACCTTTGTTGTCATCTTCCATGGGAAGAACAGGAACAAGTTGTTCATCTTGATAGAGTAGTTTAGAGATTTCTTACTCATTGATGTCTTCTTGATTCAATTCTCCCCACTTGGTGAAGGTAGTAGTTGTCATCTTGATTGTTTCTAGTTCTTTGGTGCTAGATGTTGGTTTCCTGTGAGATTGAGGAGAAATAGGTAACTCTCCTAAGATAAAGATGTCTTTCAATATTTTTTAGCTTCCACGACCATCATCTTGGATTACTGCTTTGACATCAGGTATTCTTTTCACAATAGGTATTTTTTATGCTAAGGTAGAGGCTAGAGATGATGGGTCAACAAATGAGCTTGATGGTGTAGGTCCTTCATCATTTTTGGGTATTTGTGGGATCTTATAAAACTTGGCCTCAAGACTCTTGTCATAGTAGAAAGGCTGAGGATCTCCCTAGATAATGATTTCTCTTCCCTCAAAAGGAAACTTCACACATTGATGATAAGTTGAGGCTACAGCTTTCAAAGGATGGATCCAAGGTCGGCCAAGTAGTATGTTGTATGGAAGATCAAGGTCAAGTACTTGGCATGTAGTTTCTACAATAAGAGTTCCCACTTGGATTGGAAGTACAATGATTCCTTGTGATACCCATTCTTGGTTGTCATATGCTCTGATGGTAGTACTCTTTGTATTCTTAATAATATCTTCTGAATAGCCTAGATTCTTGATCAACTATAGGGTACAAATGTTTAGACCAACACCTCCATCTACCAAGACTCTTTTGATCTTTTTTTTTATGAATGAAAACCTCAAGGTGTAAAGCATGGTTATGAGATGGTTGTGATGGTAAATCTTGCTCAAAGAAGGTGAGAATATGGTTGGCGATATTCCCTACCATAGCTTGAAATTGATCAGTATCAATGTTCTTAGGAACGGATGACTCAGACAAGGATTTTTCTAGTATTTCCCTATGTGCAGGAGATAACCTTAAGAGTTCTAAGATTGATATCTGAGCGGCGGTCTATTTAAGTTGATTTACAAGATTGTACTTGCTAGGATTAGATGCGAGAAAACTAGGCTGTGTCCTAGATTGAGTTGGGAAATCTCCTTGAATAATTATTTTTCCATGTTGTGTGGTTTACTCCACATTCTGTACTAGCTCCTTTTATGGTGACAACAGTGATAACACTATCATAGGAGGAAACTACATTGGAATAAGTATGATGAACATTGGTGTAATCCTTAACTTTTTCATTGTTGTTTTCTTTGTTATGATCTGTACTGTCGAAAAATGGACCCTTCCCATTTTCACGGTCTTTTAGGCCTTGTTTCATAGTGTTGGAGCTATGTTGCTTTGATTTTATGATGTATCTTGGCTTGAACATGCTTATTTTGGTGCTAAAACTTAAAGAACGACATCTTGTGAAGGTGTTGTGAAGTGTTGTAAGACATTTCTACATTCTTCTAGACTCTATTTAATGCAATCACCTAAAAACTACCTTTTCACACATCAAAAATTCCTATTTTAAAGTGTTTTAAAGTATTGTAACAATATTTCACACTTTCTAGGCATATTTTCACTATTTACACCTTTCTCACACTTTATTTTATCTTTTTATGCCCTCATATGCTTATATTAAGTGTATTTTTGGGTCCTATCTAGACAAACGACATTAAACATGACATATTTCCCAACATTTTGCTATGGGTCCCAGGTGGGACTCATTCACCAAGGGTGGCGAATGAGTCCCCCTTGGCCCTAAATTCAAAAAATTTCAAAATTTCTTTTAGGATTTTACTCAAATTCACTTCATGTCGACCTGTGATGAGGTATGAATAGATAGTAAGGCACAAGATTTGTATAAATATGTGATTTTAACCTCATTTTACATCTCCTAACACATTCAAGCAATCTCCCATTCACTCATTCATTCAAGCAATCTTCAAGCACTCAAGCATCTTGCATCATCAACTCAAGTACTTTCAAGCACTTTGGAGCAGCCATTGACATCACTTCAGATTTGCATATTCAAGGATGTGGTAAGTTTGAAATACTTTCATGTTATTCATTTATCATTTCATTTACATGTCATTCATTTCTATAGGATTTGATTAGCAAAGTGGGGTTTGACCAAGGAAAACCCCTATTCACTAACACTCCAACATTTTTCCCCTTTGCATTTGTCTTTGTAGCCTTTGTTTTGTATATTTGATAGGTTTAAAGGTATTGAAAAGTGGATTTCAAGTCAAGTAGTCTCTTCAAATCAATTCATCATCTATTCAAGCAATTTGAGTGACTTTCAACCCGTTTTCTGTAGAATTGACCCTGACAACTTGATATTCAATCATTTCCAGATCTGAAGAAACAATGTTGACCTTTGACTTCTCAAGAATCTTGGGGAGGATTGATTCACCAACCTTGGTGAATGAGTCCCACCTAAAATTTGAAAATCCAATTTTTTTCAGAAATCAACTCCCGGCTGTCAGAAATCAGATTCTGACACTTTTTCACCAGTCGGAGGACTAATTCGCCACCCTTGGCAAATCAGTCCCATTGTGAAAAAAAAATAAAAATCATTAGCATTCTAGACACTCCATAAAGCTCATACAACATCCAGGTGCACTCGAATTTGACCCAGTACCTTCTGTTCTGCATATTTCTTTCAATTTCTTCATATTTCATAGTTGTTTGCATATCACAATGTGTTTTCAAAAATAGCTTAAATTGCACTTTAACATTCATTTTAGATCATATTAATCATTCAATTGCATTTATATTAGTTCATTTACATCATATTCTATTGCATACATCCTAATTTGAATGAAGCATATGCATTTTAGGAACCTAATCTTTCTCTTTCTAGGTGAAAAATCTTAGGAAGAGAGCAAGCATTTTGGGTTCCTAAAATCTATGGTTCATTTTGGTGAACCCGACTCTTGAACATTTTAAAACTTCTAATTGCATTCATATCTTTCATCCTAGTTTACATTTGCATTGACATTCAATTAGGACATTGAATTGGTTATTGCATTCTAGGACCTTTCATTTTGCATTAGTGAAAAATTTATTTAGTTCTCATTCTTGCATTCAAATTCATTAAAAAAACTAAAATTCCGCATTCTGTGCCTATTGTTTCCTTCTAAAAAGCATTTAAATCATTCTTAAAATTTTGAAAAACACAAAAAAATTGCATCCTGGGACTCATTCGCCACCTAGGGCGAATTAGTCCCTCTACACATTTTAGACAATAATTCTGCATTGTTTTTAGCATTTTTCTGCATTTCTGTTTTCTGTATTCATATCTCCATTACAGTTAGCAGATCTTCTATTATTTTCATTTTACATTCTTAGAAAATCTTTCATTTCCATCCACCTTTCCTTTGTGGTACTTGCATGAGTGTTTGGTGCCCTATTGATAATACTTTAGTGAGAAGAAGTTCTAGACTCATGGCATCCCACGACAGCACTTTAGTTGTGGACCTTTGGATCTCATGAGCTCCTACTCTTGGTATGGACAATGGTGCGTTAGGCCCTGAAAATACCACTTCCATGCCTTCCCCTTTTCATCCTATGCATGTTGTCAATCAAAAAAAGTCTCTCCCACAAGAAAAGGTTATTAACATTCATGAGGACTTTGAACATTTACAACAAGGCTTGTCACTTGAAAAGATTTCCACCACTGCTATACCTGCTATTGAGAACCATCATTGCTTAATTGAAAGTGATGATGGCTTGCAAGTGTTCAAAAAAATAGCCAAGATTTACAACAAACATTCCTATCACCCAAGGAGCATCTCAAGTTCCTCCTCCTCCAACTATAGCTTCCATACCAACTTACACCATTCCGCAAGTCCATACAACTTTACATAAATCCAATTATGTCACTACTTCTTTCCCGATTTCCACTAGCATTCCTACTTATTTTGTGGCATCACAACCTCCTTCCACCACTTTCACATCCCTCACTATTCCTTCCACTTCTCCTAACATCACCTACACTCCATCACCATTATCCTTATCCCTTCATGACACAACTCCTTAACACTGTTTCATCCATGTAACACCAACTTGCCACCATTACTCAAGCTCAAGCCACTCCACCCACATATATTGTTTGTAACCGCCCCTTATCATTAGAAATCTTACGTACCCCAATGCCACAAGGGATATAAATGTTGAGATTTGAGAAATATGGAGGAAAAGGAGATCCTATCAACCATGTCAATGCTTTTACTACCTTGTGTTGTGACTTTGTCCTTGATGATAAACTTTTAGCAACTCTTTCCAAGGACCTTGAAAGACACTACCTTAGAATGGTTTTCCCACTTGCCTAATCATTCCATTCATTCATTTAATGAATTGGTGGAAGCTTTCATTAATCACTTTCAAGTGCACATGACACCTAAAAAGATAACGACTGATCTTATGCAATGTAGACAAAACACTGACAAAAAAGTAATCGATTTCATCTCTCGTTACCAGTCTTTATATGCTCAAGTTGATGTCCAAATTCCAGATGCACATTTGCAGAAGATTTTTATTGAGAATTTGCACACTAACCTTCAAGATAAGCTTACGATGATGAAATTCCCTTCATTCAAGCATTTATGTATGACCCTATGTGAGTATCAAAATTCGGTTTCAAGTTGCGAGTCAAAATCCACTTCTAGCCAAATTGACAAAACTGAAAAGAACAATCAACACCAAAACAACACAAACTTTTCACAAACCTAGCCGAGGTTTCTTAGAATTTAGTTCACCTCCACCACCCCAACCACAACCAACTTCCCAAGTTCAGAATTCCATGGCCACCTCTAAAATAGTTGTGCCTTATCATTATGGTGATCCAAACAGACATTTCACTCCTTTACCTTACACCCTCCACCAAACAATGAATCAACTCATCCAAAAAAACATGCTTACCTTACCACCTATTTTACCACTTGATCCTAATCAACCCCTACCTCCTACTTTCAAGCCTAATGCTTATTGTCATTGCCATCATCAAAATGGCCATGACACTAAACATTGCAAGCATCTTAAACATCTAGTTCAGGACCTCATTGATTCGAGTGAATTGACCATTATGGGTGTTAATGATCAAGGCAATAAGTCCGTTGCACCCCCTAACCAAAATCTTCAAATCTTTACCAGCCCTATGCCTAAGCACACTACCTCATTTTTCAAGGCTAGTGAACCTTCAAAGCCTAGTGTAATGACTATTGATACACACAATGAACAACCCAATACATCTCCTCCTATGACTCAAGCTAGTCCTATGGATAAACTTGTCGCCATGATAGGCGTTATCCCTCGCAATGGCCAAACCACTCAATCTCTTGATATTACTTTTTTTGCTAAAGACATACTACCAAAGCTTCCTGATGGTACTCTTTACCTAGCCGGTAGAATCTATGATAAACCTACTAATGGGATATTAATAGATCCCACTTGTGGTGAGAATATGATCACAGAAGAATTTCTAGTATAACATGATCTATATCAAGATAACTATGATCCACTGACTGCATGGATTAAAACACATCAAGGTTTTGCATGCCCTACAATTGGATCAATCGTGCAACCTTTACATATAGGACCTAAGACTTTGGAGGTAACATTTTCTATTATTCCACAATCTGAACAATTTTGTTTATGGCTTGGCCTTCCTTGGCTTCACTCAATGAAAAAGGTCCCATTAGTCATTCACAAGTGCTTAAAGTTTATGCATGGCAATGAGGTATTCACCGTACACCATAGTGGCTTTAATCCTTTATCTTCCAAAGGGAACTTTTCATTAGAAGCCTTTTGGCCTGCACCCATCGAACCTATCACCCCTTGAATGAACTTCTTTTACATTGCTTATCAAAAGTTTAAAGCTAAAAAGATTGTTGAATTATCTATTCATAGCACATATTCACCCACCTTCACTCCTCCTATCCTCGATGAAACCATGATTATACCTGAATCTAATATTGAACAAAAATTCACACACTCTGAACAATCTTCTCAGCCATCATCTAAATGACCAAGAGACCAAGAAATAACTGCTGCCTCACTCCCTCGTATCAAACAAGTGTATAAAGTGAAAGAGAAAGTGATTGATCCTTCCTCTTCATTTTCTCCTACTCTTCCCCTTTCGGAAGTAGACAAACCTATATCAACTCAATCCACTTTGACACCTCAATAATTGCTACAAAATCAAATTAAACGCAACCATGGTGCTAGGGAACAAAGACATCATCATCGTCTCCTTGCTCGTCAATCTTGCCGAACAGAAAATAAAGAAAATCAACCTATACCCTTGATAGAAGTAATAGATGATCATCTTCCTTTTCCTAAGCAACCACATGACTCCTATACCACCATCAAACCAAAATGAACATATTCAACAACCAACACTTTTGGTACATCCATCCTTAGAAATCACCCTTTGTCCTCCTGTCATTATTAATCTTGATGATGATGATGGAGATGTGGCGATTGCTAACTTAGATGAAAAAATAAACAATGAATTAAACTCTTTATTTTCCTCTACAATGAGCTTAAATGATAAATCTTCTCCACCAAGTGAAGAACCTGGTACAACCCCTAGTTCGACACTTGTGATTCCTTCTTTGGACAGTCAATCACCTTCGCATTCCATTGAACATGATTGGGAGGAAGATGACTTGATGGATGACTTGCACTTTCCTACTTAATATTTTCTTCTAATTCATTTTCCTTTTTCTTTTCATGTGCATATCGTATTCCCCCGTATCGTGTGTTTGATGTTTCCTTCTCTTTCTACACTTCTTCTATGTGTATCTCTATTCTTCTATTTGTCATACTTTTACTTTTTGCTTTTTGTTTTATGTTTTCCTTTGGGGATGATGAAAAGAATAGAGACGCCCTAAGTCTCTTCCATGTTGACCCAAAGGGTCCTTGTCTTTTTCATTTTTGTTTTGTGTTTTCCTTTGGGGATGATACAAAGCATAGAGACACCCTATGTCTCCTCCATGTTGACCCAAATACCTCCTTCCTTTTTCTTTTCCTTTTCACCTTTGTCTTTTCTTATGGTTTTCCCTTTTGGGGATGACACAAGGCATTGCGACTGAAATGTCTCCTTCATGTTGACCCAAAAGCTTTTTCATTTTTTTTTGTCTTTTTGCTTTGTGTTTTCCTTTTGGGGATGATTCAAAGCATTGAGACCACAATGTCTTTTCCATGTTGACTCAAAACGAACTTTTCTTTTCCTTTTCTTTTTCTCTCTTTGTGTCATTCTTCCAGTTCTATGTGCTTTGGGGAATGACCCCAAATCCATAGATCCCTTATGTGTTTGGTGTGCTTTCTTTTCTGGGGGGCAACTCCCTTCTTTCTTTTCTTTTCCTTTCTCCTTGACATGACACAACTTAACTTCAAAACATATGACTTGGCATAGAGCTTTTCAAGTTGGCTCTCGTGTCTTGTTTTTCTTTCTTGCATTTTCTTTTCTTCTCTACTTTCAAGTAATTTCTCACATAATGATGTGTAGCAATTCCTTTAAAGTGGGGGGAATACATTACCATTATTTCATTTTCATTCTTAGCGAAGCCTTGTCATTTGTGTGATGCGTTTGTCACTTTGTGGATGACATTGGGTGTGATGTCTTTCACAAGGGTGATCTTTCTTGGCATATTGCATTCCTCCTAGTGGTTTGAAGTTACACACTGCATCCCCTGAGTTGTGAATATACTATTCTCTAATTGGTCCTCTTTTGGAGACATTAGACACAATGTTCCCTAAGTGACTTACCTTGCATAAACTGAACAAGACTCCTTTGAACATATTACACATAACATTCTCATTCAGCCACCTTACATAACACAACTTGCATGCCTGTGGAGATATCTTAATTGTTTGGCCACCTTGCATAACAAAAATTGCATGCCTATGGTGCCATCCTATTTTTGAAACTTAAACCAACATTTTCATTTTCTTTGGCTTTGTGGCACCTTGTTAAAGTTATCGAATAGGTATAGCTTTAGCATGGTTGAGCGGGAAGCCCAACTAGCGGCATGACTTTTCCCCATAGCCACTTTTGTTTTTGTTTGTGAGTGCATACCAACTAGCCTATGTATCTTACTTTTTGGGCTTTCTCACCCCGCAGACAACTATTTTTCGTGGCCCCAGAGTGAGTTCACTTTTTCTCTTTTTCAAACAACCAGCCTAGATCTCTTTTCACAACTAGTTGGATTGATGATCAAAGCTTCACTCAATTCCTCTCAACACTTGTGTGTTCCTTTGTCCTTATGTTTAGTTTGTCATGGTATCTTCATCCTGGGGGCTTGATCACCCTTCTTGTTTGTTGTATTCCACCTTGCTAACGTAAGTGCATTCAAACCTTCTTCTCGATGTTCATGGCTACTTTAGCATGAGAAAGCAAGTTTCTCTCACTAAAGTGGGGACTAAATGTACCATTGAAAAATGGACCCTTCCCATTTTAATGGTCTTTTAGGCCTTGTTTCATAGTGTTGGAGCTATGTTGCTTTGATTTTATGAAGTATCTTGGCTTGAACATGCTTATTTTGGTACTAAAACTTAAAGAAAGACGTCTTGTGAAGGTGTTGTGAACTGTTGTAAGACATTTCTACATTCTTATAGACTCTATTTAATGCAATTCACCTAAAAACCACCTTTTCACACATCAAAAAGTCCTATTTTAAGGTGTTTTAAAGTCTTGTAGGGTATGTGCAGGATCATGATGGGCCAAAAATTGGCAATATCATGGGTATGTGGCTGACAACTTTTTTTTTACCCAAAATTGATGAAATGAAAAGGGTTTTTAAAGGAGATTTTCAGCTTTCCACCAATATAAATTATTCTTTACTTTTAATTTAATAAGTAATTATTATTGATTTTCTATTTGAATTACTGACTAAAGCCCTGATTGATAGGTGATTGAAAAAAATCTATAGCTTTCAAACGGTCTCACATTTTTTGAATCCAAAAATGTGTCACATTCTATGCTTCACATACTATAGGATTAAAAAAAGATAAATTGAATTTCATGAAGTTTTGACCAAGTTAAGGTGGTAACATACGAAGTTTTATATTTTATAAAAGTTGTAATAAAAATTCATAATTAATTATTTACATGGAAAAAAAATTACAAAAAAATATGCATCACATCAGGACATGAGTCCTCTACTTATATCTAAAATTTTATAAAAAAATATTATTATTTTGGTTAGGGTGGTTAGATAGACAATTACTTCTTATTTTTTCCTAAAATTTAAGTACTATTGCATTGAAATTTCAACTTTTCACCAAATAGATTTTTTGTTTTTTAAACAAACCTAGTAGTTTAGAAACTACATTCAATTTTCCACAAATTCTATTCTTACATATTTTTGAAATAATATAGATAAATTATTCAAATTTTTACGTCAAGTTTCCTAACTTTGTTTTTTCATAATTTTTTGCCACTTAAGGGCCTATTTTTTCCATGATGATCCTACACATACCCTGTAACAAGATTTCACACTTTTCTAGGCATATTTTCACTATTTACACCTTTCTCATGCTTTATTTTATCTTTTTATGCCCTCATATGCTTATATTAAGTGTATTTTTGGGTCCTATCTTGAAAAACAACATGAAACATGACATATTTCCCGACACTTGGTTGTGGGTCCCAGGTGGGACTCATTCACCAAGGGTGGCGAATGAGTCCCCCTTGGCCCTAAATTCAAAAAATTTCAAAATTTCTTTAAGGATTTTACTCAAATTCACTTCATGTCGGCCTGTGATGAGGTATGAATAGATAGTAAGGCACAAGATTTGTATAAATATGTGATTTTAACCTCATTTTACATCTCCTAACACATTCAAGCAATCTCCCATTCAATCATTCATTCAAGAAATCTTCAAGCACTCAAGCATATTGCATCATCAACTCAAGTACTTTCAAGCACTTTGGAGTAGCCATTGACATCACTTCAAATTTGCATATTCAAGGATGTGGTAAGTTTGCAATACTTTCATGTTGTTCATTTATCATTTCCTTTGCATGTCATTCATTTCTTTTGGGTTTGATTAGCAAAGTGGGATTTGACCAAGGCAAACCCCTATTCTCTAACCCTACAACATTTTTCCCCTTTGCATTTGTCTTTGCAACCATTGTTTTGTAGATTTGATAGGTTTAAAGGTGTTGAAAAGTGGATTTCAAGTCAAGTAGGCTCTTCAAATCAATTCATCATCTATTCCAGAAATTTGAGTGACTTTCAACCTATTTTTTATAGAATTGACCCCGCCAACCTGATATTCAGTCATTTCTAGATCTGGAGAAGCAGTGTTGACCAGGTTTGACTTTTCAAGAATCTTAGGGAGGACTGATTCGCCACCCTTGGTGAATGAGTCCCATTGTGAAAAATAAAAAAAATCATCAGCATTCCAGACACTCTAGAGAGCTCATACAACATCCAGGTGCACTCAAATTTGACCCAATACTTTTTGTTCTGCATATTTCTTTCAATTTCTTCATATTTCATAGTTGTTTGCATATCACAATGTGTTTTCAAACATAGCTTAAATTGCACTTTAACATTCATTTTAGATCATATTAATCAGTCAATTGCATTTAGATTAGTTCATTTACATCATATTACATTGCATACATCCTAATTTGAATGAAGCATATGGATTTTGGGAACCTAATCTCTCTCTTTCTAGGTGAAAAATCTTAGCAAGAGAGCAAGCATTTCGGGTTCTTAAAATCTATGGTTCATGATCAGGCATAGGGGTCTTGTATATGGGTATGTGCAGGATCATGATGGGCCAAAAAGTGGCAATATGATGGGTATGTGGCTGACAACTATTTTCTTACCCAAAATTGATGAAACGAAAAGGGTTTTTAAAGGAGATTCTCAGCTTTCCACCAATATAAATTATGCTTTACTTTGAATTTAATAAGTAATTATTATTCATTTTCTATTCAAATTATGACTAAAGTCCTAATTGATATGATTGAAAAAATCTATAGCTTTCAAATGGTCATTTTTTGAATCACATTCTATGCTTTGCATACTATAGGATAAAAAAAAAAATGAATTTGACCAAGTTAAGGTGGAGATACAAGTTTTATATTTTAAAAGTTGTAATAAAAATTCATAATTAATTATTTACTTGGAAAAAATTAAATCACATTGGCATGAGTCCTCCACTTATATATAAAATCTTATAAAAAATATTATCATTTTATTGTGGTTATGGTGGTCGACGGACACCTACTTCTTATTTTTCCCTAAATTGTACCATTGATTTCAAATTTTCACCAAATAGATTTTTTTTTAAACAAACCTAGTAGTTTAGAAACTACATTCAATTTGCTACAGATTCTATTCTTACATATTTTTGAAATAATATAGATAACTTATTCAAATTTTTATGTCAAGTTTCGTAACTCTAATTTTTCTAAATTTTTTGCCACTTAAGGGCCTATTTTTTCCATAATGATCCTGCACATACCCATATCTTGAGATCCTAGTTTCCAGATGGTACCTCAATAGGTATGGTATTGTTCTCTATGAGATTTTGGATGATATTCTTGAGTTTCATGCAGTTTGTGGTTTTATGTCCTTTGATTTTATGAAAATCACAAAGATCATGCTCATTGTACCATGATGGCTTCTCTTGGGGTTCTTGGTAGTTTTCAAAGTTATGAAGTGTTATAAATTTTGACTCTACTAGTTTCTTCATGATTGTCTTGATGGGTTTTGATAATTGTGTGTACTTGCATTTGGGATAGTTGTTCATGTTACTGGTTTTCCTCTATTGCATGTTGGTGTTACTAATTTGATGGTTCTGAGGTGGTGCCATTTGTTGCATAGTTGGTTGGATGTTAGAAACTTGATTTTTATTGGGTCTAGGAGCACTTAGTATGATCTTAGCATCTACTACACTGTCATTTGTTACGTTTTTGTTCTTAGGCCATACACAAGGTTTCTCATTTTAATTGGTTTAAGGATGACTATCTTTGTACGCTTGAGTATTTCCTTGTGAGATTAGGGCTCTTTCAATGTTAAGGGATCTTAGAACAAGCTCATCATATGATGTGATACATTACATTTTCAAGTGGAAAGATAGATTTGGATCAAGGTTGGCTATAATGATTCCCACTTGTTCGTCGGGAAGAGGCCACTTGATTTTACTAGTTCTTTATCTCCATCATTGTAAGAAATTAGCTAAGGTTTCTCTTGGATTTTGTTTAAGAGCGTACAACTCTTCTAGACTAATGTCCATGTCAAGATTGAAGGAGAAACAATCAATGAATTTGTCAGTGATTTCTTGAAAAGTTTTGATATCAGGAGGAAAATGAGAGAACCAATCCATAGTAGTACCTGTTAAACATCAAGTGAAGAGGCACATTATATATGAATCATTATAAGCCACCTCCATGCACATGATGTTAAATTATTTGATATGATCAACAAGACCTCCTCTCCCTCTATATTTTTCAAACTTGGGGATTTCAAAACCAGGAGGGAATGGTATCATTGCTATGTTTTGATCAAATGGGTAAGGGCACAAAATTTGTGTATGAGGCTTCTTTGTCTTGCCCATGTGAAGGTCCTGCATTTGTTGTGAGAGTGATATCAATTGTGATGCTAGATCAGCTTGTAGATTGGGTGGAGGAACATATGATGGAATGAGAGATGAGTTATATGGGGTGTATGAAGGTTTGAGATTTTGTGAAAGTGATTAATATGTTCCTGATGCATTTGGATTGACGATGTTGAAATGAGGAAAATAGGAACCTTTTTGTTGTTGTTGGGCGTATTGTTGAGCTAGTAAGGCTTGATTTTGAGCTTGTTGTTGTTGCGCCACTAGGGCTTTTTGTTGGGCCTATTGTTGTTGTTGTGCTAGTAAAGTTGCTTGTTGTGTTGCTAAAGCTGCTTGTTGTGCTTGTTGTTGTTATTGTGCTAAGGCTGCTTGTTGTACTTGTTGTTGTTATTGTGCTAAGGCTGCTTGTTGTGCTTGATGTTGTTGTTGAGCTAGTGCTTCTTGTTTAGCTTGATGTTTTTTTTGAGCTAAGGCTACTTGTTGAGATGCTTAGGCTACTTATTGTGCTTGTTTTTGTTGTTGTGCTAAAGCTACTTGTTGTTGTTGCTATTGTTGTATGGCTTGTTGATAAGTTTGTTGTGCTTGTTGTAGAGCTAAGGAATGTGCTTGCAATGTGGGATCAGGTGGTTGTTGAGACATATATGAAGGTTTAGGGATATTGATGTTCTAAGTGGGTAGTAGATTGTTGGTGAAAGGTGGAGGGTTCCCTTGGTTTAAAATTCCTTGTAATATTGTATAATGAGGTGGAGGAATGTATGTTTGAGGTCTTGATTGATTTGGAATGAAAAAGGGAGCTATTGGAAAAGATGAGGTTAAATTTTGCAATGGAAATTCCCTTGATTGAAGAGATTCCCTTGTTCTATGTTTTAAGGATTGCCTTGTGCAAAAGATGTAAACAAAGGATTTGTGATCAAGGTACTCCCATGATTAATAGAACTTGTAACCAAGGGATTTTTTTGAGGTGGATTGATAGTGGATGATGTTGTAATGATAGATGGAATGGATGAACCCACTAGAGGGTTGGATAAAGATGTCCCTATTTGCATTAAGGGTTAATTTTGTGATATGGTATTGACATGTCCTTGTGTGTTGTTTTGAGATATGTGGTCTTGTTGGCATATGGATTTGAGAGATTGTTTTTGGCTACTTGTGTTGTCATTGATGGAAACTGGAGTCATCAATATGGTCCATAGTGTTAGCATTGGTCCTACCGGAAAGGGAAGTAAGATTCTATAATCTACTGGTAGAAAGAATGAAGTGCAGAACATCAGTATGGTCCATAGTGTTAGCATTGGTCCTACCAGCAAGGGAAGTAAGATTCTATAATCTACTGGCACAAATAATGAAGTGTAGAACATTCGGTTGGTAATATGATCTGATCACCTCACCGGATCATTATTTTGTGGTGTGGATCTCCAAGGAAGTCTTCCTAGCATGTGCACTATCCTATTGATGAGTTTTGTGGTGTTGCATTAGTTGAAGTTTGAGTTAAGAGGTTTAGTAGTATGATTCATGGTTTATTCTCTCATTATAGCCGACATGTTTTATATGGCGTATCACAAATGTATGTGGAGTATGTATTTAGTTATTTCTTATGTTTTGAACTTTTTTTTGGGTCCCTTCTAAAGTCTAGCCGACTTGTGAGGGAACACATCAACTCTAATTAATTATTCGAGTTGATATAAGCAAGAACATTATTTTTTATTATTGTTGAGAATTTGACATACAATGAATTCCTGATTAGCGGGTATATAAAGGAGATCGAAAAATCACTGTGTGTGAAGTAGTTGTGAAAAAGATATAAGTGTATGTGTAGAAGAGAGAAAAAATGGATAGATTAGTTATTTGAGGGCATAAAAGGTTTTGTATGCTAAGCAGAGCAGAGCAAAAGTGTGAACTGGATAGAAATATCCATAATCTAATTTTGTGCTTAATTGGAACTGAATCCAAGCATTTGTAGATGCTACTTTCTTAGTTCAAAATTTTGTTGTAATCTCAAATGTATTTTGTAGGCAGTGAACATTCTCTTTTGAGCACTGAGCTCTAGGTAGTGAGCCTGATTGCAAGTGCATTCCCTTTTATCATAATTTTAACAAAGTATACTTTGTGCATTAATCTCCACTATGGTTTTTCCCCTAATAGGTTTTCCACGTAAAAATATTGGTGTTATGGTGTTCCATAACATGTTTGCATGTTCACTTCTGTCTATATAATGTGAATGCTAGTGAAGGTTTATTTATTGTTATTGATTATTTTAAGATCTGATTTGAATATCAAATATTATGGAACACTGATTCACCCCCCCTTTCAATGTTCTTAGTGTCCAACAATTGGTATCAGATCAGGTTCCTCTTCTGAAGTTTAACAACTTGAGGTGGATCTTGAATTACAATGGATGTTGGTGGTCTTCAACAACAACTTATGGTGGCACTTGATGATCTTGATCAATCCAAAGCAAAGGTCATGGAACTAAAATAAAATCTTGTGGTTGTTGAAAAATTCATCCAATCACTGAAGGATAAGATAAATGAGTCAAGAGAAAAGAGGAAGGAACTGTGTGATCAATTGAAACAAAAAGAAAGAAAAGGTCCAGATGATGTCCATCTGAATCAAACCCTAAGGGAAATAATAGAAGAATGTGAAAATATTGCTAAGGAAAATACAACTCTAAAGCTTGAAATGGAATCTGTGGTGATGAAGTTTACCAAAGATATAGAAGAAAGAAAGAAGAATGAGGAGAATCTGGTCTAGTCCCTGAAAGAAAAATCTAAAGAATGTAGCAGAATTAGTAGTGGATTCATTCAGTTGGAAATTGAACTGCAACAATCCAAAAACAATGAATAATAGCTTGAGAGACATGTAGTTATCCTTGGAAATGAGCTTGCTACTGCAAATGAATTCAAGGAGAAATTCATGATAAGCTCTGCTAGGCTTGATGAGATAACCAAAGGAAAAAAGGATACAAATGACAAGTGAGGTCTTGACTATGAGAAGGGTGAGAGCTCTCGATCTGAACAAAAGAACCTTGAAAAGAAGAACAAACGCAGAAGACATCCAACAAGGCAATACAATGCTCAAAAATTTAATGGATATTGCTTTGTTTGTAATAAATTTGGACATATGGCTTCTCAATGTAGAAGAAAGATAAACCCTAGTGCTCCATCATTTTATGGTCAGTGTTTTAAATGCAAAAATTTTGGTCATAAGGCATTAGAATGCAGAAGTATGTATGTCAGTGCAAGTAACATTAAATTCTATACCTGTGGAAGATTTGGAAATGTTGCTAATCAATGTAGATCAGGAGGAAATCAGTGGAATGGATGGTATAGATAGAAGAATCTGGTATGCTAAAATTGCAACAATTTTGGGCACATTGCAAGATTCTGCAGGAATAGAAACATGAAAAAAAGAGGTTTGGTTTATCAAGGAAGAAATTCACAAAAAAACAAACAAAGGAAAAGAAAAAGAATCTGTGGAAGAGATAAGAGATCAAATGAAGAAAACGCAGGTAAAGAAAAGTGAATCTGATGAAGGAAATAAGTTTGTACCGGAAGCTCCCTCCAGTAATTCTTCTGGTAATTGATTTCAGGCCAGAGGCCTAGTGGGAGTTTCCCATGAAAAATACTTTGCCCCCTATGTATAATTGGCTCCAAATCGTTGGATACCATCAACAGTTGTGTTATTCTTTGACGAATGTATATGTAATCATTTGTTATGTTGGATTAAATGTTGAAAGTCTGAAGTTGGATTCTTCACTTGTTGTCTGAGTTCACAGTGTAACTAGAACTTCTAGGGCAATACATTTAATGCAACCGAAAGTTAAGTATGTGAAGTTATAAAGGGCATTTGAAACCCTAATTCGTCATTATGCATTAAAAGAAAATAGTTGGAGAGCACTTTCAACAAAATTCTAAAGGTGTGAAAGGTCATTCTAGTGATGAATTCTTTAGGTATCTCTATTACTTATCAATTTCATATCTATTTGGTGATTGGTAGAACCCTACTTGGCACAAAAATGAAACAAACCAGAGGAACAATAATCTTCGATGAGTATAGTAGTCAAAAAGTTAGGGATGAAAGAAATTTGTTGTCTCCCACCAAATTGAGGAGGCTTGAAGGATCAAAGCATAAGAATTTGGATTTATGGAATGAATTTCCTCATTTCATCAATACAGACGTGATTTGGTTTATCTTAAATAGATTGGACGGTGATATCCTCACTTTGGATAAACCCTATCAAATCTCAGAGGATTTAATTAATAATCTAACAAGTCTGTGCAATGTTGGTAATATTCCAAAGAAGAAATCGATTCAAAATGTTGAGGTCGAAGCCCTAACTAGAATAAGGGGAGATCAGAGGGCTCTAATAATTTCATCGATTAAAGATTTGTTGACAAGGTATGTTGCACATGGAATGTTATATAAGATCTTCTTCAAAAACTAAGAAGGATCAATCTCGGCAGGTGTTGTATATATCACTCATAAAATGATAATAGAAAATGAAGACTTTGACCTATGTAGTTTGATGAAGGATCAACTGATGGAGAATGTACAATTAATGAAGGATATTGACTAATACTTCAGGTTTGGCACTCTTGCAATATGTATTATGATGCATTTTCTTAATTGCTTTCCTCTGAATGACAATGTGGTGTGGAAAGAAAATGTACCGGTCTACAAGAAAATCTTTGTGCATTACAACTCTTTCAAAAATGGGGAATGAGTTTATGAAAAATTATTTACAAAGGTGCTAGAAAAGTTTGGGGAAGGTGTTATCCCTCTTCCAGTAAAAATAACTGAAGCTGGATTATCCTCCGGAAAGGTAGAGAAAAATCAAAAGAGAAGAAGTGATCTGGCTGGTGTCACTCCTCTGGCACCCAAGTCATCAAGAGTCGAAGAAAAAGGGAAAGGACAGTTGGTTGTGGATGTAGAGGATGAAGACTATGAGGAATATACTCCAAGAGAAGAACCAGAACTAGTTGAAGAAGTTGTGGAAATTGCAAAAGAGAGTGATGATGAAGGTGCTCTGTTTAAAACAAAGATATTGTAGATTATTCAGGATGAGGATGGAATGCAAAAGATAATTGATATATGGTTGAATGGACCATCCTATGAGAAGGATTTCATTGAGGACACTTTGGGAAGATACTTTGCTGATAACAATATTGAATTGGAGAGTTTGCATGATGTTCTCCCAAAAGAATTGATTGAGTGTGTTAAGGAGGCTATGGAATCTGTTCCTTTGGATAGGAAAGAGGAGGAAATGATTTCCCATTTGACAATGCAGTTTAGGCTATCTCTTTCTAAACTGAAGAAGAAAATGAATGTGCTAAGACAGTGCATTGATTCAGCCAATAAAGTCTTCAATTACTGTCTAAGGCGGCCTCATGTGGTTGGAAAGTACAAGGATAGGTTGGAGGAAATTGAAAAAGAGCTTGTCGGAATTGGACAAGACTACAATATATTTTTGAATAAGGATGGAAAGGTTAAGAAAAAGATTCATGATCTGCAGGTTGAGCATGCAAAGGTTCACTTTGCTAGAAATACTCTTGTGGACACCTTTTGGAGAGTAAAATACCTAGCTGGAGGTAGACTAGAGAAAATGATTGAAGTCCTAAAGACAGGAGAAAAGTTGGAAGAAGTAATCACCATTCCTGAATCCCTTTTCTAGATTATCAAGAGGACATCAGAGAATAACAGCTTGATTATAGCTATTGGTATTGTGGTGGACTCTTGGAAGAAATTCCTTCTAGAAATTAAAGCTAAGTATAAAATAATATTTTGATTATTGCAATACTTTCTCAAATTTTGATCCAACTATCTATTTTGCAAAAAGGAAAGAATAGGAAGAGAAGTATAGTAAAATATTACAAGGAGAGCGGAAGAGATAGAATCTTTTTCATTGATGTCAAAGGGGGAGAGAATGTAGTGAAAAATTCCTTGACATCAAAAGTGGGAGCAGTAGTCTTGATTTTGTTGAGTTTTTGGTTTTGACACTTAGTCAATTTTTCACTAAGTGTTTTAATCAATGCCAAAGGGGGAGATTGTTGGAATATGGCTTTGAGAGATCTTTTTTGGCTACTTGTGTTGTCATTGATGGCAACTGGAGTCATCAGTATGGTCCACAGTGTTAGCATTGCTCCTACTGGCAAGGGAAGTAAGATTCTGTAATCTACTAGCAGAAAGAATGAAGTGTAGAACATTCGGTTGGTAAGTTGATTTGATCACTTCACCGGATCATTATTTTGTGGTGTGGATCTCTAGGGAAGTCTTCCTAGCATGTGTACTATCCTATTGATGATTTTTTTGGTGTTGCATAAGTTGGAGTTTGAGTTAAGAGGTTTGGTAGTATGATTCATGGTTTATTCTCTCATTATAGCTGACCTGTTTTATATGGTGTATCGCGGATGTATGTGGAGTATGTATTTAGTTATTTCTTATGTTTTGAACATTTTTTTGGGTCCCTTCTAAAGTCTAGCCAACTTTTGAAGGCATGCATCAACTCTAATTAATGATTTGAGCCATTATAAGCAAGAACATTATTTTTTTTGTTGTTCAAAAGCCGACATACAATGAATTCCTAATTAGCGGGTATATAAAGGAGATCAAAAAATCACTTTGGTGTGTGTGAAGTAGTTGTGAAAAATATAGAAGTGTATGTGTAGAAGAGAGTGAAAATGGACAGATCAGTTATTTGAGGGAAGAAAAGGTTTTGTATGCTGAGCAGAGCTGAGCAGAAGTGTGAACTGGATAGAAAGATTAGGAATTTGATTGTGCGCTTAATTGGAACTGAATACAATCATTTGTAGATGCTACTTTCTTAGTTCAATTTTTTTTTCTAATCTCAAATGTATTTTCTAGGCAGTGAGCCTAAATGCAAGTGCATTCCCTTTTATCATACTTTTAACAGAGTATACTTTGTTGGATTAATCTCCACCGTGGTTTTTCCCCTAATAGGTTTTCCACATAAAAATATTGGTGTTATGGCGTTCCTTAATGTGTTTGCATGTTCACTTCTATCTATATATCATGAATGCTATTGAAGGTTTCTTTATTGTTGTTGATTATTTTAAGATCTGATTTGAATATCAAATATTATGGAACGCTAATTCACTGCCCCTCTCAGTGTTCCTAGTGTCCAACAGGTCTATACTAGTTTGCATGATGGTAGGAATACTTGTGGTACTCATGGGTGTGGATGAAGAAGGATTTCCCCAAAATGTTGAAGTGGTGGTGGAATAATGAAGTTCATGTTGGCACAATAATGACACACAACTGAGAGGGGGGGTGAATTAGTTGTGACAAAAACTAAAACTCTTCTCTTAAATCTTAACTTAATCTCAGATCTAATGAATAAGCAATTAACCATAAAAAATCAACACATCAGAGAGACAAATAACAAAAATATTTTTTTTGCGTGGAAACCCTGTTGGGGAAAAACCACGGTGGATGTTAGTCCACAAGATTATACTCTACTAGAAGTATAAAAGAAATAATGGGAATGCACATGCATTCAGGAACACTGCCTAGAGCTCACTACTCAATTACAAAAGAGGACTCATTGTCCAACAATAGAGTTTGGATTAAAACCATCCAAGATTTGTGAACTGAGAAAATAGCTTCTACACAAGCCTTATTATAGTGCCAATTAAGCTCAACACTTCTTCACACTTCACACATTCTTCTTCACACTCTGCTCAACAATCGAATGATATTTTCACATACACACATAGGAGCACACAAAGCATCATCACCAACAATGAACTAATCACCCTTATATATCCACTACATGAAATTCCATCACCTCTTCGTCAGCCAAAGAAAGAATATATATTTGTAATGTTGGCCCAAATTTACAAATAAACTTTTAATGTGTATCCACCAAGGTCGGCCACAACATAGTGGAGACCTAAATTAATATCTCCAACACAAGAATACTTTAATTAATTACACCTCGAATATCCACAACATGCTACCAACGACATGTTGACCAGTAAAAAGAAAAATTAAACATGTGCACAAAGATCTTCAACCACGAACTCTTCTAAATAATGTGGACATACCACAAAGATAGAGAATTATATAGAGACACCACATAAAACCAAGAAACAACAGAGAAGCATCCACAACAACTGAGAAAACAAGAATTACACAAACTTCATTTAGGAACATTGACTGAGACCAACAACACACTGTCAGACCACATCATACTCAAAACTTCATGTGGACTTCTGAAACTTCCAGTAGATGATCTATAAATATTCAACATTAGACCCTTAAATCCACATCAGTTAATCTTCAACGTACAGAACATAATGCCTTCTTGACCTACACAGTTCCATTGGGAACCAAGAATACTTTTTTAAAAAAAATTCTCAATATCCTCGACATATATAGTCTTCAATGCACCAAATTCTAATAGTGTTGATATAAATGAAAACCACATAGTAGCAACCATATCCACAACATCCAACAATCTCCCCCTTTGGCATTGATGGCAACACATAATGTGAAAAATACCATCAATCCAACACACTAACTTCTCTTCTCCTCACAACTGAGCTTCTCTCCACATGAATTTTTCATAATACACTTCTCCCCCTTTGACATCAATGGAAAAGGTAACCATGACCTCTCCAAACACACGCTCTAAACCACATATCTGCACATCTAACTACTCCCCTTGAGTAGTAGCTACAAAAACATCAATCTAGATCATAATATAGCAATGAGGCTTTCAAATTGATGCAAATAAATGCATCTTTAGTTCTTATCAGGAGGGGTGATTACCCCTAGCATCCCCTAAGATACTCAAAAGTATCCTTTGGCAATGGATTAGTAAATATATCTACAATCTGTTCTTTGGTAGGTACATATTCTAGTCTAACTTCTTTCTCATTCACCTTTTCCCTCAAGAAATGAAACTTAATTGAAATATGCTTAGTCTTAGAGTGTAGTACCGGATTCCGTGAGATGTTTATTGCACTTGAGTTGTCACACTATATGGCAATAGGTTCTTCATATATCACTCTAATATCTCTCAGCATTTGTTTCATCCATATCACTTGAGTACAATTATTTGTAGCAACAATGTATTCTACTTTAGCAATGGATAGATAAATTGAATTATTCTTTTTGCTCAACCAGGATATTAGCTTCTTCCCTAGGAAGAAAACACCACCACTATTACTTTTCCTATCATCTACATCACCATCCCAATCTGTATTAGTGTATGCACATAGAGTGAGATCATCATCCTTTGGATACTAAAGTCCAAAGTCAGCTATTCCTTTAAGATATCTAAAAATTATTTTGATAGTAGTCACATGTGATTCCTTTGGGTCAGCTTGAAATCTAGCAACCATACATACAACATTCATAATGTCTAGTCTAGTTTGCATCAAGTAGAGCAATCCACCAATCATTGATCTATACCAAGTTTGATTAGCCTTTCGAGAATCATCATTATGTGATAGCTTACATCCAGTCACCATGGGAGTACCAACAAGTTTGGAGTCATCCATTCCAAACTTCTTCAATATATCTTTCACATATTTGGACTAAGATATGAAAATCCCTTGGTCCAATTGTGTAACTTGTAAACCCAAAAAGAACTTCATTTCACCAATCATGCTCATCTCAAATTCACTCTTCATTTCATCAGCAAACTTCATACATAGATTTTCATTTACTCCAAAAAATGATATCATCAACAAAAAATTCTATAATCAATTCGTTATCATGATCTAACTTGAACTATAGGTTGCTATCAGTAGTACCTTTTGTGAATCCAAGATTTAGTAGATATTTGTCCAATCTAGCATACCAGGCTCTGGGGGCTTGCTTAAGTCCATACAGATC
Source organism: Sequoia sempervirens (assembly GCA_007258455.2). Lineage (NCBI taxonomy): Eukaryota > Viridiplantae > Streptophyta > Pinopsida > Cupressales > Cupressaceae > Sequoia > Sequoia sempervirens. Next base: position 192,171,158 of record VDFB02281492.1, read on the forward strand.
TTTCTTCAATCTGCAAACCATATCTCTGTTGTATGTTAGTTGGAACCCATTCGGTTGTTTAATGTACACCTCTTCTTCTAGTTCTCTATTCCAAAATGCATATTTCACATCCATTTGATAGAATTTATAATTCTTATGTGTAACATAAGCAATAAATAATCTCACAACTTCAATTCTAGCTACAGGGGAAAGGGTTTCTTCAAAATCAATACCTTCCATTTGAGAATAGCCTTTACATACCAGTCTTGCTTTATTCTGGACCACTTCACCTTCTTCATTCAGCTTGTTTCTGAATACCCATTTGGTACCAATCACATTCTTGTCTTTAGGCCTAGGAACTAGTAGCCATGTGTCATTATTTTCAATCTATGTCAACTCTTCCTTCATAGCTTCCAGCCAATGTTCATCTTGACAGGCTTCAGTGACACTCTCAGGTTCAATCTTGGATATTAGACAATATTCTTCTATAATTTTTATTCTAGTTTGCACTCCTTTACTCTTATCTCCTATGATTTGACTTTCAGAATGATTCAGCTTTACATACCTTGGAGTTTTGGGACTTACTTGGACTTCTGATTCTTCAAATCTCTCTTCTACACTTCCACTTGTCTAAGCTTCTTGACTGACTTGATTTACCAAAACAAATTGAGGTCGCTTCACCGGAACATATGGAATAATCTGAAGTAGATTTGGTGTCTGAGCGCTTTTCAATCGACTTGTGTTATCTTCATCTAAATCATAGCTGCATTGTCTGGATGACTTGATAGAGTCCTCATCAACTCTAACATTTTCACTTTCAACCATCTTTCTCAGTCTTTTATTATAGCATTGGTATGCCTTGCTCTTAGTAGAGTAACCTAGGAAAATCCCTTCATAACTTCTAGCATCAAATTTTCCTATATCATCATCTCTCTTGTTATAACACCTACTTCCAAAGATCTTAAAATACTTAACAGTAGGCTTGTGACCAAACCATAACTCATAAGGGGTCTTACCAAAATTTCCATTCACATTTACTCAATTCAAGGTATACACAATAGTACTTGCCTCTTCACTCTAGTATATCTGAGACACATTTCCTTCCATCATCATGGTTCTAACAGCATCCAGAATTGTTTCATTCTTTCTCTCTGCAACTCCATTCTATTGAGGGGTTCGGGGAGTAGATAGTTGTCTTTTAATTCCATGTTCTTCACAATAAGAGTTGAATTCCTTAGAAATGAACTCACCACCTCTCTTAGATCTTAGGCACTTGATTTTTAGACCTTCCTCATTTTCTGCCATAGCCTTGAAGCATTTGAATTTCTCTAGAGCTTCACATTTTTCTCTCAAAAAGGAAACCCAAATCATTCTAGAGTAGTCATCAATAACCAACATGAAATACCTTTCTCCATGAATACTTCTGACTCTTGAAGGACTAAAAAGGTCAATATGTAGTAGTTCCAGTAGATTTTTTGAATGAAAATGTTTGCTCTGGAAGGAGTCTCTAGTCTGTTATCCATTTGACATTCTTTGCAGATTATATTAGTAGGCTTCACTAATCTAGGTAGATCTCTTACTACTTGTGCATAACTTATCTTGATAATGTTTTCAAATTTTACATGACATAATCTCCTATGCCACAACCAACTTTCATCTATCTAAGCAATCAAACAACTTCCACTAGCAGTATTCAAATGAAAAATGTTGCCTTGTGTTTGTTTTCTTGTTGCAATCAATTTTTCAAAACTCCCACGTATCTTGCATCTTTTTTCTTTGAACTGTAGATCATATCCCTTGTGAACCATCTATCCAACACTCAATAGATTGTGCTTGAGACCTTCAACATAGAGGACATCATCAGTGTTTTCCTTAACACCAAGGCAAATGGATCCTCTACCACGAATCACACCAGCATTGTTATCTTTGAATATTACAACTCCACCATCATACTATTGCAGAATCACAAATTTTCTTTTGTCACCAGTCATGTGATGTGAGAATCCACTATCAATGACCCACTCATCTTTTTCTTCAACTTGAGCTGTAAGAGATTTTTCATCTTTAGTAGATTCAGTAGCCACATGATTATTTTCAATGGTAGCAATGAAAACCCAATCATCTTCTTTTTCATTATCTTTATCAGATTCTTCATCAGTCACTGCTTCTTTAGCAAAGTAGCATCTCTTTGGGAATCTAGACTTCTTAGGTTTAGATCTAGGAACTCTTTCTAGACATCTTGATGCAAAATGACCTATTTTACTACATGAAAAATATTTAATAGGTAATACATCTTCATACTTACCTTTTCCTCTCCCTTCTTGCTTTGCAATCAACACTTCATGTTCTTCTACTTCTCTTTCTTTAACTTCGAGTTTTTTTAGTTCTTCATCATACTTGGATAACTTCCTAGAACTCTCTCTCAGACTATATCTTTGTCTGTTGCTTCTAGACATAGTAGCCTTAAATGTAGATTCAGTCTTCGGTGTGGATTCACCAAACTCAGTTATCTCAAAAGCAACCAGTTTCCCAATCAGCGTATCTCTGGTCAATTTGTTTACTGATCTGAACTCTTCAATAGCATGAAATTTCATTTTGTAGAAGGGACGCAAGGATCTGAGTACTTTAGCCACAACTTCATCCTCATCCACAGAACCGCCGACACATGTAATACCCATCACTATCTTATTTACTCTTTGCATAAAAGAGGTGATATTTTCATCTTCACCCATCTTCAAATTCTCATACTTTCCTTTCAGGATTTGTAGCTTAGCCATCTTCACTTGTGCATCTCCTTCATACAAATTTTCTAGTTTTGTCCACATTTCATGAGCTGTATTCAAATCTACCACATTAGCCATCTCTGAATTTGTCAAGGCACTCACCAATGCTTCAATAGCCCTGATATTGCTTTCATCATCTTTGATCTCATAAATAGTAGAGGGACCATTCTAAGGAATGACATATTTATTTTTAGTAATCTTCCAGATAGCATCACCAATACACATTAAGTGACATTGAATCCTAACTTTCCATAGTGAATAGTTAGAGCAATCAAATGTAGGACTGTCCTTGAATGTAGTTTCCATCCCGGATCACCTCAAGCTATTAGAATTTATTCAAAGGAATCAGCTCTGATACCAATTTTTGGCACAACAAGGACACACAACTGAGAGGGGGGGTGAATCAGTTGTGATAGAAACTAAAACTCTTCTCTTAAATCTTAACTTAATCTCATATTTGATGAACACACAATTAACCATAAACAATCAACACATCAGAGAGATAAATAACACAAATATTTTTTTGTGTGGAAACCCTGTTGGAGAAAAACCATGGTGGATGTTAGTCCACAAGATTATACTTTTCTAGAAGTATAAAATAAATAATAAGGGGAATGCACATGCATTTAGGCACACTGCCTAGATCTCATTGCTCAATTACAAAAGAGGACTCACTATCCAACAATAGAGTTTGGATTAAAACCATCCAATATTTGTGAACTGAGAAAATAGTGTCTACACAAGCTTGATTATAGTTCCAATTAATCTCAACACTTCTTCACACTTCACACATTCTTCTTCACACTATGCTCAACAATCAAATGATATTTGCACATACACACATAGGAGCACACAAAGCATCATCACCAGCAATGAACTAATCAACCTTATATATCTGCTACATGAAATTCCATCACCTCTTCGTCAGCCAAAGAAAAATCTATATTTTTAATGTCGGCCCAAATTTACAAGTAAACTTTTAATGTGTATCCACCAAGGTCAGCCACAACATAGTGGAGACCCAAATTAATATCTCCAACACAAGAATACTTTAATTAATTACACCTCAAAGATCCACAACACGCTACCAACGACATGTTAGCTAGGGACAAGAAAAATTGAACATGCACACAAAGATCTTCAACCACGAACTCTTTCGAATAATGTGGATGTACCACAAAGATAGAGAATGATCTAGAGACACCATATAACACCAAGAAACAATAGAGAAGCATCCACAATAATTGAGATAACAAGAATTACACAAACTTCATTTAGGAACACTGACAAAGACCAACAATACACTTTCAGACCACATCATACTCAAAACTTCACGTGGACCTTTGAAACTTCTGGTAGATGATCTAGAAACATTCAAAATTAGACCCTTAAATCCACATCAGCTAATCTTCAATGTACATAACACAACACCTTCTTGACCTGCACTATTCCACTGGGAACCAGGAATACTTTCTTTTACAATTTTCTCAATATCCTCCACATATACAGTTTTCAATGTACCAAATGCTAATAGTGTTAACATCAATGACAACCACATATCAACAACCATATCCACAACATCCAATAGTTCAAGTGGAGTGTGTAGTTGTTTTGGATCTTTGAGAATGGGAGGAGCACCAAAGGTAGGTGTCCAAATGGTGGTGGGTGGTGGAGGATTAGTTTCAAGAGTACCCACAAGTATACTACTTTCAAATGGTGAGTTGTGACCAAAATATTTAGCAAGGCTAGTTGCAAGAGTAGGTATGTATGTTTGACTTAGCCCTTGTGATGGAGTTGTGAAATCTTGTGTTAAAATTTGTGCTACAAACGTTGGGGAGATAAGAGCTACACTTTCAAAAGATTGATGTTCTAAAAGTTCTTCTCTAGTGAGTTCAAATGGGTTGTTTGTGATGTCTTCAATTTTGTATGGTCCTGAAGGAGATGATGGTTGTTGTGATGGTGTAACATGACTTCTAGGATCAAATTCTAAAAGATTTGGATCACTTGAGGTAAATGTAACTTCTTTTTTTTCCATGATTCTCTTGTGTTGTGATCTCATTTTTACCATAAATTTGGTGTTAGCTATGGGAGAGTTGTGTTGAGTTTTGTAATGTTTGAACTCTCTAGTTGACTCAAACCTAGGTAAAAGGGATGCTCTAAGTCTTTTGGGAGAAATGATGATAATGTGGGATGAAAAGATGGGTGATGTGGGAAGTGATCTTTGCAAATGTTTTGGGACAACACTTTTGACTTGAGTTTGATGTTTTGATGTTGGGATAAAGGATGCTAATGAACTTAGAAATATTTAGGGTATACTTGTGACCTTCAAGATAAACTAGTTCAAAGATGATAAATATCTCAACTAAGTGCATGGAAAAGGATACATTTCACATATAAAGTAGCTAAGGTAGCAACTTAGTTTGATGTTTAAGTCCCAATGTGTTGGTGTATTTGAAATTTCGCAAAGATGAATGAGGTGAAGGATGAAATTTTGATGAAGGGGTGAGTGAAATTTTTGACCCAATGTTGACCTAAAGTGAACCTTTTTTTTGACAAGACCAAGGTAGTGAGAATGATACTAGACCCCTAAAATGTTCAAATCCTAGAAAATGAGAGGATGGATGGGAATGTTCAAACCTATTTGGGATCTCCTAGCTTGGGCATAAAAGTTTCTCAACAAAGTGTAACAGTTGTGGTAAAATATTGAAGCCCACTTTTGACTATACCCTTTTCTATGATTCCTATGTCTAAAATGGAGTGTTGGAGATTTTCCCCTACGAATTTTGACTATTTGATGAATCATTTAGAGGAGTTGAGTATCATGAAAAAGACCAGGATTTTGACTCCAAAAGAATGCATACAATTTCATACTATACCTTGAAGTGTGTCTATAAAATTTTGTACCAATCTTTTTTTTTTGTGAACTGTTCGAAGGTGTTTCTTAAGAGCTTTTGGAGTGAGATGCCTAAGTCTAAAATGAGGACCTGTAGACTTTGGCTTAGGAATCCTGATTTTTCATGAAATCATGTGGAAACGGTTTAAGTTTATGGAAGAAAGGGAGATATTTATTTCCATGTGGGTGGTGGTAGTAGGGGCCTTCTAGCCTCAATATCGACCTGTTCCTCTTCTTTGTCTAAAATGGTTGTTGTGTTTCTCCACTGTGTTTGTTTCCTCATTTTCAAAAGTGAAGCTTCTCATACTGCTAATGAGATATGTTTGTGCACTATTTATGAGTTCAAAGTTTGGCTAAATTATAGCACCTAGAAGATTAGGTTGTTCAACAAGAGAAATCAGTCTCCAAATAGTCATGTGGGGTTCATTTGTCAATTTATCTTTGCTTCAGTGAATTGATTTTACCACAAACACTTGTCTTTGATTATGTTTCCAAATTAAATGTTTATGCCAAAAACATCATAACTTTCACAATGTCCATTTCATGAAAATCATGAGGTTGAAGACATAATTTCCTATGTTGTCTTTGTTATATATGGGTTTGAGATTAATGTCAAGATATTTATAAATCGCTAAGGATAAATCCTTAAGACAAGCAATAATATCAAGGCTAACTCAAGAAGTCCATATTTAAGCCAAAGTTTTCAAAATTTGGATAGTGAATGTTTGTTTTTGGATCATTTTGAAATCAAGCAAAGTGTTAAACTGACTCACAATCATTACAACCCTAGGAAATAAATGGCTATATTTGTTAAATCCCCACTAGGATTTCTCCAAACACTAGACAATGTGAATAGTTAGAGATTTGGCGACATTGGCTCCCCTCCACGACACACACTTCTTGGGACCACCAAATCTCAAAATTCTTAAAATCTAGAGATTGAAAGGAGCTTTTTTGTTTCTACAATTGAATAGTACAAATGTGGGGCAGCTTCAGAACGACCGGTCCTAACATCAACACATATTAGGGATTTTTGTCTTCTACACAAAGGTTCGTAATAAGGGCATCCAGTTTAGGGGGTGCAATGATAAACTCCTTGTGAGAGGTCTCCCAACCCTTAGAACAAGGGATTTATGTGTCATAAAGATACTGGGGGAGAGCTATCATGTACCACTTCCCATTGATTATGATTTTAATAGTAACCACAAATTTATATAGCGGTTTGGAAGAGCTTGGCTTATTCTCATTACTGCTTGGGTCATTCCCTTGGGGTGAGTACTTTTTCCCACCAAGGAAGGTCCTATAAAGGTGAAAAATAGCGAGGAAGTACATCCATAGTTCAATCATCTTTGCTTGCATGTACAAAGAGAGAACACACGCTATGCCATTTCTCACACTAGCATGGTTGTTAAAATTTAAACCCAAATTGAAAGATGTGGGTGATTTTGCAAAGTGTTAGAGAATGTTTCTGTTTCTCAAGATTGCCAAATGGCACGAGAGAATTGCATACGTATTCACCAAAAAAATTGAAAATCATAAAACATAGCAAACAATTGTCAATTTTAACCTTTCAAAGAAATGATGAATTTATTTTAAGCATCAATTGAAAGATGAGTTTTCCTTGTTCAATTTTAAGCCCAATTGAAAGATGTGATATGAGGGTTATATTTTATCCAACTTTGAACATTCATTTTAAACCCAATTGAACTCTAGTGTGTTTCCTAAAACTAAAAGTAGAAAGCATGAAATTGGGTTATAATTGCCCCAAAGCATTGAATGCTTGCTACAATTATAGAATTTTAAGATAGAAGAGAAGTTATTCACTTTTGCTCCATGCCTTTGAACCCTGCAAAACCCTATTAGTCTAACAACCAAAACATAGTCAAACATTCATCATTGATTAGATAAACCAAAAAAATTAAGCCACATTTTTTTAAAAAAATGTAAAGTTTCTTACCCTGGTTGAGCGTCATTGAACATGATAGCATCGTAGTTTGAGATTTGGGCATTGTTTTGCAGAAAGACCAGTGAGCACGATTGCATCGCTATTTTAATGGGAATCACTACTAACAAATGTGTCACAGTTTGGAATTTGAAAGTGTCGGTCTAGTGAGTTTGAGCATTGTTGTTTGCATTTCACGATACCTTCAAATTAAATACATGTTGCTATATTTAAATCGGTGTCAGCAGATTAAATATGCGTTGATGTTTCAAACTGCCTGGGTGTCGCTATATGGTGACGCTATTGAAATAACATCATTTTTTGTGATTTAAGTATCACTGCAACCTAAAAAGTCGCATGAACATGGAAGTTCAAGCTCAAAAGTAGTTAAATGATCGGTTTTCCCTCCTTCTAGTGCCAGAATGTGATACAAAAATACCGGTATGGGCTGAATTTTGCTTGATCCATGAAGAATCGAAGCATAACAGAGCCCCCAATACTCAAATCTCAACAAGATCAATCAAATAGAATTGAAATTAAACATTTCATCAAAACCTAACATTCTAAATTATTAAATCTTTGAAAACGTCTATTCTAATCCATCTAAAAATTATCTTTTTGTGGAATTGGTGTTGTGTTGATGTGGAATGACGACCCTTTCCCAATCCCATGATTAGTGAGCTTGTTTCAGTTGATTCTATGGAAGAGAATCGATGAAACCATGGTGTTTGGTGTTTGAAAACCTAATTTATTCTAGAATGAACATGATGCAGGCTAAGTTACCATGATTTTATGCTACAAATGATCTAATTACGAAACTTCTAAGCTAATCTAAGCTAAAATTATGTTAAAGGATGAAAACCCTAATTTATTTATAAACTACAATGGATGCATGGAATCCATTAATGGATGCTCTAAGCTATTATTCAATTAAAATTAACTAAAACAAGCTAAATAGTGAGTAAAAGATGAGTGTATATGTGAATAAATTCAACAACATAAGTTTTCTTTGAGAGATGGATCCATTTGTCTCCAAATAGTGATCTATTTATAGGAGATCCAATGAGGAATGGATGGTTTAGATCAAAAAGATTAATCAATGGTTCAAGATGAAGGGTATGAGAGGCATGGATCATGGATTCTCATCAATGGATGAGAATGCATGATGAAATTTAATCAAGGGCTCACACTTGCCTCAAGAAAACACACTTTTGACCTGCTCACACAGGTCAAAGGTAAATTGCTTAAGAGGTTGAAGATTTAGCTTGTCCAAGAATCCAAGTGAGTTGATTGAAGGAGAGGTAATATTCCTTGGGTGAGGAAAAAGGTAGTTTACAAATTAAAACAAAGTTTTAATTGTACAAAAAGGATAAAGAATATTCCATGGGAATATTCCCTTTGATTAGAGGAAAATTAGTTTAATTGCTAATTAAACAAAGTTTAATTTATGAAATTAGGCAATTAGAAGAATTAAAGAGACATTTATTAAATTATATGATTTAATAAATGGGGGAGAGAGCTGAAATGATATTTAATTAAATAATGTAGGGTTATTTAATTAAATAAGATGACTTAGGAGATTAAATTAATTACTTTGATTTATTTAATTTAATGAGATGAATTGTTAGTGCAAAAAGAGATGAATTAACCCAATTTAATTAATTAGGCCAATAGATGAAAATGAAGTAATTAATTAATTAGCTAGGCTAATTAAATTAATTAAGTAAAAAGAGGATGGATTAAAGAGGAAATAATCTTACTAAATTTGTTTCAAGTGTATGACATTGATTAGGATATTTTTTAGTGTCTAAAACTATGTCTTCATCCAATGTGTTTGGGACTAGTGAAGGAGCATCTTGAGACACAGATTCCTCTACCCTTGGAATTGAGATCATAATATTAGATTGTGTATTCATATTGCCATTTTCCAGTGCTTAAAAATATGGTAATTCAAGCATGATTTTTAGTTGCATTGAACACTAGAGGATATCAAAGTTGTAGATCAACCTTGATACTAGGACTAAATTATCACTTGTGGCGTATGAGTCCTAGTATACCAGTTTTTATACTTTCTCCATAGATCCTAGTTTAGAAGTTGCAAATTTTGGTTTTGACCCAAAGCCCTAAACTAGGACTAAATCACCCCTACTAGTGTATGAGTCCTAGTGTGCTTCAAAATTCATAATTTCAAGATTATAGACCTTGTTTCAAGCATCTTCAATTTTCTAGGTGCACCTCTGTTTATCTCCAATATGTTATTTTGATTTGAGTTCATTTTCTAGGTCTTATAGTTAGGTTTTGCATGTTACTTTCATTTCTTGTCTTTCTAAGCCTTTGCTTAGTGGTGAACCCCCCTTTTATCTTTAATCACACCCTAGGAGGCCTTATAGCAGATCCGTTCTCTCAATTGAACCATAAGATTGAGATCTCTAAGGTTTCCTTGAATGAAATAGAGCCAAAATAGGGTTCCCTAAGTTGTCCATGTCCTTAAAGGTGGAAAAAACCCTATTTTCTTTTTTCATTTTGGTGAACCTAGCCTTTAGACACCTTATTTATGATTTGGAGTGCATCATAGTCCTAGATATAGCTTTCATTAACGTTGCATTATGTATTGCATTAGTTAATTTTCATTTAGGGCTTCTAAATCTTGCATTAGTGAAAGTGCATATAGGTTGCTTTTTGCATCTTGCATCATTGAATTTCATTTGAAATCTGTAATTGAACTTAGTCTATACTATATACAAGTTAGAAACCTTAACATTCACTCTGAATTTGTTGAATTTGGTGTCAAAACCCTCATCTAGGACTCATTCGCCCATCTAGGTGATTTAGACCTGGTACAGGTTGTTTTTCCTAATTTCTAGGAATTTTGTGTTGACTATTTTTCAGCATTTGAACCCTTCAAAAACCCTAACTAGGACTCATATGCCCCTCTGGGTGATTTAGTCTCGTGTTACATCTGAAACTACATTTTCTAGTATTGAAAACCTTGTTTTTTTGCTTTTGTTTATTGTTGTTAGATTTTTGTTTCAGTTTACTAAATTTCTGTTTCATCCATTCCATTGCATCTAGCTTAATTTCATTTGAATCAAAATTAAAGTATATCATTTATCTTGTGTTCATTGCATTTATCTTGCATTCATTGATTGTCCCTTTCATGAGCTTTACAACTTGTTATCCTATTTCCAATACTATAGTGAGATGTAGTTTGAGACTCATGTCATTCCACGATAGCACACTCATCATGGATTATGGGTTATGTAGCTCTTTCACTCATAGTGTTGACACTAGTTCACTATGTATGGACCATACCTTGACAACTCTTTACCTTCAAGTAGTGTGACAAATGTTGAAATAATGGTTACTAGCATTCCTCAAGAAAACATAATCCAAATCCATGAAGAATTAGCAAACCTACAACATCAATTGAGTACTAAAAACATTTTAACCATTGCTATTCCCACCATAGATAACATATACTACATGATTGAAAGTGAAGAAGGAATAGAACTTGTGTTTAACCTAGCTCATATTTTTGGGAAAGTTACTAGTTGTGTTCAACCTTCGAACAATGTCTAGATTCAAGGAGGAACTCAAATTCCTCCTCGAAAAACCATTGCCTCTATTCCTACCTATACCAACACTCAAGTTACAACAAAGATGCAACCTACTAGTAATTTCTTTCCTACCTTGGGTATTTCCGCCAGCCATCCTTGTACCTTTGTGGCATCGCACACTATATATCCTACCACTTTACCTCATGTAAGAATTCCATTCACTTCCCCTTCAAACACATATACACCTCCACCATATTCACCTCCATATCAAAATACAACCAATGATGCCATCCTTAACCAAATTTTGCAAAATATTTCATCCCTTCAAAAGAAAATTTCCACCATAAACCAAAATCAAAATGGCCAACCTACATATTATGTCAAAAGTAATCCCTTATCCTTGGAGATATTGAGAACACCGATACCACAAGGTATAGAGATTCCTAGATTTGAGAAATATGGGGGGAAAGGAGATACTTCTAACCATGTTTCCACTTACACCACCTTATGTAGTTATTTCATCCTTGAAGATAAGCTCTTGGCTAAGATTTTCCCTAGGTCCTTAAAAAATACCGCCTTAGAATGGTTTTCCTCATGACTGAATAACTTAATTCGTTCATTCAATGGACTTGTTGAGGCCTTTACAAACCATTTCCAAGTGCACACGACTCCTAAGATGACCTTAGATGATTTGATGAGATGTAAGCAAAAGGATGATGAAAAAGTTACCGACTTCATTTCATGATACCAATCACTTTATTCCCAAATCGACATAAATATTCTTGATCCTCACCTTCAATGAATGTTCATTGAGAACTTGCAAACTAAGATACATGATAAGCTTGGCATAATAAAGTTTCCTTCCTTTATACACTTTTGTACTACCCTTCGTGATTATTAAATTTTAGTTAGTAGTTGTGAAACTAAACCCACTTGTAGTTGTCTTGAGAAATGGGTATGTGCAGGATCATGATGGGCCAAAAAGTGGCGATATGATGGATATGAGTAGTGTATGTGGCTGACGACCTTTTTTTTACCCAAAATTGATGAAATGAAAAGGGTTTTTAAAGGAGATACTCAGCTTTCCACCAATATAAATTATGATTTACTTTGAATTTAATAACTAACTATTATTCATTTTCTATTTGAATTGCGACTAAAGTCTTGATTGATAGGTTGATTAAAAAACATCTATAGCTTTCAAATGGTATCACATTTTTTGAATCTGAAACATGTGTCACATTCTATACTTTTTCATACTATAGGATTAAAAAAAATGAATTTCATGAAGTTTTGACCAAGCTAAGGTGGTTAGACATACAAGTTTTTATATTTTTTTAAGTTGTAATAAAAAATCATAATTAATTATTTAATTGGAAAAAAATATAAAAAAAATATGCATCACATCTGGGCATTAGTCCTCTACTTATATCTAAAATATTATAAAAAATATTATCATTTTATTGTGGTTAGGGTGGCCAGACAGACACCTACTTTTTTTTTCCCTGAAATTTAAGTACTACTGCATTGAAATTTCAAAATTTCACCAAATATATTTTCTTAAAAAATAAACCTAGTAGTTTAGAAACTACATTCAATTATCTATAGATTCTATTCTTATATATTTTTGAAATAATATAGATAACTTATTCAAATTTTTACGTCAAGTTACCTAACTTTGATTTTTTTGAATTTTTCACCACTTAAGGGCCTGTTTTTTCCATGATGATCCTGCACATACACAAATGTGAATCTGCAAATAAAAAAAAATTACCAACCTTTTAGGAAATATAATAAAGGCTTCCTTCAACTTAATCCCCCTCAACCAACTTAACATGTTGATACCCAAGTGGCTACTATAAAGAAAACAAATCCTTTTACATTTGGGGATCTCACTAGACAATTCACTCCCCTACCCAATACCCTCCATAATACAATGTTACAAATTCTAGAATAGAAGATGATTTCTTACCTCCCATTAAAAATCTTGACCCTAATAAGCCTTTACCTCCAAACTTTAGATCAAATTCCTATTGCCATTTTCATCAACAAAATGGACATGATACAAAATATTGTAAGCGTCTTAAACACAAGGTGCAAGACCTCATTGATTCTAGTTGACTTCAAATTGGAGGTGTTAATGATCAAGGAAATAAATCTGTTGCCCCTTCTAACCAAAATTTTCAAATCTTTACTAACCCCAATGCCAAATCATAATATTTGATTTGTCAAAGCTAGTGAAACTAAGAAGAATGATGTGCTGAATGTTGATAGGGATGATGACAACATGGATTCTAATAAACAAGGTCCTATAAATATTAATGAACAAAATACTATTGATGGTTTGGTTACATTGATTTCAAATCATCCTCATAAGGGTCAAACTAAAAAGCCACTTGACATTGCTTTCTCATCTAAGGATATAATTAGACATGCACCTGATGGTCCTCTTTACATAGCCGACTGAATCAATGATAAGCCCACTAATGGGATATTAATTGATCCCATCTGTGGGGAGAATGTGATCAATGAAGAATTATTACTTGTGCATGAACTCTATCAAGAAACATATGATAAATTGAAAGCATGGATAAAAAAACATAATAGTTTTTCTTTCCCTACGATGGGATCAATCACCCTTCCTCTAAAAATAGGACCAAAACAATTAGATGTCTTATTCTCCATCATCCTAACGTTAGATCAATTCTATGTGAAGCTTGGTTATCCATGGAAACGCTCCATGGAAGCCATCTCGTCAGTCGTCCATAAATGTTTAAAGTTTCCCTTTGAGAATGAAATATTTACTGTGCACCATAGTGGCTTTAATCCTATGTCTTCTCATGGGAAATTTTCATTGGATTTATTTTGGTCTGATCCTATGGAACCTATTAAAACTCCTGAGGAATTCTTTTTCAAATCCTATCAAAAGTTTAAGGAAAAATGCATAGCAAAACTATCCCTTAGAAATATGCCTCAACCCATGATTGAACCTACTATCCTTGATGAAACTATGATTAAACTTAAAGACATTCCAAATAACCAAGGCCAACCCAGGATAGATCCTTTTCCTATCTCCTACAAAAGACCAAGAGACAATGAAAATAATCCTATCACGCCTCCTAAGATAAAACAAGTTGGAAAAGCTAAAGAGAAAGTGATTGAAAAACCTCCCATGGTTCCTTCCATTCTTCCCCTTAGGGAAGAAAAGCAACCTATGGTTGATAAACCCACTCCTACACAAACACAACTTGAAAATCATAGTAAAAGAAACAAAAATGCCACAACAAAAAGATCCTATGTTGCAATTGCAACAAGAGATAAATCCTTATTTAGACATTACCATTTGACCTCCCATTGTGATTAACTTAGATGATGATGATGAGATTGCTAAAATTGACAAGGAAGTGCATAATGAATTGAATGCATTTTTTTCCTCTTCTATGAGCTTAAGTGATAATTCCCCTAGGAAGAGTGTTGAACTTGGTGATACCCCTAGTTCGACACTTACTATTGTCCCTTTGGCTAAATTTCTGCCTTTTGTATATGATGAACATGATCCGCATGTGGATGACCTTCTTTTAGGTTGTCTCACATGTTCCTTACTAGTCTTGTATTTAATTTATTTTTCATGTTTCTTTTATGTGATTGCATGTGCACAATGTGATCTCCTTGTACTGTTCTATTTGATTTACCTCTCTATTTGTGACATTCCTCTATTTGTATGTACATTCTTCTCTATGTCATAAATATTTTATCTTTTTTACTTTTGGGGATGATGCAAGGTGTCGAGACATTTAGGTCTCTTCTGTGCTGACCCAAAATATTTTCATTGATCTTTTCATTTTTCTTATGTTTTCCTTTGGGGATGATGCAAGACATTGAGACATTTATGTCTCTTCCATGTTGACCTGAAAGTTTTCTTTGTTTTCGTTCTCTTTGTGTCGTTCTTCTTTTTCCATAAGTATTGATGAGGTAAAAATAATCTCATCAACATAATGGAATTAATATGAAAATATAAACCCTTTAGCCTAAATTACCCTCCCAATTGATTACCTTTAGGAAAAATAATTGCTCTTTTTATGAATAAGTGTACAAAATTTATTTCTTGAAGTTAGGAAAATTAAGCTTATTTATGTTGATTTAATGGTTTAGTCTCTGAGAATTTCATAGGTTAACTCCACTCCCCATCACCATTCCAGTCAAAGGGAAATCAATGCGGATCTTCATACTTTTGAAAACAAGAGGGCGGGCACTGGAATTCCAGAAGCACATGTTTTGGGCCAAGTCTTTATAATTTTATAATTTTTTAGTTTCAAATTCTTTATAGCTCATGCGAGCCTCTTTAATATTGTATATCATGGGCTTTAAAGTCCCTCTATTATTGGCAATCTGTTAAGAAGACTCTATTAACTAGAAAGTAGAATTTTGTTAGTTCTCTTCATATAAATATGTAATTGTTGCAAATAATGAATAAGAAGAAGATTATCATTATGCTGCCAATTTGTCTTTTAATAAAAACTACCATATGAATATGATTTTTTCCTACCACTCTTTGAATTATTGAGCGATGTGAATGAAGTCTTTGGAATGAAGTAACTTAGATTTTTCTAGTGCATGTGATTTGAAGTAGCTATAGACACATCCAAGAGCTGGCCACTTGAGGGTTATAGATAGATATATAATTATTCTATTTCTTATTCTGCATTTCCTTTTAGTAGATAATAGTTGAATTGCATTTCACTTTCATGAGTATATGTTATGCTGTCAGTATCAAGCCTGCAGGTTGCAACTAAGTTTGTAGTTTCTAAGCTTAACATTTGAATGTTCGGATCACCTTTCTTTAGTTGATTTTGTTAAATTGTTTTATGATTAGCAGTTGGTTTGTTATCCTTTGCATTAGATAAATGTTTCCTAATTTCCTTACATGTTTTAATTCTTCAGAAATTTATGCATTCTTTAGATTAATCATTTCCATGCTTTCTAGTTTAGTGGTAATGCTTTTCAAATTCTTAGTTTTCTGTTTCTTGGTTTGAGTCATTTTCTTGCTTTCTAGATAGAAGATTTACTGCTTTCAAGATTAGAGGCCCCTTAGCATAGAAATTTTATTCAGTTGGTTAGTATTTAGGAAACCTAAGAGAGAGAATTTGAGATGTCTTCTATTACATACAGTCATTGGACACTACTTGGTCAACATATTGATGTGTTTATTTACTAAAGTGTTAGGACCTAACAACAACCTGTCATTTTTTGGTGCCAATGTTGGGGACTCCTTTTTCTAGTGTTAGTAGGAGATATCTTGAATACCTCTTTTAGGGATAGGAATAGCTCTTTGGCTTCTTTTCTACATGGTTAGGAAATGAGGCCCCCACTGAAGATTCATACCCAAAAACCCCCCAATCGACGTACCAACAACAAGTAGGGAGGAAGGAAACTCAGATCAAGAACTTACTGAGGAATTGACTGAACATGGTCAACCTGAGACCTTCCCACATACTCCAAAAAGAGAATGAATAGTGGTCAAGGAGTATATTCTTCCACAAACTCCTGAACCTCATGCCACAAAGAAAATTTTGGAAGAGGATCACATCCACTTAAACATCATGGGTGACTGTATAAATGCTGCTAATAACCACAACAATGATAACCCTCCACCACCACACACATTCACTTATCCTATTGCTATCAATGCAGATGATGATATGACAATGAAAAATATCTCACCGACCTTCTTACCAACCTTTCGAGGTTTTTCTATTGAGGAACTTGATCAGTTTCTATTTGAATTCAAAGTCTTGTGTCATACATATGACTACAAGACTGATAATCAGAAACTAAAGGTTTTCCCTTCCACTCTGAAAGACTCAACTATACACTGGTTTATGGGGTTAGCTTCTCAGTCGTTAACCTCCTAGGATGAAATGGAGTTTGTCTTTTTGGAGAAGTACCAAAGTTACTATAGGGTGTGATAGGAAAGAAGAACTGTTTAATATAAGGCAAAACGAGCATGAGAGTTTAGAAGATTAACTAGATAGGTTTATCTTCTTATCCAAATGTTGTGGTGGAGAAGTTATAAATCTTGATATTTTGAAGACCTTATTCCTTAAAGGTATCGATGATAAATCTCAGAGGAGTTTGGATTTAATGGGAAAAGGAGATGTGTCCCAACTAAGACTAGAAAAGATTATGGAGTTATGTCGAAAATTCTCTTGAACTTGAGGAGGAATTAGGAATTCCACCCTTTTTTGAGGTTCCAGTGACATTAGAAAACTTTGTGAAGAGATCGCCAACTTCAAGACTAACATTCTCATCCAGTTAAACACCACTTTAGATGACATACAAGCTAAAAAATGAAACTCTGAGACCTTATCAATCTATTGCCCTCGATGCTGAAACAAACATTTGCTAAGAGAATGTCCCTTGGAAAAAGTTGATAAGATTGACATTTGTCAAGTTTGTGACAAAAATCACCCCACTGACCAGTGTGAGCTACTGAATCCCATCAAAAATTCTAAGAAAAGAACAACTCTAGTCGAGGAAGAAGTGAATGTTTTTAATCAAAGAACTGGAGGCAATTTTTCTTATGGCCAGAATTCCAATCCTAACTGGAGACCACAACCCAATTGGAACAACAATCAATGGGTAGTGCCCTAGCCTCAGACACCCCCTCTAGTACCCTCTAATTTGGGAACCTATCCTTGGGGACCACTGGAATGGGAAAACCAACCTTGGGGTAGCCCTTAGTGGCCTAATCAGCCTCAACCACAGTGGTACCCTCAAAATCCCATTCCTCAATGGAACCAACCTTAGCATCAATTTTACACTAGCCCTAGGAGAATGCCTACCCAACAATAGACTCTCCTACCACCACCCCAGAATACTCCACAAACTAAGCAAGTTAACAAACCACCACACCCAACGTAGTCAATTCCTAATCCAAAGAACAATCGCCCAAATACTCTGGTGTACTTCACTAAACAAGACAATGTCATTGGGCTTAATGCCATACACTATGGAAACCTATAGTTGAGGTTTGGTAAAACACTTTCATATCCGACTATTGAAGAAATCACCAATGAATCTATCATGAAGTCTGCTCAGAAAAATTCCATAACACCCACATCCATAGAACCTGAGCCCGACCCGCCATCTTCAGCTGGAGCTTCCGACCTACCTCAAGAGGAGGGAGGTCAATCTCCAATTGAACTTCTGAAGGACCCAACATTGAGAGACAAACAACCTTCAACTGAACCTCTGAAGCACCCTATGTCTAAGGACAAAATCAAAGTGCCTTTTCTAGAGCGACTGAAACTAATTCCTATGGAAGATGCTCCAGAAGCAATCTCAACCATTGAGACTACAATGATATAGGAAATGAAATGATTGTAGATTGAAGTTCCCTTGTTACAGGCGATGAAGGAGATCCCTGAGTTAAACTAGTTGATTAAATAGTTGTGCATAAAAATGCCAAGCAGAAAGCTAAAACGAATCAACACTGTTCATATAAATGGGTGCCTAGCTGATTTGTTAGCTGGAATAGTCACTACTCCGAAACATGATGACCCAGGAAGTCCACTTTTAACAATAATAGTTAATGAGGTAGCAATACCTAATGCTTTAGTGGACCTTGGAGCATCCATTAATGTAATGACTATTGATGTGATGGAAAAATTAGGACTTACTGATTTATGCCCCACAACTATAGTCTTACAGATGGAAAACCAATCCATAGCTATTCCAAAAGGAATCATTGAAAAAATTCTCATTAAAGTGGATGGATGGGAATATCTAGTGGATTTCTAGATAATTGAATCCCTTATGCCCAAAGACAGTTATCTAATAATTTTGGGACAACCATTGTTGGCTATGGTTGCAGCCAAAATTTATTGCAGGGAGGAAGGAATGACCATCTCCCATGGATCTAATAGAAAGCATTTGTTTTTGTATCCTCCTGCCAAGCCTTCTGAACACAACAAAGTATGGGTTGATGAACCATAAATCCCTAATGGATAGGAGAATTTGGCTTCACTAGCCATGGTAGTTATTAAATAGCATGGTGAAGAGCTAGAGGATGAATTGGAAGGCGACATGGAAAATATTGCCATTGATTTGGGCAGTGAGGAGATGTCAAATGTAGAAGAAATCCTACGAGACCTAATCAACTTAGATCATGAAAAATTTGATGGTGCTAGTTTTATTGGATTACCTTTCCCTTTGATGAACTTAGTTCCAAAAACTTGTCATTTCTTTGCAGATGTTACCTGGCTTCATAAAATTGTACTACATAGTTGTCCACTTAACACTCTGATAAGGCCTATGTACACTACCACGTCTGACCATCCAGGAGTCAAAACCATTATGTTGCTACTAGGAAAAATTTTAAACATCAATAGTTGGTTGACTAGAATGAAAGAACAAAGACTGTTTGACACCCTGGTGAGTAGATCTAAAGCTTTCGCCTGGGACTATAAAGATATGAGAGAATACACCCTAGTGTGTGCACACATCATATCTATACTAAGGATGTTCGACCTATTTTCCAACCACAATAGAGGCTCAATCCTACCCTCAAAGACATCGTTAAGACTGAGATTGAGAAACTCTTATAGGTAGGATTTATCTACCCAATTTCTGACAGCAAGTGGGTGTCACCTTTGGTTGTAGTTCCAAAGAAGAATGGGAAGTGGAGAGTGTGTAGATTATAGGGAGCTTAACAAGGCAACACGCATAGATTATTTTCCCTTGCCATTTGTGGACCAAGTGCTGGATAACTTGGTAGGGAGGAAATATTTTTCATTCTTGGATGGATTTAGTGGATACAACTAGATACAGGTAGTAGTAGAAGACTAGGATAAGACAACCTTCACTTGCCCTTGGGGGACATTTGCATATAGAGTTCTTCCCTTTGGGCTGTGTAATGCTCCTGCCATGTTTCAAAGGGCCATCCAGGCTATATTTGTTGATTTGGTAAATGATTTTGTAAAAGTCTACATGGATGACTTCACTATATATGGTTCAACCTTCGATGAATCCCTCACAAATATAGACAAGGTGTTAAAATGGTGTGAATATCATCGGTTGTCCCTAAGCCACAAAAAATGCTTGATCATGGTGGAACAAGGAATAGTGTTGGGACATCACATTTCAGTCAAAGGAATTAAGGTTGATCCTAAGAAAATCGAAGTCATACAACAACTGGAGGTCCCAAAAACACAGACTGATGTCAAGAGTTTCTTAGGGCATGCGGGATACTACCGAAGATTCATAGAAAACTTTAACAAAATCATAGCCCCAATGTTTTCTCTCCTTTAGAAAAATGTTGAATTCATTTGGATGCCTAAGTGTTAGTCCTCATTTGAAATTATCAAGGAGAAACTCATCTCTACCCCTGTCCTATGAAGGCCTAATTGGAATCTCTCATTCCATATTTATGATGACATGTCTAATGATGCCATTGGATCGGTTCTAGGGAAAAAAGATGAGAATGAAGGGAAATATGCTATATACTTCATCAACAAGAACTTGACATCAACAAAAAATAATTACACCACAATAGAGAAATAATTCTTGGTCGTAGTGCATGCCATCAAGAAATTTTGACATTATGTCATAGGATATAAAGTTACAGTATCTCATGAACAAACTTGTGGTAAATGCAAGGATAATTAGGTGGTTACTCCTCCAGGAATTCAATGTCACAATTTTTGACAAACCAAGGAAATCCAATGTAGTCAAAAATTTCTTATCTTGGATTAAACATGATGGCGACTGTGCTCCAGTACAAAACGAGTTTCCAGATGAAAATCTATTCACCATCTTCATTAAAACCCCTTGGTTTGCTGACATTGCAAATTACTTGGCCACCGCAAAAGTGCCACCTCATTTATCATCAAAACAAAAGAAATTCCTCGTTAGAGAAAGTGCCCCTTTTAAATGGATAAATGGAATCTTGTTTCGATGTGGACTTGATATGGTTTTATGACGGTGTGTGAGGGAAAACGATACCTATAGTATCCTCAAAGTCTATCATGATTACCCTTCAGGAGGGCATTATTTTGCTAAAAGGATAACTCACAAGATTTTGGGAGAAGGATACTACTAGCCCTCAATGCACAAGGACATCAAGAAATATGTGCATCGATGTGATGAATGTCAAAGAGTGGGTAGGCCAACTACTTCTAACGAAATGCCCCTACAGCCTCAGGTAGTCCTTGAACCATTTTAAAAATGGGGATTTGATTTTATCGGTCCAATAGACCCTCCTTCACAAGGAAAATAGTATATTTTGGTCTGTACCAACTACCTAACGAAGTGGGCAGAAGTGCAAGCCCTACATATTGCCAGGGAGGAACAGGTAGCCGATTTCCTCTACAATAGAATTTTCCTCAAGTTCAGAGCTTTGAGGACAATTGTCATAGATCAAGGCCCCCAATTTATGTCCAAAGTGTTGTTAGCATTCACAGACCACTTCCAAGTAAGTCACAAGAAGTCCTCACCCTACCACCTGTAGGAAAATAGTCAAGTTGAGGTCACTGGTAGGGAGCTGGAAAATATTTTGATGAAAACGGTTTCCTCGGGAAGGAAATACTAGGCTAGGAAACTACTGGAAGCTGTCTGGGCCTACAACATGACTTGGAAATCAACCACTGGCTATAGCCGCTATGGGTTAGTATTTGGGAAGAAACCCCTCTTACCCATTGAATTTGAACTCTAAACCCTTAGGACAACCATGGAATTGGGGATGGATCTTAAACGATCCCAAATTGAGAGAGTCTTACAACTTAGTGAACTAGATGAACTCTGCTTGGACGTCATCCATCAAACTAAATTGATCCAACAACAACATAAGTTCTAGCATGACAAACACATCAAAGAAAAAGAATTCCATATTGGGGATTGGGCATTACTGTTCAATTCCAGATACAAGGATCACCAAGGGAAAGTCAGGACACATTGGCTTGGACCATACAAAATTTTTGAAGTGTTTGCTAATGGTTTGGTCCAGCTAAAACCTATTGATGGTGATACCCGAACTCTCCTAGTTAATGGGCATTGATTACATCTCTATCATAAACCTATTAACAAGGAAGAGTTTACAAAAATGGTGGAAATGTAGGGAGAAATAAACTACACTGACTCTGTTGCGGCAAGGTCAACTTAGTTTTGTCAACCCAATAATAAATATAAATAAAAAAAATCCATTTCTGAACATTTCTTTGATTTCTTCACCAGTTTTGACATTTGGACTTGACTAAAATTTTGTCTCTATTTTTCCAGACTTCTCCTTTGGCCAAGCACAATTCAAGCACACCCTTCCATAATGCTCTGGAATCTGTTAGCATGATTGCTACAATGCTCCGAAAATTGTTGCTGCAATGCTTCAGAATCTATACAATAGACTGGTGCCACTCATCACTTTGATCTTGCATTTTGACACATCACTCAATGGTGCTTCAAGAAGCCAAGGCCAAAACGTCACAATTTTCTTCATTCTGATTGCATCTTTTTCAGTGATGCTCTAAAATTCTACTATTTCTTCATTCTAGCTACATCTTTTCAGTGATGCTCTGAAATTTTGTTGTTTCTTCATTTCGGCTGCATCTTTTCAATGATGCTCTAGAATTCTATTTTTCTTTCCTCCAGCTACATCTTTTCAGTGATGCTTCGGAATGTTACTTGGATGCTCTAGAATTATGTTTAGATGCTCTGAAATTTTTGGTTATTGCTCTAGTTACATCTTTCAATGATGCTCTAGAAATTTTGGTTACTGCTCTAGTTGTATCTTTTCAGCGATGCTTCAAAAATCTTGGTTGATGTCTCGGCGACAACTTTTCAGCGATGCTCCGAAATCCTCAATTTGGTCAACATGTTCCATTGGCATCTCTCTATGATGATCTGAAACTCTCTTCTTATCTACTTCAGCTGCATATTTTTGGTAATGATCTGGATTTTTGGTAAATTTTTTTGTCTTTCCAATTTTTTTTCTTCTAATTTTTCCTAAGTTTCGCGCATGCCTATCCTTTAATTCCCCTTTGAGATCTACTCCCTTATGATTATTCTACCACATCATACTGAATCTTTCGATAAAAAATAAGATTATTATGCCACCTTTTGTCATAATTATTTCCACCATCTCTTCAAACATCCCATCCATGCCATTATTATCTACCACCACCCTTGCCAACCATATGGTTGTCCAATTACATCAGCACAAGTGAGTGATATTTGATCTAATGAAAACACTTAAGGTATGTGCAAATTTATTCATTTTAAAGAGTTAGTACTTATTTTAAATAAAGGTTAATTAATTAGCATGATTCATTCCTCCTTATAATTTTGAAACTTGTGCCCTTTTACACGATTGGTAAGAGTATGACAGTAATTGTAATTCCCCATGAAATTTCATCATAATTATGTAGTAAGGTGATAAGAAATTTGGTAATTAGTTCCTTCCCCATTGAGTATACCAACACAAAACTCTTTTTTCGTCTGCAATTCAGTGAGGAGATAATTCCAAAGTTTTGCAGAATCTCACTAGGAGATAAAGAAAATGGGAGGCACTAAGAAGAAGTCCGATCCAACATATGCAATGCCATTGTTGCCATTGAGCAATATAGCAGCATTATTCCAGAGAGTTGGATGGCTCGACTTCATGAAACAATTTGAAGGGAACATAGAGCAACTTATGAAGGAATTCATTGAGAATTTCACAGATGGGAGGACCATGGTGCACAACAAACAATTCTGGCTAAGTACAAAAATTATTGCTCATCTTTCAGGTATTGATAATAAAGGAATTCATTTGAATGAAAATACCCACGTCCCCTATCAAAATTTAATAGAATTGTTCCATAGGGAAGGGGAACCCCAACCTGTAATGACCATAAACACCAGGGAGAAAAATAAGGGAATCCATAGAATGTCTATTCTGGAACCCTAGAGGTCTGTTATAGTGTCTATTATTAGATATTTCACTTGTGAGGGACAATTGACTATGTTGTGGGACCCTCTTTCCGCTTTTTGACTCATTTACACCACGAACTCTAGGATGCTACTCTTAGGGTAAGTTTACCAACTTTTCTCTACCATTCAGTCACCTCTATGATGGAAAAGTATAAAGTTGGAATGGGGCCCCTTAAACATCATGGTCTATTATAGCTAATACGTAAATACCATTTCCAAAAAAAAAAAGAAAAGAAGTGGCAAATGTTTCTACAAAAATTTGAAAATGAAGAGCCAGGGAGGTTACTTGAGGAGGGAGAATCCTCTAAAAAAAATGAGAAATCTATAGAAGAACCCTCCTCAGAGGCATTAGGCACCCCTGAATCCCAACATACCTCCACGGCTCCCAGCGGTGATGCACCATAAATGTTTCCAGATGAATTACAAACCCCATGACAAGAAGGGGAGGTGGGAATTGTGCATTCCAGAGGAGAGGAGGAGCCTCCTCAAAAGAAGAAGAAACGAAGTAAAGTTTTTTTTCAAATAACTCCTCTATGGAGGAGTAAAAGTTTATCTTCAAGGGCCAATGGAACCAAACCTTAGGATGTAGGTAGTACTTCAAAAAGGAAAAAGGCTAGGACTCCAACAAAGGTGGTAGAAATTGATACTCCACCTGAAGGTGAAGAAATAAATGAGATAGAAAAGCAAGAGGACAAGGGAAAGGAAACCCTATCACCTGAACAATAGGAAGGGGAGGAAATACAATCGCCACATTCAAAGTAGAATGAAGATAAACCTATGGGAGGATTCTCTCCTTTTCTTGATAGGTTGGGAAGTATACCTAAATCTATGGAAAAAGTGCCTCATGCAAATCCTCATTCATCCTTCTCTAGGGATACTGGTGAAGAAGAAGAAGACATGCCTCATATTGATGGGAAAATTCCTCACTCCACCTTACCTGTAGAAACTGAAAAAGGAAATATGCCTCTCGCTGTGAATACTAAAGAAGAACGTATGCCTCATTCTATGAATAATGAAGAAGAAAATATGTCCCATATTGTGAATACTGAAGAAATAGAAGAAGTGCTTTACTCATCTCTTCTTGAGAACACTAAGGCAGAAAATGTACCTCATACAGATGCAAAAGTAGAAGTGTCTCACTCATCCCTTCCTAAGGATACTAAGGAAGAAAATGTGCATCATCCTAATCAGGAAACTCTTTGTGCATCCTTCTCTATGGACACAAGGGATATAGAATCCGAAAAATGAGGAATTGGAAAAGCTAAAGGCATAAATTATGGGATTGAGAGCTAGGTTGTAGGATGATGAAGCACAAATTGACCAACAGAAAGAAGAAATTGAGATGCAAACTAACATTATACATAAAAGAGACTAGGAAATTTCTAAATTGACTACACAAATGGAGGAAAAAGACAAGCTTATTGAGCAGCTGCAATACTAGATTCAACAATGGAATCAACAGGGTAAGCAACATAAGGTTGCTCTGTGTGAAAAAGATAAGTGTATTCAAGATTTGAAAAGTATTTTTATGCAATTATTCAGTGCTTTTGAAGAAGAAAAGAATAGACAAGAAATTGAATTAAATGCCTCTATGAGTAAACTTGTGGAGCTAGAAAAAAATCTATAGGAGAGTGACACTCAACCAGTCATGGAATAAAAGGGGACACAAACTGAACCTATTGTTATAGACTCGTTCAAGGTACACATTCCCCCAATATTAATGAAATGGATAGAGCATTGGTATCTCTTGAAGGATGTGGAATTTGAAAATAATAGGTTGAAAAGAGAATTAGTAATGTTAAAAGAATCACTCCATCAGGCATATAGTGGTAAATATGATGCCTATGAAATTGACAAATTAATATTAGCCTGTAGAAGACCATCTAGGCTATACTCCATGTTTCTTAATGAACAACTTTTAAGATGGAAATTGTAAAGAATTCTCTAGAACTAGCCACATGATCCTGATGGTAGAGAATTTGTAAAAATATTTTTTGAGTCACTCCCTGAGCAACAAAATTTGTTGTGTGAGTTCTTTGTTCATAATTTTCTCCTAGAGAAGTATACAAATTTATTTATTAACTTCTTTGTGGGAGAAGTAGAATTGAGATCATTCCTATCCACTATGAAAATTCAACTTCACTGGAAAGAAAGATCAAGATAATATGCATAGGAAAAAAAGACTGTAGGGTTGTAGATGAGGTACCCTCATAGTAAACCTTTCTCTTTCAAGAAAAAATTTCTAGGTGTCAAACTTAAAAATGAAGTACAGGTCAAATACAATAACAACCTTCAGCTATGTCATGATCACTTTCAAGAACAAGGGCCACAATTAATAGGACGAGCATGTCATGCATGTGAAGAGTGGTTTACCCCTCCTCCTATGCATCTCAAGAAGAGGGAAATAATTTCACCTCTTAACATTAGATGGTCCTATGGAAGATTAGTAGCTTTGGCCAAAATTCTTGAAGAATTAAAGATTAACTGGATTAGTATGAGGTACCGACCTCCCTTGCTTCTTTCACCACCTCCTTCAGTATATACCAATCTAGACTAAAGTGAGGATATTTTTTCTAGGTGGAGACAAAGAGTCACTTTGCATCAAGGATTCTTGAGGAACCCAAAGATATTGGACATAGAGACAAATGATTTGTATGATCTCAGTGACAATTATGAGGAGATGAATAGGAGGAATTAAGGACAGGGGGCACACCAGAGAGCAGGAGGACCTGCTCGAACTTAGGAAGGGGAGGAAATGATGAGGTAAAAATAATCTCATCAACATAATGGAATCAATATGCAAATCTAAACCCTTCATCCCAAATTACCTTGCCAATTGATTCTATTTAGGAAAAATAATTGCTCGCTTTTTATGAATAAGTATACAAACTTTATTTCTTGAAGTTAGGCGAATTAAGCTTATTTATGCTGATTTAATGGTTTAGTCTTTGAGAATTTCACAAGTCAACTCCACTCCCCATCAACATTCCAATCAAAGGAAAATGAACGCGGATCTTCATACTTTTGAAAACAAGCAGGCAAGTGTCAGAATTCTAGAAGCACACGTTTTGGGTTGAGTTTATATAATTCTGTTATTTTCTAGTTTCAAAAACTTTATGGCTCATGTGAGCCTCTTTAATATTGTATGTCATGGGATTTAAAGTCCCTCTATTATTGGCAATCTATTAAGAAGACTCTATTAATTGGAAAGTAGGATTTTGTTAGTTCTCTTCATATAAATATGTAACTGCTGCAAATAATTAATAAGAAGAAGATTATAATTATGCTGCCAATTTGTCTTTTGAGTAAAAACTACCATATGAATATGCGTTCTTCCCACCACTCTTTGAATTATTGAGCGATGTGAATGAATCCTTTGGAATGAAGTAACTTAGATTTTTCCAGTGCGTATGATTTGAAGTAGTTGTAGACACACCTGAGAGTTGGCCACTCAAGGGTTATAGATAGATAGATAAGTATTCTATTTCTTATTATGCATTTCCCTTTAGTAGATAATAGTTGAATTGCACTTCACTTTCATGCATACATGTTATGTTGTCAATATCAAGCCTACAAGTTGCAACTAAGTCTGTAGTTTCTAAACTTAACATTTGAATGTCCAGAGCACCTTTCTTCAGTTGATTATGTTAAATTGTTTTATGATTAGTATTTGGTTTGTTATCCTTTGCATTAGATAAATGTTTCCTAGTTTATTTACATGTTTTAATTCTTTATAAATTTATGCATTCTCTAGATTAATCATTTCCATGCTTTCTAGTTTAGTGGTAATGCTTTTCAGATTCTTAGTTTTCTGTTTCCTAGTTTGAGTCATTTTCTTGCTTTCTAGATAGAAGATTTATTGCTTTCAAGATTAGAGGCCCCTTAGCATAGAAATTTTATTCAATTGGTTAGTATTTAGGAAACCTGAGAGAGAGAATATGATATGTCTTCTATTGCATACAGTCATTTGACACTTCCCGATTGACATATTGATGTGTTTATTCACTAAAGTGTTAGGACCTAATGATAGCCTGTTAAGTATTTCAGGAATGATGATAGTTTTGAGCTCTCTAAAAATATTGTAGCAAAGATATACTAACCCTGAATTCGTGGATCCCTTATGTGATTTTGGGATTTCATTTCGGGGGCAATCCCTTTTCATTACGTAGCTTCATTTGGAAACATATGACTTGGCATAGGGATTTCCAAACAACCTCTAATGTCCTCTTTATTTTTAGCATTTATCATTTGCTACTTTAAAGAAATTGCTCATAGCATGGTGTTTAGCAATTTCTTTAAAGTGGGGGCATACATTGGCATTATTCTTTTACATTTCAACTCATGTTTCATTATGTAGTCTTTTTATTGCATGTGATGTGCCTTTCTCTTTGTGGTGACATTGGGTGTGATGTCCCTCAAGAGTGTGATCTCTCTTAGCATATTATATTCCTCTTAGTGGCTTGATGTGACACACTATATCCCCTAAGTTGTGAATCTTCTATTCTTCAATTGGTCCTCTCTTGGAGACATTAGGCATGATGTTCCCTAAGTTAAGTGTTACATAATTTCACTACATGCTGAATTAGGCTGAGCTTTGTGTTTATAAATCAAGAGAGAGGTACATTTTAATTATCTTTCCTATATTACATTATATTGCACAAACAAAAAAATTAGAAGATTACCAAACTACAGTAATGGATCATTGCATTTATACAATTGCATATAACATAGAAGATATTTACACAAATCTTTCTGAAAACTAATCTTTATTGATTGAAAAATGTTCATTGTCTCACAAAAGCTGTGAGATTGACTTAACTTATTCAATGAAAATGAAGAAAAGCATATACATGAATAAGTAAACATGTAAATGTGCATATAAGGAGAGAGACCATTCGTTGCCTGAGAATAATTGGTTCAATCTGAGTTGTGTTTCGCTATTGCTGCCCCAAGTTGTTTGTGTCCCTCTTAGCTCCATATCGCTCCTAGTTCCTACATCTGGAAAGAGAAATGGTGTTAGAGAAATTCTCTAAGCAATAAAAGGTCTCAACCTTACATGAACAAATTCCTATGCATGTATAAACCAATCTCCATGTGCATTAAATATGCATTTATTTTTCTAACTTGTTTGCTTCATGTGCAGATACAAGAAAAGTAATGTTGCTGATTTGTTTCTTCAAGTTACAACATGTGGATTAAAACATGGCTCCCATAGGGGTTGAGCCCGACATGCTGAGTTATCAAATAATGAGCTCATTCAAGCTCATTTAAGAGGGAAATGCAATCTTAAAAGTCGTCATATCAACATGATTATGCAATGATAGTGAACAAGCATATATAAAATGTTTCATTTACATCATGCTTCACATCATTTATTGCTGTCATATTTACCATCATTCTTGCTAAAAACAATCACCATGAAGAATGTACAATGCATAGTGAAGCATCATAGGTAGACAATGAAGAAGTTCATCTCTTCTGATTATCAATTATACATCATTTATGGCAGTGAGTTATCAGTCACTGTCATAAGTGACATATAATTCTCATAAATCATAAAGCATGAGATCAAATATCAAGAAGATATCAAACGTATCAAGGATAAGTGGAAAAATTATTTGTTTCTACATTTGAAAATGGGTATCAACATCTGATCATAAACATGGAGCAGCAAAATGAAAGGTATTATCATTCATCATCCTTAACAAAGGGCCTGTTGTGTCAAGAGTTATATGCATTTGTTAAAGGATAGGTTGTTGTCATGAAAGAATGTTTTGTGTAAGGGCCTTGAACATGAATTTAAGACCTAAAAATACACTACCATCTCTTTCAGTCACTAAAATTTGCATATGCTTTGCAACATCATACATGGTGTTGAAGAAGTTGTTTTATCTCTATGTGAGAAATTATGTAAAGGTTCATCCAGATTTGACTCTTCTGATCATCAATTTTCTGTTAAAGGATGATATCAAGGGTTGTTTCCTTCTTGGAACACAAAAAGATAGCCGACGCTATTGGATTCTATTACAAGAATCAAAAGTCAGAAGATTTGAGAAGCAAGGTATTTTGACAGAGATGACATTTTTTGTGTGCATATCATATATTTTATGAGCTAGAAAACAAAGTATGTGCTATGAGTAAAACAACTTAAACCCTCAACTGATTAAAGACAATAGAGTGTAAAGGGATGTAATGGTGAATGCTAAGGTTTTCAAACCTTCAAAAGGGAAAAGTGTTATAGACATAAAATAAATTGAATCTTCTCTTACATCTGCAATTTTAGAAAGAGAATATATTGAATGTCAAATGGAGGAATCTCTATGGAAGTTAACGAAAGTATTTCCTGTGTTGTCTAAGGGCTGAGCTATGGCTATGATGAAAGGTATGGAAGAGAGCAGTGAAAAGCAGTGAAAGGTTGAGGGTTTGATAGCACTCCCCATGAGCGTGAAGAACAAAATTCTAGATCTACAAATAAATGAGGTCATGGCATTCTTCTTTTCCTCTTTACTAAATGCATGAGATAAGTAAGTAAACATGCTAATAACAAAGTAATTGTTCTTATTTTATGCATACCAAAGCTCAATATGAAGGCTCAGGGAATTTGTAAAGAGGGATACGTGATAGTTCAAAGACAACAAACCAACCCAAAGGCAATCATTTCGGGCTTATAAATATATATGTGTTTGATGAGAGCAAGAGTTTTAGTTCAAAGTGCAAAGATATGGGTGTTAAGGAACAAAGCCCTCAAGTTTTCAATTCATGAGAAGAGAGATTAGGCCGCAACTTTCATAGTGCAAGCCCTACCTGTAAGGCGTATGTCATAAAACCCTCCACTAGACAAAATAAATTACATGCAAATAACCAGAGAGAGCACAAGAAAGGAAAAGGTAGGTATATTTTTCCTTTTACTATACAATAAATTCAAAACAAACACCTGAAAATGATTTGGCCACAGTTTAAAGCTCATAAATGGTTTCAACTTTGAACAAAATCAAACTTACCTTTGTCAAATCTTCAGAATTTACAAAAGAATGGCATCAAAATACAAAGGAAATCTCCAGCAAAGAAGCTCGATAGGATTTCATGGCGGCACTTCAACTTCTTCAAGAAGTTTTGAAAGAAAAATAAAATAAAATTTTCATTTTTTGCTCTTGCTTTTGTTTTAGGGTTTTCCCCTAATGCATTGATGAAGTTTCAGGCTTTTTTTCCTAAGTATTAAAATGCATATAAAAACT
Source organism: Sequoia sempervirens (assembly GCA_007258455.2). Lineage (NCBI taxonomy): Eukaryota > Viridiplantae > Streptophyta > Pinopsida > Cupressales > Cupressaceae > Sequoia > Sequoia sempervirens. The sequence goes on from VDFB02281492.1 coordinate 192,202,507, forward strand.
ATTGTGCCCGTGGGCTAAGGCTTTTTAGTCTTATGCCTTAGTTTTTTCTCTTCAGTGGAATTCTTTTACGACTTGTAATTTATTTCTTTTATTTTTGCATATATTTGAAAGTGTAAAACACTAATTCTTGATGGTGTTTTATAAATCATTTAGACTTTAGTGTTCTTTTAATGCAAAAATAATGGTGGGAATAGCTTTTAATGTATGACCAAGTCATGAGGAGAAATAGAAGATATGCTTTCATTTATGCCATGCCAAGCATCTAGGAAGGTTGGTATCAATTTGCCAACATGTAGAGGGCATATAGGCATTTTAAATGCTTTTTGAGAGCCTTTTGTGGGCAGTTTGATTTGTCACCATGTTGGACTTGGTCAAACTTGACCTCCTCAAACAATTTGGAGCCTTTTTTATGAAGATTTACATGCTATATTTTTGGCTTTTTGAGGGCATCCGACCCAATAGGTTTCTAAGTCCTTTTTTGGTGGACTCTTGATGGAGATTGGATATATTCACTTCACTTTTCATTTGTGAAGTAGTTCTGACTTAGGATTTTCTGTTTAGTGACTTGTTTTGGAGTCATTAGAGAAAAATACAGAGTTTTGTAACTCATTTACAGGCATGTACTACAGTATTTTACCTTTAAGTTTGAATAAGATGCGGTGATTTTAACCTTCTCAACGCTATTTCCTATGTGTAGTTGGATGATTGATGTATGTTTTTTGATATAAAATCTAATCCTTGAATGTACGTCTCATTTATAACACCTATAAACAAAAAAATGCATATTTTTTGTAGGTTATAAGTTGTGTCATGGTGTTTATCAGTGATTAGTTGTGAAAGTCTTCAGTTTTCCTTCTGATTCTACAAACACCAAAACCTTCTTATGAAATATTTATACATGAACATGTAAAATGTGTGGGTTGTGTCTCTCAATAATCTACTTTATTGAGCTCATTGTGTATGTTATACAGTAGTATTTGTCACAAAAGATTTGGTGTTTCACCTTTTGAAGCATTAGGGGTTAATATTTTTTTGTTTATGTTATCTTTTTCTCCCCTTTTCTTTAGCAAGTTTAGTAGATTAGTTTTAGTTGAATACCAACTAGGAAGCCAGCCTATCTGGAGGTTCATTCTCATTTTGGGTGACCCACAACTCGAGAATGTTCCCATGTTTCTCAAGCTAACTGAGTTTCACAACTTAGTTCGGGTGCAAGTTTAAGAGATAACAGTTTTGGCACACCTGGTGGGACTGTCAAACAAATAGTTTGGAAATTACATGTGTATTACTAGTTTTTGATATGCAACTAGTAAGTTTCAAGTCTTTCAGAGGTTAATATCAACATATCATGGTGACTCTATGTACCAATGCATCATTGAGAACTTCAAAATATTTAGGAATTTGGTGATTTTCTCAGTATTATCAACCTTGGGAGGAAATTTAAACAACACCATGGTGACTCCAAGCTTAAATTTTCCGGTTTCAGTAGTTCAAGTGTTGGTATATTTTCATGTCTTTCAATAGGAAAATATGCTTTATTCTAATTTTCTAGTTTTGAATGAATAAACATGTCTATGTTTCCTGGGAATATGTCTTATCACTCCCCATTTCATGAGGACGTTGCTCATACTTCTTATCAGTCATTTCAAAGTAATCAATAGGTCTAATATTCTCACCACACGCTCACCCTTGCTCAAGGTCTACAACAACATGCTTATGCCCATCAACAACCCTAGGAGGGTTATTTTATCTCCAATCATCAAAGTTAATTTTCATATGAGCCTGAAAATATTGATAACATGAGTATAGCACATATTTCTGTATTTTTAAAAGCAGTTTGAAGAGATTGAAAGACAACAGGAGGTTTATATGCATCAGGAGGAGTTGGCCTACCAAGCATACATTCAGGAGAAAGAGATGGAGGTTCAAAAAAGACAACATGAGGAATGGCTTGCAAATAAAATAGCTACAAAGGAAAAGAAAATGAGGCTTTTTCTTGTTCAAACCCAAAGGTTAGAAGCTCAAACAACTCCTTCCATTCCTAGTTTTAAACAAGCTCATATCTCAATGGGTCTACCAGAAAAGGAAAGTTTTGAGTATACAATTCCAAGTTTCAAGCTTACTGAACTCTCACATTCCAAAAGAGTATCCAATAATTATGATTCCAAGTTTCAATAGTTTTCATCCTAAGGAAGAGATAGCATGTATGTCCAATGAATCTATTATTGCTTATGAACAGTCTTTAGTGGAATCTCTAGACGTAAAATAGAAGGCCCCTATTTAGGATGTACCTGTAAATGATGCAGGGCAGCCCATTGACGTGCACAACTCACTCAATATGGAGGAGACTATAACTCCAGATCTATTGCATTTAGCTATGGAGCATTATCGGTTAACACAAAGAAAATCTCTTCAAGATGATGAAACTGAGCCCATCAGACAACATGATGAGAAGGTGAAATTGACTCATGATGAGGTAAATCCTACAACTTTGAATGTGGAGTTTCCTTCATTCATTCAACATGATGAAGAAGTACATAAAATTCAACTTGAAATCATTTCCCAATATATGAGCTATGACATTTTTAAGCATATTATGGAGGAGGAGGCTAATTTTGAGCTCTCTGAAGAGTTGTGCATAGATATAATTGAATATTTTTGTTCAAAGTTGAATGACAAAGAATTAGAAGAAGTTGACAATCATGTTGAGCTAGAACAACAAGTTCACAAGCTTGATGAGGTGCTGAAACAATAGGAGGAGCCTCATGAACTTGATTTGAAAGGTCATAACCGGTTGGAGGAGCTTCCATTCTATTGTGCAAAGGAGCTTGAGACTGTGTCACCAATTGAACTTTTTCCTTCTTTTGTTGAAGAAGAAAACAATGATTTGGGGTGTAATTCTTTGAGAAGTAATGAAAATTATAAGTAGCTTCCTTTCTAGTGTATAAAAGATCCAGAGGTTGATGTATTGATTGAAAGTGTGTTGGAGGAATCCATTTCATTGTTCTCCATTGAAGGAATGAATGTTCATTTGGGAAAGCATGAGCATACTAAGGAGGTTACCACTTTTCCACCAAGTCAACCACAGGGGTTAGACCTTTCCAATTAGAAAGGTGATAAAATGGCAGTCCATGAGCAAGAGATCACCAAAGAAAACTCAAGCTTTTCCCTTACTAGAGGCTGCCCTATTAGATATTTAGCCAACATGGAGTCCAAACAAGCACAAATAGCCAAGCATGAAGCTATGGCTGAAAATGACATCAAGGATGCACTAGCAACTAAACAAGAGTGTGTTCAACTCACTTATCCTCCCTTGAATAACATTACATATGATTTTTTTGGCGAGGTAAGTGAATCTGTTTATCTTTTTAATTAATTGGTACATCAACTTGTTGAACATTTCTTAGTATATTGTCTTCTTTTAGCTGCCATCATGCATGCAAATCATTGCATATTGAGAAGAAGGGGAAGCTATTTTAGTTTTCCTATAAATGGTTTTGTTTAAGTATTTTTGTCTTGTTGGTTAGGGTAGGTTAGAATAGGTTAGCTGCAAATTTAAATTCCCTATGTGTTGTTCCAACACAGTTAGGTAGTCTCCTTTCTATAGTTTTTGTTTGTAATAAGTTTCCAAGGTAATCTAATTTGTTTCAAATGAGTTATAGTCATATCCAAAGTTTCTTTAAGTCTATCTTTGAGTTTCTGAGTGACTCCATGCCCAATGGACAAGCCTAAGCAACTGGTCTTCATGTTTAGCAGGAAAACATACAACAAATGTTGCCAAAAATGTTACCTAATAACACTACTTGCTAAATTAGGCTGAGCTTTGTGTTTATAAATTAGGAGAGAGGTACATTTTAATTATCTTTCCTATATTACATTCAATTGCATAAAAAAAAAGATCAAAATATTACAAAACTATAGTAACAAATCATTGCATTTATACAATTGCATATAACATAGAAGAGATTTACACAAATATTTCTAAAAAGTAATCTTTATTGATTCAAAAATGTTCATTGTCTCACACAAGCCATGAGATTGACTTAACTTATTCAATGAAAATAAAGAAAAGCATATACATGAATAAGTAAACATGTAAATGTGCATATAAGGAGAGAGACCGGTCATTGTCTGAGAATGACTAGTTCAATCTGAGTTGTCTTGTGCAGTTGCTACCCCAAGTTGTTTGTGTCCATCTTAGCTCCATATCGCTCCTAGTTCCTACATCTGGCAAGAGAAATGGTGTTAGAGAAATGCTCTAAGTAATGAAAGATCTCAACCTTACATGAACAAACACCTATGCATGTATAAACCAATCTCCATGTGCATTAAATATGCATTTCTTTTTCTAAATTGTTTGCTTCATGTGCATATACGAGAAAAGTAATGTTGCTGATTTGTTTCTTCAAGTTACAACATGTGGGTTAAAACATAGCCCCCATAAGGGTTGATCCTGACATGCTGAGTTATCAAATAATGAGCTCATTCAAGCTTATTTAAGAGGGAAATGCAATCTTAAAATTCATCACATCAACATGATTATGCAATGATAGTGAACATGCATATATAAAATGTTTCATTTACATCATGCTTCACATCATTTATTGCTATCATATTTAACATCATTCTTGCTGAAAAAAATCAACATGAAGAATGTACAATGCATAGTGGAGTAGCATAGGCAGACAATGAAGAAGTTCATAGCTTGTGATTATCAATTATACATCATTTATGGCAGTGAGTTATTAGCCACTATTATAAGTAACATATAATTTTCATAAATCATAAAGCATGGGATCAAATATCAAGAAGATATCAAAAGTATCAAGAGATAAGTGAAATAGTTGTTTGTTTCTACATTTGACAGTGGGTATCAACATCTGATCATAAACATGGAGCAGAAAATGAAAGGTATTATCATTCATCATCCTTAACAAAGGGCCTATTGTGTCAAGAGTTATATGCATTTGTTAAAGGATAGGTTGTTGTCATGAAATAATATTTTGTGTAAGGGCCTTCAATGTGAATTTAAGACCTAAAGATACACTGCCATCTCTTTCAGTCACTAAAATTTGCATATGCTCTGCAACATCATACATGGTGTTGAAGAAGACGTGTTATCTCTATGTGAGAAATTATGCAAAGGTTCATCCAAATTTGACTCTTCTGATTATCAATTTTCTGTTAAAGGAGGATATCAAGGGTTGTTTCCTCCTTGGAACACAAAAATATAGTAGACTCTATTGGATTCTATTACAAGAATCAAAAGTGAAAAGATTTGAGAGGCAGGGTATTTTGACAAAGATGGCATTTTTTATGTCCATATCATATATTTTATGAGCTACAAAATAGAGCATGTGTTATGAGTAAAACAACATAAACCCTGAATTGATTAAAGATAGCAGAGTGTAAAGGGTTGTAATGGTGAATGCTAAGGTTTTCAAACCTTCAAAAGGGAAAAGTGTTACAAACACAAAATAAAATGAATCTTCTCTTACATCTACAATTTCAAAAAGAGAATATATTGAATGCCAAATGGAGGAATCTCTATGGAAGTTAACGAAATTATTTTCTGTGTTGTCTAAGGGTTGAGCTATGGCCATGATAAAAGGTATGGAAGAGAGCAGTGAAAAGTAGTGAAAGGTCGAGGGATTGATAGGCCTCCTCATGCGTGTGAAGAACAAAATTCTAGATCTGTAGATAAATGAGGCCGCGACATTCTTCTTTTCCTCTTTACTGAATGAATGAGATAAGTAAACATGCTAATAACCAAGTAATTTTTCTTATTTTATGCATACCAAAGCTTGATATGAAGGCTCAGGGAATGTGTAAAGAGGGATACATGATAGTTCAAAGATAGCAAACCAACCCAGAGGCAATCATTTCAGGCTTATAAATATATGTGTTTGATGAGGGCAAGAGTTTTAGTTCAAAGTGCAGAGATATGGGTGTTAAAGAACAAAGCCCTTGAGTTTTCAATTCATGAGAAGAGATATTAGGCCGCAACTTTCATAGTGCAAGCCCTATCTATAAGGGGTATGCCATAAAACCCTCCACTAGACAAAAGAAAATACATGCAAATAACTAGAGAGAGCACAAGAAAGGAAAAGATAGGTATATTTTTCCTTTTAGTATACAATAAATTCAAAACAAACACCTGAAAATGCTTTGTCTGTGGTTTAAAGCTCATAAATGGTTTCAACTTTGAAAAAAATCAAACTTACCTCTATCAAACCTTCAGAATTTACAAAAGAATGGCGTCAAAATACAGAGGAAATCTCCAAAAAGAAGCTTGATAGGGTTTCATGGCAGGGATTCAGCTTCTTCAAGAAGTTTTAAAAGCCAAATGAAATAAATTTTTCATTTTTTGCTCTTGCTTTTGTTTTAGGGTTTTCCCCTAATGCATCGATGAAGTTTTAGGAATTTTTTTCTAAGTATTTAAATGCATATAAAAACTATTGTGCCCATGGGCTAAGGCTTTTTAGTCTTATGCCTTAGTGTTTTCTCTTTAGTGGAATTCTTTTAAGACTTGTAATTTATTTCTTTTATTTTTGCATATATTTGAAAGTGTAAAACACTAAGTCTTGATGGTGTCTTATAAATCATTTAGAATTTAGTGTTCTTTTAATGCAAAAATAATGATGGAAATAGCTTTCAACGTATGACCAAGTCATGAGGAGAAATAGAAGATATGCTTTCATTTATGCCATGCCAAGCATCTAGGAAGGTTGGTATCAAATTGCCAACATGTGGAGGGAATATAGGCATTTTAAATGGTTTTTGAGAGCTTTTTGTGGGTAGTTTGATCTATCACCATGTTGGACCTGGTTAAATTTGACCTCCTCAAAAGATTTGGAGCTTTTTTGATGAAGATTTACATGCTATATTTTTGGCTTTTTGAGGGCATCCGACCCAAGAGGTTTCTAAGTCCTTTTTTGGTGGACTCTTGATGGAGATTGGATATATTCACTTCACTTTTCATTTGTGAAGTAGTTCTAACTAAGGATTTTCTATTTAGTGACTCATTTTGGAGTCCTTGGAGGAAAATAGAGAGTTCAGTAACTCATTTATAGCAGAGACATGCCAAATTTACATCATGCATAATCATATTCCATTCATCAAATAAATCAGGACTTTATTTAAATCAAACCCAAATCATATTCCACCATTTTCTGATTTAAATAAATCAATTATTTAAGTCATAAAAGTCAAAGCATCCTAATCATCATCCTAGCTAATTAATCCTGATTAAATCTAATGCTAATCTCACCCACTTGCATTCTCTAGATTTGGCCACTTGCACATGAAATGGCATTTAATTGATTTGTCAAAATTAATTATTTTCAACTTGGTATAAAGAAAGAATATTCTCCAAGTTTGAATCTCTAGTGGACATGTACACCCAACAGGCATTTATGAGGCCTTACATGTCTCTTACATGTCCCTTCCAAAGGTCAAAATCAGCATTTATTGGAAAATTTGAATTCAAATTTTTCCCTCTTGGCACTCTTCCCAAATCTTGCACATACATCAACTAATCACATGATGACAAGTGTCCTCCTATCATTGGAATCTTTAGTCCCACATTGGTCCCTCTTCAACACTTGGCATTTTGAAAATCTTTAAATACATGCTTCATCTTTGAGCAAATCCTCCACAATCTCTTGCAAGGTTACTCTCTTCATTTGAGATTTGATCTTGTTCATATCATCCACCATCTCCATAGCAATTTTCATCATCTTGAGCTTTTTATCAAGGTTGGGAAAGGGTCACTAGCACATGTGACACCAATCCAACATGGAATAAGTGTTTATCTTGCTTTTAAAATGTCTTCTTGATGCTGTTTTTGTTACTTGTGGCATTTCTTTAGCATAGATATTCTATTCCATGGAGGTATTTGCAGATTTGTGTGTTTAGACTAACATTTCTAATGAGTTTTTGAAGTGGTCTTACATTGCAGATTTTGAGTACTTCATCTTGGCGCTAGAAGGAGGGCATCAACTAATGCATTTCATTTCTATTTCATGTTACTTCATTTAAATAGGAATGCTATTAGCAATCCTACTTTGCGTTCAGCTAAGGCTTATTTTAGCATGCAACTAATACATTTCATTTCTATTTCATGTTACTTCATTTAAATAGGAATGCTATTAGCAATCCTACTTTGCGTTCAACTAAGGCTTATTTTAGCATGCAACTAATACATTTCATTTCTATTTCATGTTACTTCATTTTGATTGATGTCTACTAATTTATGCTATTCCTAAATTTGAGCATGTTGGGATATTCTCTTCTATTTAAAGCAATGCTGCTTGCCTTAATATTTGATCTGTATTGTCCTTAAGAATACACTGTTTTATGGACTTGAATGAATGTCCCAGTGTGTAATGCCTTGTTCGCAGCCTTAAAAATCTTTACTCTGTGTTTTCTATTTTCATCATGTGTTTTCAACTGGAAAAGATCTCAACACGACATCAGTCTAATGAAGTTTTGGTGCGCAGGAAGGAAAGCAAATAAGGTTTTAAATGTAGGCCCCATTCTATCAGACATTTCGCATACCTTGTATCTTTTCTTTGAGGCAGATTGTCAATAGTTCACGTGCCTTGTCCATGCTGCCACATTTCCTGTCAAACAGTTCGCATGCCTTGTTTATGCTGCCACACTTTTCCATAAAGTAGTTCGCACGCCTTGTGTAGGCCTCCAATGGCTTTTACTTTCTCGAAGGACATGGAAAAGGTTGGGGAATTTTCCTTTACACCTACCAACTAGTAGCAATCTGTCAGTCTATTTTGCACGCCTTAATCTTTTTATGCAGCTCCTGCCATCATTGCGTTCTAAGGGTTGAGGAATTCAGCTATTACACCCACTGCCTGCATTTTTCTGAAAGTTTCTAACACCTATTGAATAAATCCATTTTGAGCATATCTGGCAATTGTTGTGAGACCACATCTTTGATTCATTCTTTCAAATAGTTCATGTGACTTGTCTATGCTTTCACGCATTGAATATAGTCAAATGGTTCATGTGACTTGTTCATGCGACCTGCGACTTAAATTTGCTTGAAAGTGTCTAAAGCACATTCAACTATTGAGGCATCCCACAATCAACGTATTTCATGAGACCATGTTTCTGTGCGGCAGTGTATTGGATAGTTCACGGGTTTTCTCTAAGCGTCCACAATTTTGAATGCAAATCTACCAAAGCAGCTGCAATTACGAACAAGACCTGATACCTCACATTTGGTCATTAAGAGGCATATGGTATTGTTGTTGTTATTAAGAGGTGGTCGAGCTAATTTGCAACACTCTTTAATGAGTATGAATTATTAAATTGTTCTCAAAGCCAATGTCACCAGCATGAAATCCAGCGCCTTTAACAGCTACCAGTATTCTGTATTTATAGCACATCCTGTTGACTACAAAAAAATCTTGGACCCTGTGCAGCTGGTGATTCCATAAATTAGGAGGTTGTGGAGAGAAAAAAATGACATTTTTTGATCATCTGGCAGACAAGGTAAATCTATCTTTAAGATGGTAAGTGGTGGATTTTCTGTCTTTGGATATTGGAGTTGGCGTGTCACTTTTGCCATTCTTCAAAGTAAGCCCACTTATCATTTATTTCCTGAAGTCTTTGTTTATAATCTATTGCTTCGAATCTGCATTTATCATACCTATTGATTGAAAGTCTGCATGCACTTATTGCTTGGAGTTGGCGTTTATTATTGTTACTGCGCTTACTGATGAAAAAGGACTTGAAACAAATCACAACGCTAATGGCCAACTAGTTCATTTTCTTTTGGTCATAAATTTGTCTTAAATTGAGTCAATATTTCACTTTGAAATGCTTCTTTACCATGTAGCTGAGGCTGATCTGCGCGTATAAGTCTCTAAGAAAGTTGTCTGATATTATGGACAGATTTGCTTTTATTTAATGCGCCAGATTTGTACTGACACGTCTTTTTCTTATATCCAGGTTTCCTGCCAAAAGATGAGATGTTTATGTCTGGTCTTTATGAGTTCTAGGGATGACAGAGCTGTATCTTAAATGCCCCATCAAGTGTACGCTGGCGAAGATTGACAATTCTGATTTACATCATTCGAATCTTGTCTTTCTTTTGAAAGCTTTTGACTGAACCGTTGAATTTTCTTTAAAGTTCAAAAAGAAGGAGAAGCCTTTCAAATTTGATCTTTTAACAATATTTAGCTTTAAGGAATGACTTTAGCAACCCACTCGGGGCATTTTTTTTGAAATATTGTAGTCCTTAGGGTTGACAACATTTTATCTACTTTCAAAATTTGCTGCATCATGGTGATTATTTTGAAATAGTCAATGTTTAAAGATTAATAGAATGTGTTTAAAAGGTTTATGATTGATTTATGGGCTTAAATAACAAGTGTGAAGGAAGGGGTCTAACGAATTTGATGGTTTTATCTTTAAATAAACTTTTCATACAAAAGTTTAGTTTATTGGGATTGAATTATCAATAAGAGAAGCTTCTAGTTCTATATTTGTTGTTAAAAGTCTAAAGAAATCATGATTTACTCATGCATGCCTCTTTCTATTAAAAATCATTTATCCTTACAAACTTGGATCATGTTATTAACCATCAAAATAAGTTTAAAATTTTTGATCCTCACATAAAATATCTTTTGTTTAATAGGTACAAAAGCAAACGAAAGCAAACAAAAGTGAACAAGGTACAAGCGAACAACAAAGGAAAAAAGGAAAAGTGAAAGCGAAAAAATCAACAAGGAGGAGGCTAGCAA
>VDFB02281492.1:192213369-192267623 GCA_007258455.2 Sequoia sempervirens
TTTTAAATAAAGGTTAATTAATTAGCATGATTCATTCCTCCTTATAATTTTGAAACTTGTGCCCTTTTACACGATTGGTAAGAGTATGACAGTAATTGTAATTCCCCATGAAATTTCATCATAATTATGTAGTAAGGTGATAAGAAATTTGGTAATTAGTTCCTTCCCCATTGAGTATACCAACACAAAACTCTTTTTTCGTCTGCAATTCAGTGAGGAGATAATTCCAAAGTTTTGCAGAATCTCACTAGGAGATAAAGAAAATGGGAGGCACTAAGAAGAAGTCCGATCCAACATATGCAATGCCATTGTTGCCATTGAGCAATATAGCAGCATTATTCCAGAGAGTTGGATGGCTCGACTTCATGAAACAATTTGAAGGGAACATAGAGCAACTTGTGAAGGAATTCATTGAGAATTTCACAGATGGGAGGACCATGGTGCACAACAAACAATTCTGGCTAAGTACAAAAATTATTGCTCATCTTTCAGGTATTGATAATAAAGGAATTCATTTGAATGAAAATACCCACGTCCCCTATCAAAATTTAATAGAATTGTTCCATAGGGAAGGGGAACCCCAACCTGTAATGACCATAAACACCAGGGAGAAAAATAAGGGAATCCATAGAATGTCTATTCTGGAACCCTAGAGGTCTGTTATAGTGTCTATTATTAGATATTTCACTTGTGAGGGACAATTGACTATGTTGTGGGACCCTCTTTCCGCTTTTTGACTCATTTACACCACGAACTCTAGGATGCTACTCTTAGGGTAAGTTTACCAACTTTTCTCTACCATTCAGTCACCTCTATGATGGAAAAGTATAAAGTTGGAATGGGGCCCCTTAAACATCATGGTCTATTATAGCTAATACGTAAATACCATTTCCAAAAAAAAAAAGAAAAGAAGTGGCAAATGTTTCTACAAAAATTTGAAAATGAAGAGCCAGGGAGGTTACTTGAGGAGGGAGAATCCTCTAAAAAAAATGAGAAATCTATAGAAGAACCCTCCTCAGAGGCATTAGGCACCCCTGAATCCCAACATACCTCCACGGCTCCCAGCGGTGATGCACCATAAATGTTTCCAGATGAATTACAAACCCCATGACAAGAAGGGGAGGTGGGAATTGTGCATTCCAGAGGAGAGGAGGAGCCTCCTCAAAAGAAGAAGAAACGAAGTAAAGTTTTTTTTCAAATAACTCCTCTATGGAGGAGTAAAAGTTTATCTTCAAGGGCCAATGGAACCAAACCTTAGGATGTAGGTAGTACTTCAAAAAGGAAAAAGGCTAGGACTCCAACAAAGGTGGTAGAAATTGATACTCCACCTGAAGGTGAAGAAATAAATGAGATAGAAAAGCAAGAGGACAAGGGAAAGGAAACCCTATCACCTGAACAATAGGAAGGGGAGGAAATACAATCGCCACATTCAAAGTAGAATGAAGATAAACCTATGGGAGGATTCTCTCCTTTTCTTGATAGGTTGGGAAGTATACCTAAATCTATGGAAAAAGTGCCTCATGCAAATCCTCATTCATCCTTCTCTAGGGATACTGGTGAAGAAGAAGAAGACATGCCTCATATTGATGGGAAAATTCCTCACTCCACCTTACCTGTAGAAACTGAAAAAGGAAATATGCCTCTCGCTGTGAATACTAAAGAAGAACGTATGCCTCATTCTATGAATAATGAAGAAGAAAATATGTCCCATATTGTGAATACTGAAGAAATAGAAGAAGTGCTTTACTCATCTCTTCTTGAGAACACTAAGGCAGAAAATGTACCTCATACAGATGCAAAAGTAGAAGTGTCTCACTCATCCCTTCCTAAGGATACTAAGGAAGAAAATGTGCATCATCCTAATCAGGAAACTCTTTGTGCATCCTTCTCTATGGACACAAGGGATATAGAATCCGAAAAATGAGGAATTGGAAAAGCTAAAGGCATAAATTATGGGATTGAGAGCTAGGTTGTAGGATGATGAAGCACAAATTGACCAACAGAAAGAAGAAATTGAGATGCAAACTAACATTATACATAAAAGAGACTAGGAAATTTCTAAATTGACTACACAAATGGAGGAAAAAGACAAGCTTATTGAGCAGCTGCAATACTAGATTCAACAATGGAATCAACAGGGTAAGCAACATAAGGTTGCTCTGTGTGAAAAAGATAAGTGTATTCAAGATTTGAAAAGTATTTTTATGCAATTATTCAGTGCTTTTGAAGAAGAAAAGAATAGACAAGAAATTGAATTAAATGCCTCTATGAGTAAACTTGTGGAGCTAGAAAAAAATCTATAGGAGAGTGACACTCAACCAGTCATGGAATAAAAGGGGACACAAACTGAACCTATTGTTATAGACTCGTTCAAGGTACACATTCCCCCAATATTAATGAAATGGATAGAGCATTGGTATCTCTTGAAGGATGTGGAATTTGAAAATAATAGGTTGAAAAGAGAATTAGTAATGTTAAAAGAATCACTCCATCAGGCATATAGTGGTAAATATGATGCCTATGAAATTGACAAATTAATATTAGCCTGTAGAAGACCATCTAGGCTATACTCCATGTTTCTTAATGAACAACTTTTAAGATGGAAATTGTAAAGAATTCTCTAGAACTAGCCACATGATCCTGATGGTAGAGAATTTGTAAAAATATTTTTTGAGTCACTCCCTGAGCAACAAAATTTGTTGTGTGAGTTCTTTGTTCATAATTTTCTCCTAGAGAAGTATACAAATTTATTTATTAACTTCTTTGTGGGAGAAGTAGAATTGAGATCATTCCTATCCACTATGAAAATTCAACTTCACTGGAAAGAAAGATCAAGATAATATGCATAGGAAAAAAAGACTGTAGGGTTGTAGATGAGGTACCCTCATAGTAAACCTTTCTCTTTCAAGAAAAAATTTCTAGGTGTCAAACTTAAAAATGAAGTACAGGTCAAATACAATAACAACCTTCAGCTATGTCATGATCACTTTCAAGAACAAGGGCCACAATTAATAGGACGAGCATGTCATGCATGTGAAGAGTGGTTTACCCCTCCTCCTATGCATCTCAAGAAGAGGGAAATAATTTCACCTCTTAACATTAGATGGTCCTATGGAAGATTAGTAGCTTTGGCCAAAATTCTTGAAGAATTAAAGATTAACTGGATTAGTATGAGGTACCGACCTCCCTTGCTTCTTTCACCACCTCCTTCAGTATATACCAATCTAGACTAAAGTGAGGATATTTTTTCTAGGTGGAGACAAAGAGTCACTTTGCATCAAGGATTCTTGAGGAACCCAAAGATATTGGACATAGAGACAAATGATTTGTATGATCTCAGTGACAATTATGAGGAGATGAATAGGAGGAATTAAGGACAGGGGGCACACCAGAGAGCAGGAGGACCTGCTCGAACTTAGGAAGGGGAGGAAATGATGAGGTAAAAATAATCTCATCAACATAATGGAATCAATATGCAAATCTAAACCCTTCATCCCAAATTACCTTGCCAATTGATTCTATTTAGGAAAAATAATTGCTCGCTTTTTATGAATAAGTATACAAACTTTATTTCTTGAAGTTAGGCGAATTAAGCTTATTTATGCTGATTTAATGGTTTAGTCTTTGAGAATTTCACAAGTCAACTCCACTCCCCATCAACATTCCAATCAAAGGAAAATGAACGCGGATCTTCATACTTTTGAAAACAAGCAGGCAAGTGTCAGAATTCTAGAAGCACACGTTTTGGGTTGAGTTTATATAATTCTGTTATTTTCTAGTTTCAAAAACTTTATGGCTCATGTGAGCCTCTTTAATATTGTATGTCATGGGATTTAAAGTCCCTCTATTATTGGCAATCTATTAAGAAGACTCTATTAATTGGAAAGTAGGATTTTGTTAGTTCTCTTCATATAAATATGTAACTGCTGCAAATAATTAATAAGAAGAAGATTATAATTATGCTGCCAATTTGTCTTTTGAGTAAAAACTACCATATGAATATGCGTTCTTCCCACCACTCTTTGAATTATTGAGCGATGTGAATGAATCCTTTGGAATGAAGTAACTTAGATTTTTCCAGTGCGTATGATTTGAAGTAGTTGTAGACACACCTGAGAGTTGGCCACTCAAGGGTTATAGATAGATAGATAAGTATTCTATTTCTTATTATGCATTTCCCTTTAGTAGATAATAGTTGAATTGCACTTCACTTTCATGCATACATGTTATGTTGTCAATATCAAGCCTACAAGTTGCAACTAAGTCTGTAGTTTCTAAACTTAACATTTGAATGTCCAGAGCACCTTTCTTCAGTTGATTATGTTAAATTGTTTTATGATTAGTATTTGGTTTGTTATCCTTTGCATTAGATAAATGTTTCCTAGTTTATTTACATGTTTTAATTCTTTATAAATTTATGCATTCTCTAGATTAATCATTTCCATGCTTTCTAGTTTAGTGGTAATGCTTTTCAGATTCTTAGTTTTCTGTTTCCTAGTTTGAGTCATTTTCTTGCTTTCTAGATAGAAGATTTATTGCTTTCAAGATTAGAGGCCCCTTAGCATAGAAATTTTATTCAATTGGTTAGTATTTAGGAAACCTGAGAGAGAGAATATGATATGTCTTCTATTGCATACAGTCATTTGACACTTCCCGATTGACATATTGATGTGTTTATTCACTAAAGTGTTAGGACCTAATGATAGCCTGTTAAGTATTTCAGGAATGATGATAGTTTTGAGCTCTCTAAAAATATTGTAGCAAAGATATACTAACCCTGAATTCGTGGATCCCTTATGTGATTTTGGGATTTCATTTCGGGGGCAATCCCTTTTCATTACGTAGCTTCATTTGGAAACATATGACTTGGCATAGGGATTTCCAAACAACCTCTAATGTCCTCTTTATTTTTAGCATTTATCATTTGCTACTTTAAAGAAATTGCTCATAGCATGGTGTTTAGCAATTTCTTTAAAGTGGGGGCATACATTGGCATTATTCTTTTACATTTCAACTCATGTTTCATTATGTAGTCTTTTTATTGCATGTGATGTGCCTTTCTCTTTGTGGTGACATTGGGTGTGATGTCCCTCAAGAGTGTGATCTCTCTTAGCATATTATATTCCTCTTAGTGGCTTGATGTGACACACTATATCCCCTAAGTTGTGAATCTTCTATTCTTCAATTGGTCCTCTCTTGGAGACATTAGGCATGATGTTCCCTAAGTTAAGTGTTACATAATTTCACTACATGCTGAATTAGGCTGAGCTTTGTGTTTATAAATCAAGAGAGAGGTACATTTTAATTATCTTTCCTATATTACATTATATTGCACAAACAAAAAAATTAGAAGATTACCAAACTACAGTAATGGATCATTGCATTTATACAATTGCATATAACATAGAAGATATTTACACAAATCTTTCTGAAAACTAATCTTTATTGATTGAAAAATGTTCATTGTCTCACAAAAGCTGTGAGATTGACTTAACTTATTCAATGAAAATGAAGAAAAGCATATACATGAATAAGTAAACATGTAAATGTGCATATAAGGAGAGAGACCATTCGTTGCCTGAGAATAATTGGTTCAATCTGAGTTGTGTTTCGCTATTGCTGCCCCAAGTTGTTTGTGTCCCTCTTAGCTCCATATCGCTCCTAGTTCCTACATCTGGAAAGAGAAATGGTGTTAGAGAAATTCTCTAAGCAATAAAAGGTCTCAACCTTACATGAACAAATTCCTATGCATGTATAAACCAATCTCCATGTGCATTAAATATGCATTTATTTTTCTAACTTGTTTGCTTCATGTGCAGATACAAGAAAAGTAATGTTGCTGATTTGTTTCTTCAAGTTACAACATGTGGATTAAAACATGGCTCCCATAGGGGTTGAGCCCGACATGCTGAGTTATCAAATAATGAGCTCATTCAAGCTCATTTAAGAGGGAAATGCAATCTTAAAAGTCGTCATATCAACATGATTATGCAATGATAGTGAACAAGCATATATAAAATGTTTCATTTACATCATGCTTCACATCATTTATTGCTGTCATATTTACCATCATTCTTGCTAAAAACAATCACCATGAAGAATGTACAATGCATAGTGAAGCATCATAGGTAGACAATGAAGAAGTTCATCTCTTCTGATTATCAATTATACATCATTTATGGCAGTGAGTTATCAGTCACTGTCATAAGTGACATATAATTCTCATAAATCATAAAGCATGAGATCAAATATCAAGAAGATATCAAACGTATCAAGGATAAGTGGAAAAATTATTTGTTTCTACATTTGAAAATGGGTATCAACATCTGATCATAAACATGGAGCAGCAAAATGAAAGGTATTATCATTCATCATCCTTAACAAAGGGCCTGTTGTGTCAAGAGTTATATGCATTTGTTAAAGGATAGGTTGTTGTCATGAAAGAATGTTTTGTGTAAGGGCCTTGAACATGAATTTAAGACCTAAAAATACACTACCATCTCTTTCAGTCACTAAAATTTGCATATGCTTTGCAACATCATACATGGTGTTGAAGAAGTTGTTTTATCTCTATGTGAGAAATTATGTAAAGGTTCATCCAGATTTGACTCTTCTGATCATCAATTTTCTGTTAAAGGATGATATCAAGGGTTGTTTCCTTCTTGGAACACAAAAAGATAGCCGACGCTATTGGATTCTATTACAAGAATCAAAAGTCAGAAGATTTGAGAAGCAAGGTATTTTGACAGAGATGACATTTTTTGTGTGCATATCATATATTTTATGAGCTAGAAAACAAAGTATGTGCTATGAGTAAAACAACTTAAACCCTCAACTGATTAAAGACAATAGAGTGTAAAGGGATGTAATGGTGAATGCTAAGGTTTTCAAACCTTCAAAAGGGAAAAGTGTTATAGACATAAAATAAATTGAATCTTCTCTTACATCTGCAATTTTAGAAAGAGAATATATTGAATGTCAAATGGAGGAATCTCTATGGAAGTTAACGAAAGTATTTCCTGTGTTGTCTAAGGGCTGAGCTATGGCTATGATGAAAGGTATGGAAGAGAGCAGTGAAAAGCAGTGAAAGGTTGAGGGTTTGATAGCACTCCCCATGAGCGTGAAGAACAAAATTCTAGATCTACAGATAAATGAGGTCATGGCATTCTTCTTTTCCTCTTTACTAAATGCATGAGATAAGTAAGTAAACATGTTAATAACAAAGTAATTGTTCTTATTTTATGCATACCAAAGCTCAATATGAAGGCTCAGGGAATTTGTAAAGAGGGATACGTGATAGTTCAAAGACAACAAACCAACCCAAAGGCAATCATTTCGGGCTTATAAATATATATGTGTTTGATGAGAGCAAGAGTTTTAGTTCAAAGTGCAAAGATATGGGTGTTAAGGAACAAAGCCCTCAAGTTTTCAATTCATGAGAAGAGAGATTAGGCCGCAACTTTCATAGTGCAAGCCCTACCTGTAAGGCGTATGTCATAAAACCCTCCACTAGACAAAATAAATTACATGCAAATAACCAGAGAGAGCACAAGAAAGGAAAAGGTAGGTATATTTTTCCTTTTACTATACAATAAATTCAAAACAAACACCTGAAAATGATTTGGCCACAGTTTAAAGCTCATAAATGGTTTCAACTTTGAACAAAATCAAACTTACCTTTGTCAAATCTTCAGAATTTACAAAAGAATGGCATCAAAATACAAAGGAAATCTCCAGCAAAGAAGCTCGATAGGATTTCATGGCGGCACTTCAACTTCTTCAAGAAGTTTTGAAAGAAAAATAAAATAAAATTTTCATTTTTTGCTCTTGCTTTTGTTTTAGGGTTTTCCCCTAATGCATTGATGAAGTTTCAGGCTTTTTTTCCTAAGTATTAAAATGCATATAAAAACTATTGTGCCCGTGGGCTAAGGCTTTTTAGTCTTATGCCTTAGTTTTTTCTCTTCAGTGGAATTCTTTTACGACTTGTAATTTATTTCTTTTATTTTTGCATATATTTGAAAGTGTAAAACACTAATTCTTGATGGTGTTTTATAAATCATTTAGACTTTAGTGTTCTTTTAATGCAAAAATAATGGTGGGAATAGCTTTTAATGTATGACCAAGTCATGAGGAGAAATAGAAGATATGCTTTCATTTATGCCATGCCAAGCATCTAGGAAGGTTGGTATCAATTTGCCAACATGTAGAGGGCATATAGGCATTTTAAATGCTTTTTGAGAGCCTTTTGTGGGCAGTTTGATTTGTCACCATGTTGGACTTGGTCAAACTTGACCTCCTCAAACAATTTGGAGCCTTTTTTATGAAGATTTACATGCTATATTTTTGGCTTTTTGAGGGCATCCGACCCAATAGGTTTCTAAGTCCTTTTTTGGTGGACTCTTGATGGAGATTGGATATATTCACTTCACTTTTCATTTGTGAAGTAGTTCTGACTTAGGATTTTCTGTTTAGTGACTTGTTTTGGAGTCATTAGAGAAAAATACAGAGTTTTGTAACTCATTTACAGGCATGTACTACAGTATTTTACCTTTAAGTTTGAATAAGATGCGGTGATTTTAACCTTCTCAACGCTATTTCCTATGTGTAGTTGGATGATTGATGTATGTTTTTTGATATAAAATCTAATCCTTGAATGTACGTCTCATTTATAACACCTATAAACAAAAAAATGCATATTTTTTGTAGGTTATAAGTTGTGTCATGGTGTTTATCAGTGATTAGTTGTGAAAGTCTTCAGTTTTCCTTCTGATTCTACAAACACCAAAACCTTCTTATGAAATATTTATACATGAACATGTAAAATGTGTGGGTTGTGTCTCTCAATAATCTACTTTATTGAGCTCATTGTGTATGTTATACAGTAGTATTTGTCACAAAAGATTTGGTGTTTCACCTTTTGAAGCATTAGGGGTTAATATTTTTTTGTTTATGTTATCTTTTTCTCCCCTTTTCTTTAGCAAGTTTAGTAGATTAGTTTTAGTTGAATACCAACTAGGAAGCCAGCCTATCTGGAGGTTCATTCTCATTTTGGGTGACCCACAACTCGAGAATGTTCCCATGTTTCTCAAGCTAACTGAGTTTCACAACTTAGTTCGGGTGCAAGTTTAAGAGATAACAGTTTTGGCACACCCGGTGGGACTGTCAAACAAATAGTTTGGAAATTACATGTGTATTACTAGTTTTTGATATGCAACTAGTAAGTTTCAAGTCTTTCAGAGGTTAATATCAACATATCATGGTGACTCTATGTACCAATGCATCATTGAGAACTTCAAAATATTTAGGAATTTGGTGATTTTCTCAGTATTATCAACCTTGGGAGGAAATTTAAACAACACCATGGTGACTCCAAGCTTAAATTTTCCGGTTTCAGTAGTTCAAGTGTTGGTATATTTTCATGTCTTTCAATAGGAAAATATGCTTTATTCTAATTTTCTAGTTTTGAATGAATAAACATGTCTATGTTTCCTGGGAATATGTCTTATCACTCCCCATTTCATGAGGACGTTGCTCATACTTCTTATCAGTCATTTCAAAGTAATCAATAGGTCTAATATTCTCACCACACGCTCACCCTTGCTCAAGGTCTACAACAACATGCTTATGCCCATCAACAACCCTAGGAGGGTTATTTTATCTCCAATCATCAAAGTTAATTTTCATATGAGCCTGAAAATATTGATAACATGAGTATAGCGCATATTTCTGTATTTTTAAAAGCAGTTTGAAGAGATTGAAAGACAACAGGAGGTTTATATGCATCAGGAGGAGTTGGCCTACCAAGCATACATTCAGGAGAAAGAGATGGAGGTTCAAAAAAGACAACATGAGGAATGGCTTGCAAATAAAATAGCTACAAAGGAAAAGAAAATGAGGCTTTTTCTTGTTCAAACCCAAAGGTTAGAAGCTCAAACAACTCCTTCCATTCCTAGTTTTAAACAAGCTCATATCTCAATGGGTCTACCAGAAAAGGAAAGTTTTGAGTATACAATTCCAAGTTTCAAGCTTACTGAACTCTCACATTCCAAAAGAGTATCCAAGAATTATGATTCCAAGTTTCAATAGTTTTCATCCTAAGGAAGAGATAGCATGTATGTCCAATGAATCTATTATTGCTTATGAACAGTCTTTAGTGGAATCTCTAGACGTAAAATAGAAGGCCCCTATTTAGGATGTACCTGTAAATGATGCAGGGCAGCCCATTGACGTGCACAACTCACTCAATATGGAGGAGACTATAACTCCAGATCTATTGCATTTAGCTATGGAGCATTATCGGTTAACACAAAGAAAATCTCTTCAAGATGATGAAACTGAGCCCATCATACAACATGATGAGAAGGTGAAATTGACTCATGATGAGGTAAATCCTACAACTTTGAATGTGGAGTTTCCTTCATTCATTCAACATGATGAAGAAGTACATAAAATTCAACTTGAAATCATTTCCCAATATATGAGCTATGACATTTTTAAGCATATTATGGAGGAGGAGGCTAATTTTGAGCTCTCTGAAGAGTTGTGCATAGATATAATTGAATATTTTTGTTCAAAGTTGAATGACAAAGAATTAGAAGAAGTTGACAATCATGTTGAGCTAGAACAACAAGTTCACAAGCTTGATGAGGTGCTGAAACAATAGGAGGAGCCTCATGAACTTGATTTGAAAGGTCATAACCGGTTGGAGGAGCTTCCATTCTATTGTGCAAAGGAGCTTGAGACTGTGTCACCAATTGAACTTTTTCCTTCTTTTGTTGAAGAAGAAAACAATGATTTGGGGTGTAATTCTTTGAGAAGTAATGAAAATTATAAGTAGCTTCCTTTCTAGTGTATAAAAGATCCAGAGGTTGATGTATTGATTGAAAGTGTGTTGGAGGAATCCATTTCATTGTTCTCCATTGAAGGAATGAATGTTCATTTGGGAAAGCATGAGCATACTAAGGAGGTTACCACTTTTCCACCAAGTCAACCACAGGGGTTAGACCTTTCCAATTAGAAAGGTGATAAAATGGCAGTCCATGAGCAAGAGATCACCAAAGAAAACTCAAGCTTTTCCCTTACTAGAGGCTGCCCTATTAGATATTTAGCCAACATGGAGTCCAAACAAGCACAAATAGCCAAGCATGAAGCTATGGCTGAAAATGACATCAAGGATGCACTAGCAACTAAACAAGAGTGTGTTCAACTCACTTATCCTCCCTTGAATAACATTACATATGATTTTTTTGGCGAGGTAAGTGAATCTGTTTATCTTTTTAATTAATTGGTACATCAACTTGTTGAACATTTCTTAGTATATTGTCTTCTTTTAGCTGCCATCATGCATGCAAATCATTGCATATTGAGAAGAAGGGGAAGCTATTTTAGTTTTCCTATAAATGGTTTTGTTTAAGTATTTTTGTCTTGTTGGTTAGGGTAGGTTAGAATAGGTTAGCTGCAAATTTAAATTCCCTATGTGTTGTTCCAACACAGTTAGGTAGTCTCCTTTCTATAGTTTTTGTTTGTAATAAGTTTCCAAGGTAATCTAATTTGTTTCAAATGAGTTATAGTCATATCCAAAGTTTCTTTAAGTCTATCTTTGAGTTTCTGAGTGACTCCATGCCCAATGGACAAGCCTAAGCAACTGGTCTTCATGTTTAGCAGGAAAACATACAACAAATGTTGCCAAAAATGTTACCTAATAACACTACTTGCTAAATTAGGCTGAGCTTTGTGTTTATAAATTAGGAGAGAGGTACATTTTAATTATCTTTCCTATATTACATTCAATTGCATAAAAAAAAAGATCAAAATATTACAAAACTATAGTAACAAATCATTGCATTTATACAATTGCATATAACATAGAAGAGATTTACACAAATATTTCTAAAAAGTAATCTTTATTGATTCAAAAATGTTCATTGTCTCACACAAGCCATGAGATTGACTTAACTTATTCAATGAAAATAAAGAAAAGCATATACATGAATAAGTAAACATGTAAATGTGCATATAAGGAGAGAGACCGGTCATTGTCTGAGAATGACTAGTTCAATCTGAGTTGTCTTGTGCAGTTGCTACCCCAAGTTGTTTGTGTCCATCTTAGCTCCATATCGCTCCTAGTTCCTACATCTGGCAAGAGAAATGGTGTTAGAGAAATGCTCTAAGTAATGAAAGATCTCAACCTTACATGAACAAACACCTATGCATGTATAAACCAATCTCCATGTGCATTAAATATGCATTTCTTTTTCTAAATTGTTTGCTTCATGTGCATATACGAGAAAAGTAATGTTGCTGATTTGTTTCTTCAAGTTACAACATGTGGGTTAAAACATAGCCCCCATAAGGGTTGATCCTGACATGCTGAGTTATCAAATAATGAGCTCATTCAAGCTTATTTAAGAGGGAAATGCAATCTTAAAATTCATCACATCAACATGATTATGCAATGATAGTGAACATGCATATATAAAATGTTTCATTTACATCATGCTTCACATCATTTATTGCTATCATATTTAACATCATTCTTGCTGAAAAAAATCAACATGAAGAATGTACAATGCATAGTGGAGTAGCATAGGCAGACAATGAAGAAGTTCATAGCTTGTGATTATCAATTATACATCATTTATGGCAGTGAGTTATTAGCCACTATTATAAGTAACATATAATTTTCATAAATCATAAAGCATGGGATCAAATATCAAGAAGATATCAAAAGTATCAAGAGATAAGTGAAATAGTTGTTTGTTTCTACATTTGACAGTGGGTATCAACATCTGATCATAAACATGGAGCAGAAAATGAAAGGTATTATCATTCATCATCCTTAACAAAGGGCCTATTGTGTCAAGAGTTATATGCATTTGTTAAAGGATAGGTTGTTGTCATGAAATAATATTTTGTGTAAGGGCCTTCAATGTGAATTTAAGACCTAAAGATACACTGCCATCTCTTTCAGTCACTAAAATTTGCATATGCTCTGCAACATCATACATGGTGTTGAAGAAGACGTGTTATCTCTATGTGAGAAATTATGCAAAGGTTCATCCAAATTTGACTCTTCTGATTATCAATTTTCTGTTAAAGGAGGATATCAAGGGTTGTTTCCTCCTTGGAACACAAAAATATAGTAGACTCTATTGGATTCTATTACAAGAATCAAAAGTGAAAAGATTTGAGAGGCAGGGTATTTTGACAAAGATGGCATTTTTTATGTCCATATCATATATTTTATGAGCTACAAAATAGAGCATGTGTTATGAGTAAAACAACATAAACCCTGAATTGATTAAAGATAGCAGAGTGTAAAGGGTTGTAATGGTGAATGCTAAGGTTTTCAAACCTTCAAAAGGGAAAAGTGTTACAAACACAAAATAAAATGAATCTTCTCTTACATCTACAATTTCAAAAAGAGAATATATTGAATGCCAAATGGAGGAATCTCTATGGAAGTTAACGAAATTATTTTCTGTGTTGTCTAAGGGTTGAGCTATGGCCATGATAAAAGGTATGGAAGAGAGCAGTGAAAAGTAGTGAAAGGTCGAGGGATTGATAGGCCTCCTCATGCGTGTGAAGAACAAAATTCTAGATCTGTAGATAAATGAGGCCGCGACATTCTTCTTTTCCTCTTTACTGAATGAATGAGATAAGTAAACATGCTAATAACCAAGTAATTTTTCTTATTTTATGCATACCAAAGCTTGATATGAAGGCTCAGGGAATGTGTAAAGAGGGATACATGATAGTTCAAAGATAGCAAACCAACCCAGAGGCAATCATTTCAGGCTTATAAATATATGTGTTTGATGAGGGCAAGAGTTTTAGTTCAAAGTGCAGAGATATGGGTGTTAAAGAACAAAGCCCTTGAGTTTTCAATTCATGAGAAGAGATATTAGGCCGCAACTTTCATAGTGCAAGCCCTATCTATAAGGGGTATGCCATAAAACCCTCCACTAGACAAAAGAAAATACATGCAAATAACTAGAGAGAGCACAAGAAAGGAAAAGATAGGTATATTTTTCCTTTTAGTATACAATAAATTCAAAACAAACACCTGAAAATGCTTTGTCTGTGGTTTAAAGCTCATAAATGGTTTCAACTTTGAAAAAAATCAAACTTACCTCTATCAAACCTTCAGAATTTACAAAAGAATGGCGTCAAAATACAGAGGAAATCTCCAAAAAGAAGCTTGATAGGGTTTCATGGCAGGGATTCAACTTCTTCAAGAAGTTTTAAAAGCCAAATGAAATAAATTTTTCATTTTTTGCTCTTGCTTTTGTTTTAGGGTTTTCCCCTAATGCATCGATGAAGTTTTAGGAATTTTTTTCTAAGTATTTAAATGCATATAAAAACTATTGTGCCCATGGGCTAAGGCTTTTTAGTCTTATGCCTTAGTGTTTTCTCTTTAGTGGAATTCTTTTAAGACTTGTAATTTATTTCTTTTATTTTTGCATATATTTGAAAGTGTAAAACACTAATTCTTGATGGTGTCTTATAAATCATTTAGAATTTAGTGTTCTTTTAATGCAAAAATAATGATGGAAATAGCTTTCAACGTATGACCAAGTCATGAGGAGAAATAGAAGATATGCTTTCATTTATGCCATGCCAAGCATCTAGGAAGGTTGGTATCAAATTGCCAACATGTGGAGGGAATATAGGCATTTTAAATGGTTTTTGAGAGCTTTTTGTGGGTAGTTTGATCTATCACCATGTTGGACCTGGTTAAATTTGACCTCCTCAAAAGATTTGGAGCTTTTTTGATGAAGATTTACATGCTATATTTTTGGCTTTTTGAGGGCATCCGACCCAAGAGGTTTCTAAGTCCTTTTTTGGTGGACTCTTGATGGAGATTGGATATATTCACTTCACTTTTCATTTGTGAAGTAGTTCTAACTAAGGATTTTCTATTTAGTGACTCATTTTGGAGTCCTTGGAGGAAAATAGAGAGTTCAGTAACTCATTTATAGGCATGTACTACAACATTTTTCCTTTAAATTTCAATAAGATGCAGTGATTTTGACCTTCTCAATGCTATTTCTTGTGTGTAGTTGGATGATTGATGTATGTTTTTTTGATATAAACTCTAATCCTTGAATGTATGTCTCATTTATAACACCTCTAAACAAAAAAATGCATAGTTTGTGTAGGTTATAAGTTGTGTCATGGTGTTTATCAGTGATTAGTTGTGAAAGTCTTCAGTTTTCCTTCTGATTCTACAAACACCAAAACCTTCTTATGAAATATTTATACATGAACATGTAAAAGGTGTGGGTTGTGTCTCTCAATAAGCTGGTTTATTGAGCTCATTGTGTATGTTATACAGTAGTATTTGTCACAAAAGATTTGGTGTTTCAACTTTTGAAGTATTAGCCCTGGGTTAATATTTTTCTATTTATGTTATCTTTTTCTTCCCTTTTCCTCAATAAGTTCAGTAGATTAGTTTTAGGTGAATACCAACTAAGAAGTTGGCGTATTTAGATGTTCATTCTCATTTTGGGTGACCCACAACCTGAGAATGTTCACATGTTTCTCTAGCTAATTGAGTTTCACAACTTAGTTCAGGTGCAAGTTTAAAATATAACATTAAGACCTTACATGAACTAAGCAAAACTCCTTTGAACATACCTTACACTATTCTACATTTAGAATATCAGTTATATGGCCACCTTGCATAGCACACTTTGCTTGCCTATGGAGCCATGCTTTCTTGTGGATCCATCCTATTTGTTCATGGGTGTCAAGCATACAAAGCTTTGCTTGCCTCATGAATTCATGTTATCATGTTGTGTCGCACCTTATCAATGTTATCAGGAGGTATAGCTTTGGTATGGTTAGCGTATGGGAGTCAAACTTAGGTGTGACTTTCCCATAGCCACTTTCTTGTTTGTGTGAGTGCATATCGATCGTGTGCATATGTGTCTTGTTGGGGGCTCCCCTAGTGGACACCTGAGGTTCCACTAGCCATTGTGAGAATGTGTTTGGTTTAAATAGTGGACATCACATTCCACTTGTGCCTTGTTGTTTCTCCTTACATCATTCACATGGGTGTTCTTTTGCACCTATGTTGCTTTGCCATAAGATCTTGATCCTAGAGGCCTGCACAACCCTCTTGATCATTGTTGTCCTATCTTGCTAGCATTGGTACATTTGGACCCCTCTTGATGCAAATTTGTCTACTTTAGTGTGAGTTTGAAGAATGTTCCTCCTCTCACTAAAGTGGGGGCTAAATGTACTATATAAAAATGTATCCCTTTACATTTTCACACTTGTTTGGGCCCTTCCTGCTAAAATTGGGCTTCTTTATGCCTTATTTGGTCCTATTTTGTAACCACAAGCCTTATTTAATGCATATTTCAAGGATAATCCCGACACATATCTAATGAACAATCATAATTTAGTAATTTTGGATTGTATGGCCCAGATTTAGTGATTTGGGACTCATATGCCATCTTAG
The DNA here is from genome assembly GCA_007258455.2 of Sequoia sempervirens. Lineage (NCBI taxonomy): Eukaryota > Viridiplantae > Streptophyta > Pinopsida > Cupressales > Cupressaceae > Sequoia > Sequoia sempervirens. The sequence continues at coordinate 192,229,838 of VDFB02281492.1, forward strand.
GCATATGGGTCCCACCTAAGCTTTGGGGCCTAGTCCTGAATTTGGCATAAAACTTAACATTTCTTGAAATTTGTGTCCCAAGCCTATCCTAGTGGGAATCATATGCCCCAATTGGCATATGAGTCCCACTTAGCTTGGACCTATTTTGAATTCAAATTATTGGCAGGATTTTATTCTCCTAGATCTGATGTTGGATAGTAGTGTTGTAATTTTAGGAAATTTGGCATAAACAAGTATAAATACAAGGTTATTTCACATATTTTCTCCTAAGCAAATTCAAGTATCCAAGTATCCTAGAAATTTTATGAGATCAAAAGAATTCTAGCAATTCAAGAGCATTCAAGAGTTGATTATCAAGCATTTTTGAGCCATATTCAAGATTCAAGCATCATGTCAGTCATCATGCATCATGTTTATTTTTGAGATAACATTTGTGATGTAGGTTCTTATGATTCAAGCAAGCTTTCAAGTCAAGATCCATATCATTCAATCAAGACTCAAGATCTACATTCATGCTATCCACTTCATACAAGATTACAACCTTTCTTCCAAGAGTTTTGTGAGTTGTAATATAGCTTTTTTTTCATTCATCATTCCTTCATTCTATTTGATTTCATTTCAAGGTTTGATTACCAAAATGAGGTTTGAACAAGGAAAACCCCTATCCACTAACAAAAAAACATTTTTCCCTCTTTGATTTGTGATTTTTAGATCTAGGTTGAAGATCCATTGAACAACAATATTAGAGAAATTTGTCAAAGTTTCCAAGTTATCAAGTTGTCATCTATCTTGCAAGATTATGAAAAAAGACACCTATAGGTCAAAATTCAAAGTTTCAGACTCAGAGATCAGAAAGGAGAGAAGCTACAGGAGAACACTAGAGAATATCAAAGTTTCAAATAAACCTCGATACTGGGACTAAATCACTACTTGTGGTGTATGATTCCTAGTATACCAGTTTTCAGACTTTTTTCATAGATCTTGTTTAAGTAGTTGCAGATTCTGGTTTTGGCCTGAAACCCTAAATTGGGACTAAATCACCCCTACTAGTGTATGAATCCTAGTGTTCTTAAAAAATAATAACTTTGGGATTGCAGACCTTGTTTCAAGCATCTTCAGTTTTCGAGGTGGACCTCTGTTTATCTCCAATTTTCTATTCTGATTTGAGTTCATTTTCTAGGTCTTATAGTTAGGTTTTGCATGTTACTTTCATTTCTTGTCTTTCTAATCCTTTTCTTAGTGGTGAACCCTATTTATATCTTTAATCACATCTTAGGAGACCTTGTAGCAGATCCCTTCTCTCAATTGCACCATAAGATTGATGTCTCTAAGGTTTCCTTGAATGAAATAGAGCTGAAATAGGGTTCCCTTAGTTGTCCATCTCCTAAAAGGTGGACAACACCCTATTTTCTTTATTTCAAATAGAAAGAGATATTGGAGCTCAAGAAACAATTCATATATTATTAGAACTTCTATTGGTTCAAATCAGTGGAATATTATCAATCTAAATGTATCAACTGAGGTTTTCAAACATGTAGTGTTGCATGCTGAAAATAAAAATGAAGAATAATCAATGTCTTTCATTGATGCATACAGAAGTAGGCCTTCTTCTATAGAATATATCTCACTAATTGATGCAGAAAACTTCTGGATATATAATTCCAAACAAAAAATAAAGAACAAATGGAAAGAAAGAAAAACAACTATTGTGAGAGTATTTTCATGATTCCAATCAATTCCTCCACATGACTCAGAAAAAATGGTGTGATTTTTGTTTCTCTAAATTGTTAAACTTGAACTATAATCAATGGCATGTGGAATGAAGAATAGAGAATACCATTATTGACAATGTTATTGAATCTCAAAGTGAAAATAGCGAAACAACCACAAATTCTAGAACAAAAAATGAATGGGAAATTCTATCTAGCCTTCATCATGGTGAAACTATGCAAATTTTAGAAATGGACATGCTTGGAAGGAGATATTTTGACAAACAAATGAATTGTTCTAATGATTTTCAGGGTGAGTAGTATACAAATGAAGCAATCAATTTTATTACCACCATGAAAAGAAATGTTTATTTCATGCAAGATGGTATACAACAATAAATCAACTATGAAAACCTCGACAAAAAACAAGAAAATGAAGTTAACATGATAATTTCACACCACCAAAGAAATCAAAATGAATCTCCACTTCTCATGATAATTCAAGAAACAAAAAGAACAAGAAATTCATATCTCATAGGTTCCATATTCAAAAAACTTTAGAATTCTTCAACATCAAATAAGTCTCCCCTACTTCTACTTGCACCAATAGGAGTTGCAACATTCAATATTGGTGCATTAACTATTCATTCAAAATTAAAAATTCTAATCAGAGACTTCAAGGAGTTGGAAGGGACATGATTAATAAGTCTTCAAGAAGAATTAGCACATATCATATACATATTGAATTGAAGGAAATAGGGTTCCACCTTTTAGGAAATGGAACTAGGGGACAAGTACCTACTATTTCCCTTTAGTTCATTAAAGGAAACCAAGATCCCTCAACCAATTGAATTGATTGAGGAATGGGCTAGGGTTAGGATGGTTTCCTTGGGTGTGATTAACAAAAGGGGGTTCACCACTAAGAAAATGCTTAGAAAGAAATGTAAATGATATGAAAATCTAGCTGTGTAACCTAGAAAATCAAACTCAAAATCTAAATAATAAATTGTGAATGAATAGAGCTGCACCTGGAAAACTGAAGATGCTTGAAGCAAGGTCTATAATCTCAAAATTTTGACTTTTAATGAGCACTAGGACTCATATGCTAGTAGGGGTGATCTAGTCCTAGTTTAGGGTATCTGAGTAGAAACTGAAATTTCACAATAACAAGTCTAAATCCTCTGAAATCCAAAAAAGTGTTATACCAAGACTCATACACCGCAAGTGGTGATTTAGGCCTGTTCTGATTTTTTATAAATTTTGGATTTGAATCTATTCTGCTATCCCTGCACTTCCTTTGTTTTCAAAACTTCACTTCCGGATCCAAACCTACTGAAAACCCGCAAAAAAAAAATTGTGTTGATTTTCTTATGGAGGGTTTTCCTCATTCAAACCCCTAGTTTAGTAATTAAACCTTGATAGAAATAATAGATCTTGAAAGGAAATGTGTGTAGAGTTCTAATATTAAGTGTATCTAATATTAAGAGATCTAAAGTACAATGAAACCCTACTCTAATTTTCTAGAATAAGATGCATGAATGAAACATAAAGATGATGACTCACTTTAGGAGATCTCTAATCACCCTAATGAGCATCAATAATGCAAATACCTCCCCTTAGGTAGAAAGTACAATGATAATGGAGGATATAATCATTTAGGAAACAAGTTATTAGGCTTGGTTTGATGGCTAGTTGCATCTCCCCAACATAGAATCGATCATGATTCTCCATAGGAAACCATCATCAATCCTTGACAATGCTAGATCTTGAACTGAAAGTGAGCTTGAAGACTTGAAAAAACACTATAATATTTCTCTAAGACTTCAACTTTATTTGCTCCTTTCTCCTGAATGCTTGAAAACTCTAGGATTGCTTAGCTCTTGAATTACTAGGTAAAATAATGATTTGAAATCTTAGTTTTATAGGTATCTCATCTAATTTACCATTTATTAGATCCCAAATGCTAACATTAGCCAAAAATTTGAATTAGAAACCTTAATTTCCCGCTCAAACCCTAAAAAGGGGCCACACTGGAATCATACACCCAAGGTGGTGTATGGGTCCCACCTAGGGGGGATCATATGCCCAAGGTGGCGTATGAGTCCCACCCCAGCTTTTTGGGGTGAGGAAATGTCGGGTTGTTAGAAAATTGAATCAATTTGTTGATTTTGTCGGGATTTCAATTGAAATAATCCTTGGGATCTACAATAAAGGGTCTTAGGGGCCTATTAATGATGATTTAAAGGGTCATGAATGCAAGGGCACTAAAATAGGTCCAAACTAAGTGTGAAATCATACCATCTCTAAGAAGGGAGTACAATTTTCTACACTACATTTAGCCCCCACTTTAGCACCCATATGACACTATGTGCACATTTGCAAGCTAAAGGAAATTGAACAACAAACTTTATCTCATAAAAGGATATTTATATGGATCCATTTGAAAATATGGGAGAATGAAGCCCCCATTGTAACTATCTATAAAACCACAATGTTAGGAACCACATCCTGCAAAACCAATTCATTATTTGTTCAAAAAAAAATCCTCTTATCTAATTTCTTCTAGAAATCAAATTTGAGGGTAGACGTATTTCCCCCCTTGATTCCGCTTGCTTTATGGAGGTGGAATCAAGGTAGCAGTCTAACCACATTGAATTGCATAAGTCGTATCATAAGTTATTTCCAAGTACCATACCACATAGTGATAGACATTTGATGAAAATGGGGGATGGAATTATGAATCCAATGCAACAAATGGTGTTGAAAACGAAGTTCTCTAGCCCCCAATATGCTAGTTTGAATGAAAAAGAACTTTTAACCCTAATATGTAAATGACCTAATTTGAAAGTATATGAGTAAAAAGTGAAGTAATTTGTAATCATTTTGTCTTTTACCTTTGTGTAGTTTGATTTTGCTGGAGAACGAGTGACCATGCTGAGTGTACGACCATATGTGCCTCCAAGACTTGAGAGCCTACATGAGGAGGTGGCGCATGGTGATCTACATCATTTGGCAAGTGGATTCTTCTCCACCTTAGCTTCATTTTATGCATTTACTTTATGTTTTACACATTTCTAGACAGATTTAGAACCTTGGAAGAAAAATTCACAAAGCTTCCCTTTTTCTCACAAAGGGTCCCTTTTTTTTTCAAAGTGTCTCACTTTTCCGCAAAGTTTCTCAAAAAAGGAACAAAAAGTCTAGGACCCTTAGAAAACTACCCTAGAGCAACTTTAGCATACTTTTTGACTGTTGATGTATAGATTTAAGATTTTAGAATGCTTATAGGTGGTATTTTTATTGTTTTATATTAGATTCATCCTCGACACTAGTAGAATTTTGCAAATAAATGACTACGTCACTAAAACTTTTAGTCACGTGACTAACACTAGTAGAATTTGGAAAATAAATGACTAATTTGGTCATTTATAAGTGACTAATTTGGTCATCGGGTAAAATCACAACTAAATGACTAAGTAAATGACTAATATTAGACAAATAAAAATGACTAAATAAATGACTAAATATATGACTAAATTAATGACTAAATAAATGACTATTACTTCTTTATTCTTTTTTCTTTCGAATTTGATCATAATCCATAGAGCTTAAGCCCCCCTCATGGGACCCCTACCTAAGTCGTCCATTTGGTCACTTAGGTTGCTTGGTGCACCAAAAATACCTATTGCATGGAAGGCATTTCCTCTCAATGCATTCTTAAGGCCTTCACATATTTTATAAAAAAAAATAACATTTACATTCTTTAACTTTTATTATTCATTTTGTTAATGAATCATTAATGTTTTTAACTATGATTTGAAGCCAGTTTGATTTTCCTATTGTGTTAGCATGTCAAATGTATCAAAGAGAAATTGTGGTCAATTTCACTAATAAAATATGATTTAAACAATCCAATTGCATTTTAAGGGCTATCTTGTAGACACTTCATTTAAATAATACATATATTATCAATTATTTCAATCCATTTGAATGGATCATTTAAGGAATCGAGAATCAATAGTGCTATTCCCATAGTCCAGCATGATGGGGTCAAAGAGGAAGCATTTTAGGGAGCCCTAACTTGACCACACCTAATCCCAAGAGTGTGAAGTATGTTAGGGAGCCCTAATCTAGATTTGTCTAAATTTATTTCATTCCATTATTTAGCACTTATTATTAATTTTTTAAGCTAGCCACATGCAACTAGAATTTGTAGCACATCCATGCACAAACACATACTCTCTAACATATTAATATACGCATAATTTTCTATTGGTGCAATCCTTGAACCTCCTTTAGGTGCAAGTGTTAGTATATATTCCTCTCTCTATATAGAATTGTCTTCCCCTCAATTTTTTTTTTTCCTAATCTCTCCAAAGATCAATTAAACTATCAAATTTTTTATATATTAATTTAATTTGTTCTATATAAGAATATATTAATTATTAATTATTAATTATTACTTATTAATTATAATAATTTTATTTTTATATTTAATATTTTTTTTTATAGAATACAATATATAATAATAATATAACCTATATATACTATTAAATATAATAATAAATTTAATTATATTATATATAACTTAATCTTATTACTATTATATTAAATATATATAATATATTAATCATATTTTATATTATATATATTATATTAATTTTTATAATTAAACAAATCTTAAATGTTCATCATTTTGTGCTACTTTTCCCGCCACTATTGGTTCCCGCTCCTCCAATCTCTTCCTCACTAGTATTGACCTTTCACTTCTCCAATTTGGTGAGTTGCAACCTGAAAATAAGATTTAGAGCGATGGTTTTAGAGTGTTTATTAAAATGAAAATTACCACCAAGTTCCTAATAATGTGCACATTTAGGTTTTGACATTACAACATCATTTACCCTACACAGTTTAGTATACAACAACATTTTCTACTGGTGCACATTTCTTTTGTGGATGTCCATACCTTGTTCCAAAGCTCCCATTTTCAAGTATGGAGGATGCTTGCAAAGGTAGAGTATATGCTGGAACAGGTGGTGAATGGAATTTTTTGTTTGGTGCAAGCAACCTAGAAGTAGGTTTTGACATTTGCGTTTCACCAAACACTAATGTTGAATCTTTGGAAAAATGAATTGTAGAAGAATGGGCATCTGCTTCATGCAATATGACATTTTAGGTTTGAAGATCACTATTGAATATTGTCTTCACTCTTTACTGTGTTATATGTCTAAGTTTGATGTATTTTTATGTTTAGTTTTGAGATAAAGTTCTGTTAGTGAGGGTTTGATCAATTCGTTGTTAAGCTAAGACTAGTTTGCAACAAGATATGATTTTATAAAACTTTGGAAAACCAAATCAATATGCATCCCAAGTAAGATACTAAGAAGGGATAATCAAAGAAATCATTTGTCAAATGCAAAAAAAAATGTCTCTCTACATTTAATTAGGGATATTCAAGTGGTTAATCAAATAAGTTAACTTAAAAGTACAAGCCTCTTTAGCTCATGGTAAAAGGATGGGAAATTTTGCCAAAATATTTTGTAAATAATTCAGGTGGTGCAAAATAATTGATAGTTCTCCAACCTTGCAGGGCAGAGGTGGCTTGATAATGATTAACAAACAATCACTACCTCTCTTGAGTATATACATTATTTGAATGAGCACTTGATGTTGGAGCTTTTTACTATTCACTCAAATCCAGGTATGTAAATTGGTGTTATTTACTATTAGGCATGTTTGTAGATATTTTTAATCATTTTCTAATGGATGAATTAATCAAATCAAAGCTATCTACATAGATTTTCTTGGATCCTTGTTCCAAAGCAATGGGTAGGGAAGATGTTGAAAAAAGTTGTTGAGTTTGGCTTCACACCTACCAATACAATATCTACATTATATGTTGAACTACGAAATACGTTCTACATACACATACAATATCTTTCCCCAACCCAGCCCTCTCCCCCAACAACCCCTCATTGCTAATAAAAAAATAACCCCTACTCTAAAATGGGAAAAGCCTATTCATTACCTACAACAGTTACATTTCCCAAAAATTGAAGACACGACAAAAATCCTAATTTTAGAACTGACAAGAAAGTGGGAAATATTCAACATTAATTTGTGTATCATACATCAAGAAGAAATTCTGAAAGGCACAATTTTAGTCTGGTTCATGTAACCCTGTTCAAGATAAAATTTTCAATTTTCTCTTCATTAATATAATAAATGTTGCATTTCTTTGCTCCTAAATTTAGAATATAGCTATAGATTATCAAGCCTTCAAAATACTAAAAAAGTGGCTATCTTTTTCTCAGTGATGAACCTTATAGAACCTATATATTGTTGATTCTACTTACTGCTTACTCTTCTTGTAATCTCTAAACCACAAGAATCTCTCTCAATCATACCAAATTTAATAATGAATTAATCATTATCCATCAATAAATTCCCATAATGAACATATGTCCCTTCTCATTCTAGAGGAGGGTTAAGATTTTAGGTTATTTATTGCTTCTAAAGGTTATAGGTTGTTGCTAAAATGTAAATCCAAACTAAAAACATACTGAAGAAGTCACATTTCCCTTTTCTCAGTTTTCCAATTACTGTTGATTTAGTACATAGATAGAGTATAGCTATTGGATCCTAGCTTTAATTTGATCCCCATGGCATGTACTACCTCAAAAAGAATACTATAGTTAAAAAGAGGAAATTATAGATAAATGGAGAGATAGCCCCAATTATTTAATTGATAAGTCAATTTGAATTGGAAGGATGTGGGTTGGAATTCTAACTTGGGCACTAAATTTAGGCCTACTTCTTTCTTCCAATAGGCTATGGGATTCCCTAAAGTATCGATTTTACTTATTGAAGTATAAAATATTGATCGAACTATGAACTTATAATTGTTTTTTTACATTGGTTGTGGTTTAGGTACTAGAAGGGAAAATCTTGACTACTTAGCTACAATAGATGTGGATCCAAAGTCATCCTCTTATTCTAAGGTAATACATCATTTTCCTGTAACTCATCTAGGCGATGAGTTGCATCACTCTGGATGGAATGCATGTAGCTCTTTCCATGGGGATCCTTTTGCTCAAAGGTGTTACCTCATCTTACCATCACTATTGTAAGTGGATTTTGATAGATTATAGTGCAATTCATGTTCCCACAAATGTTCTCGTGTGAACTTGTGAAGAGCCTGTAAAAGGATTTGCTAAAACATTTAAGAAATGAAATTCCCCTTTCTGATTTCTTATTATTTTGATTATACATTAGAAAGGTTATGCAACAATTTTCTTTGAGAATCTGATTGCTAATTTTTTGGTTTTTCAATTCATATATAAACCTAGTTTCAATGATACAAAATATTCCTTTACATGCATAATACAAAAATTGTAGTCTTCTTAATTTATGAATGACATGAAACTTAATGTGTAGGTCCTTCGTATCTATATTTTTGATACAAGAGAAAATCAAAGGGCACCAGTCCTTCACAAAACCATTAAGCTAGAGACTATCTTGGATAAAACAAATTTGGGTTTTCCTCATACTACTCACTTCCTTGCATCTGGAGACATTTTGATCTCATGTATGGGTGACAAAGATGGCAATGCAGAAGGTGTTGGTTTATTGATTTTGGATTCACATTTCAATGTAAAAGGAAGGTAATACCGAGTTTCATATTTATACATTTTACAAACATATATGCAATGTAATTCATTCTAGATTTAGGACTAATCACAGTTCCATCAATTTTTGAATTTTTGAAGTACTTTATATGACATATGGAATACATGAAATTGCTTTTAGGTACACTCTTCTTGGCATCAATATTTTTTATTTCCATTTCTCAGGCTACTTTATTTTATATTTGAAAAAATAATGCATCATGAAAAATTAGGAATTATATAGTACAATTTGAAGCAAAAATTCTCTGCATAAATTTCCTGACATCACTTGGACATTAGCATCTAGTAGTATTTGAGAAACTTGAATCTAACTAGAAAATAAAATATGAATTGTGGTAAGCCAATTCAATACAAGAGGAAATAACTTACATATTATACAAATTGACAATGGAATACAGGAGTATAAATAAGAGCTACTAGAAAACGTGGAACTACTTTTACAATTTTAGAATATAAAAATATAAATTTGACATTTTTTATGACATGAAATTATGATGTTCAATTCACAGACATGTAAACAGACAAACTGATTTAGGATTGAATGATTGTGTGTAGTAGTTGTAGCTTGTACCATGTTCCAACTTGAGTCCTTTACAAGGTAGTCGATGGGAATGAGATAGAAAACAGGCAGATCTTGATGTTGCCAACTAGTTATTTTTCCATGTTGTATCCTTCAAAACAAAGAAACCTTCTGACTAGATGCAAACTTGAAAAGATAGTTGAAAGATAGTGTTTTTGGAGTCACTAGTAGTAACATTTATTAATCAATGAAATAGTCAGTGTTAGCAAAAAAAGTGGGTCATAGACCAAAGTTCTGAGCCCTAGGAATTCTTAAGAGTTGTATTTATACCCCAGTGATATAAATAATATAATAGTCAGAGGTTATGCACCACAAAATATTATAATGTGGCACTTAACAAGAATCAGATATACATTAGACAACAATAAAATATCAATTTGAATTATCACCAATAATCAATGTTGTAGGGAGATGCATTTTTGACCCCTTGGGATATCTCTCGGGTATTGGGATGCATTTCTCATATGAGAAACACATGTGGAGATGTCACTGCTTGCAGGAAAAATCCCACCCATGTTTCCTCAAGTTCTCATTTAAAAAATTAAAATAAAAAACCCTACATCATGTCGTACAGGTGGTACAGGGGTGATTTAATAACTAAAACCTACAATTTGACTGATTCACAGGTGGTTTTTGGCTTTAGAGTGGTTTTAATGATTTAAACCCATGTTTTGACTAGGTTTAGAGTGGTTTTGGTGAGTAAAATTCCATGGTTTCAAGGAGGGATGGTTTTGGTTCAAAGCTTCACCACTTGCTGTGTATCATGAATTCTAATTAAACAAGATGGATTATTTTGACTCTAAATCCCTTAATTTGAAAAATATTCTAATAAAAAAAATGGTATCTCCAAGTACCCCTGTCTCCTACTTTCAAAAATAGGTGTATCGATACCGGTACCAATACCAATACTGGTCTTTTGGAAACCATGCCAATAATGTCCTTTATATATTATATTCACATAATCTGATACAACATAGTCTTATCTGAATACTCTTCTTTCTTATTTCTCCTTACTTTATTACATATATCTTATTCCTTTCTTATATCTAACTTATTTCATCTATCTCTACATCTCATAATATCTTACTATCTATACATATACATGATATTCAGGGCTTGTCTCTTACAATATACCTTCTATAATGGAAAATATAGCATTCCTCATTATTTCATAGAAAACCCCAATAGATCAAGTATTTGGAAGAAACATAAACACATCATTCTATCATAATCTACTGTCAAACTCAAATTACAAACACACTCAACAACAATCTTGGCTTCTAGAACTTTTTTGGTAATCTCTCATGCAAGATGCACTCACTCACTTTATTTAACTCTTCCCCTTTACAATTTTCAAAATCTCACAATCCCAAAAACCCTTATCTCTAACCTGAACTGAGTATTTATCCTCACAGTTCTTGTCCATTACAAAAGAGAAGGATAACTAGTGCGGAAGATGAAATGATTCACCTTCGACCATACAAGATTTTGGACATTGAGATGAAATCTTCCAAGATATAAAACTCTACATGGATGAAATGTAGTATATGTCTAATTAACTTCTAAAGTCTTAATGAAATGGATCTTGTGAATCATCAATTGATGAATAACATATGGTATGATTATTTCCTTGACATGTATCGATCCTATCACACCTAGGCATTCAACATGGTATTGTTGCCATGATACCACAAATTGATATGTTGATCATATGATATCTTCCAGTTTGGACCATGATATGAAGAAATTCACTTTGAATGGGGACAATGGGCCTCTATCACCATGAAGACCATATCTTCCAGTTCAGACATTATATGAAGAAATGCACTTATGAATGTGTACAATGGGCCTCTATCACCATAGACCTCCTCTATATTAGCTGCCTTCTTAGTTACCTTCTAGCTCTATTAGAATCAACACGCTAATCTGTTTTAAAATAAGAGAAGTTCTCGTAAACTTTGGGAAATTTTTTCTGAAGCTACATTAAACATGTAAAGATTACTATTTTAATATAATTATTTGAAATTTAATTTGCATTTTATATAAAAAAAAGTTCATGTCTTATATTAGGAAAATATGATCATAGCTACCCAAATCTTTAAAAAGCTCATTTGTATGCAGGGAAACTCAAGATGGTTTATGGGAAATTGCTTATGACTTCTAAACTCATAAACCTTTAGAAGCATTTAGCATGCTTAATTTTCTATGTGTGTTTTCAAATGGGGCATTACTTATGAATTCTAAATTCATAAACCTTTAGAAGCATTTAGCATCTTAGTAATAATGTTTAGGGTGTCCTGAATATATCCAGAATGGGAACGAAGGTCAACCATGTAGACCTAATGATCAATTATATATGTAAATTGTAATGCAATAAGGGTGACTGAAGTGTGAAGTATGTGCAGCCCTCATCCACTAAACCTGCATGACTACATGCACCTAGAACCCAATCAAAGCTTACAATGTTAGGATGTGTTCCAAAGTGCTTCATTAATTCAAAGATTTTGAGAGGTTCCTTGTAAAATCCATTTTGTGCACATTCTGTAATCAATCATTTCATTTTGGATGAGATGACATCTCTTTGAGGCATTTTGTCAAACAATTCAAGTGTTTTGTCTATGATTCCACATCTTGCATATATGTCTACCAGAGCATATCCAACTATAATATCCAAGTATCTTTTTAATTCCTCTAGATCTTTCATCAATCTCTTTACTATTTGAACCTAGTACATATGTTTTAGAGAACATAAGTTGCAACATTTTTAGGATCCAACTAAAAAATCAATGTTGCTAGAAATACTCAACCTATATTCACTATCGGCCTAACATTACTATATCAGGGGAACTCCCCTCATAGCTCCACTGATAGACCGATGAAAGCATATTTGTAGCACTAGAACATATCGACAAAAGATAACACAACATCCCACCAATGGGGAGATAGCATGCTTAACCATGATAGAAATATAATAATCAAGTTAGTTAATTGGTCAACTAGGTTCGTTGATTAATGTTTTTTGATAAATTTGTGGATGCTCAATTGATGTGCAAGCTCTTTGATAATATGAAAATGATTTGATTCAAATATTCATAAATGGATCAGAGACTTTTTCAGAACGCTCCCCAAATTTTTGGAAGGAATGATGGATTTATAGGTTTAGAGGTGAAAATATGAATGGCCAAGATTGATTTAACTGGTTTTGAGGATAAATATATGATTTATAATTAACTATGATTAACTATTCAACTCAATTGATTGATCAGTAAACTAGCTTAATTGACTAGTCAACTAATTTGATTGAGAGTTAACTTGACAACTAATTAGTTAATTTGATTGATGAGTGAAAGATGGAATTGACTTACTTGACATGAGTGAAATGTGATATTGAATTATTTGTTAATTGAATTTAATCCAAAAGAGTGGTCTCTTTTGAGCTCATGCTATAGGGCTCTTAAGGTACACATAAAAGCTAGACTTGGTAGCTAATTTTTTGCCACTCAAAAAATCATGAAAATGAGGTACTCCATGGAGTTTTGTATGGTTTCAAAAGCCTTAAATTGGTGTTGGCGGTAGGGGCACATGGGCGCTACCCTCGGACCCCATGAGGGGCACTGCCCCCAAACCCCCACGAGGGCGTTACCCCTTGACCCCACAGGGGGCATTGCCTCCAAACCCCCACAAGGGGCGCTACCCCTTGACCCTGTTGGGGGAATTTCCCCTAGACCCCCATGAGGGGCACTACCCCTCGACCCTACTAGGGGCATTGCCCCCAAACCCCCATGAGGGGCGCTACCCCTCAACCCCGCTAGGCATGTTTCCCCCAAACCCCCACAAGGGATACTGCCCCTCGACCCCACTAGGGGCATTGCCCCTAAACCCCCACAAGGGGCACTTCCCCTCGACCCCCATTGGGGGAATGGTCCTCAAAATCCCATTGAATTCATTTGATTTTCTAGGTACTCTCCAAGTCCAATTTTCCAAGTTTTCCTACAAGTCTTCATTTTTACAAAAACAATTTGCTATTTTCATTTTGTTTCATAATATCAACATCAATGCATTCCACATGAGGATGCCATTTTGTACCCAATTTGCTTTCAAATAAATCAAATACAACTAGAATCAACTTGTTTCTTTTATGTACTCATTTATTGACTCATTGGATGCATCTTATCATTGAATTTTGCAAAAAAATGTGTTTTTAGTGAAATTTAAGCAATTTTTTAAGTTGTCGAGTTTTTTTCTAAGTTTTTGCCGAGTTTTTTTTTAACTGAGTTTTCCGGGCTTGTCGAGTACTTGAAATTGGTGAGTTTTCCAACTATGTGTTAATGAGTAAACCAAGGGGATGTCTTGGAAACCTCCTCTCCTTGAGGGAGATGTCTCAAAAATGTCTGTAGGTCTTGAGCGGTGGTGGGATGGCAAAGGGATGTTCCCTCTAAGTCCCTATGTACCTACATTCTAGGGACACCCTTCTCTTGGAAATGTGGGGATTTTTGGGGAGGGGGAGTGCATCCCCATGGAAAACTAGTTGCAAAGGCTCTTGTAATTCAACCACCCTCTCTAAGTGAGTGAAATAGAATACACATTCGGTTTCAATAGGTTTGATGAATTCAATACCAAAATATTGCATGTGATTGTGGTCCGTTGGCTACAAATGTTTGGTCCACTTAATTTTTTTCAATTTCCTTGAGTGCATTGTACATGGCCTGCACACAAGGTATTCAATAGGTATATGCTTGTAGGTTGCACATATACCACATTTATCACAATCTTTACCACATTGTTAGTGTCAACCTCCTCAATGACATCTTAGAGGATTGAAACTAGAACTTCACACCCTTGTAGTTTCTCAAACAATCAATTGCTCTAAGGGGCTAAGATCTCTCCTTACATGTGACCATGATATTGATTAATAGAAGGTGTTGAATGTCCATCTAGCCATCCATGGTAATGTTGCATATATGGGAGACCCATGTAGCTTGTATTTCCTTCTTTGATACGCTAATCTTGAAATATTTCTTATCAAGGATAGTAGTACATGTTATATTATCTTGGGCTTATATATGAAGCCTTAATCTAATAGAAGAAGAGGAAGGCTCTTTAAGGAATTACCTAATATTGATTAGGCCCTTCTTTGAGTGTTAGGTACTTTAAAGGACATTTTGATGTAATTATAGGGAATAATTCTACCATTATGTATGATCTTAGCAAACATCTTAATTTCTCTAGAGAACCAACACTTTGCAGAACAACCTCTAGTCATAGCTAAAATTTTCTTTTTAGATGCAAGATGTCACTTGATAGATCTAAAGTATTGCAAACAAGAAACTGACCAAAAGAAAATGTCACACCCTACTACAAATTTTTAATTGACTAGTGAACAATCATTTTGATTTGAGACCTACCTATACATGAATGATTCAATATTTAAAAAATCTCATTAAAATTATTCGAGTAATATTTCTATTTTGGGGCAACAACATTTTGACTTCACTTAAAGTTTGATAATGCTAGCCTATTGTCTGTCATGTATTTAATAATATTCTTTACATTAAAAAAAAATGATGTGATTTTTTATGAATAGAATTAAGAGCATCATATATTTGAAAAATAAGTATCTTCTGTTTGGTTTTCTTTGGAGCACTAAAAGGAAGTTAATAATTTTACAGAGATCATGAACATATGGAATTTGGAAAAAATGTTAGCACGAGAGGGAGAAGTTAAGAACAAAGCCATTACTAACAAATCTGTATATTTAGGTCCAATAATACACTTCTATTCAAGGGATGGTAAGTATCTTTCAAAGATGAACCAACAATTTATTGCTTGCTTAATACAATTGTTATTGTTTTGAAGTCAAGGATTGTTTGTCCGACATGCTATCATAGAGCATAGTATTTTTTTGCTATATATCTTAAGTTTTAACTTTTGAAATAACATTATAGAAAATAAATCTCCACATAGGATCATCATGCATTGATTTGGTTTCTCCTTTAATTTATTGCACTTAAAATATAAGTTGTTGGTTTCCTTTAACTAAGTTGTTGACTTCAGGGAAGAACACTTTGGAGTTTATTAATGTGTCAACATTTCCATCAGAAATCTTTTCAAAATCTGCCCCCTACAAGATGATCATCCCAACTTGGTTTAAGCATTATCAGACATTTGAATTCTTATTAGATGATTCCAAATATTAATGTTGTTTGACTTTAATATATCAATACAAAGTAAAGAATAGGATGTAAATGCACACAATTTACTTGTTTATCATTATATTTATGGTTGCAAATCCCTCATGCAGGTAGTGCACACATCTAAAAATGTCGAGTTTAATTCTTCTAACATATTTTTATGTTGAAGGTAACATTGTACTATATTAAAAAAAAATGCTTAATATCTAAACCATCAAATGAATGGGGGTAATCATGACCAAGTGAAATTACTAGGAAATTTTTTACTCATTTCTATTTAGAATTTTATTTCTTAGCATTTCCTTGCAGATTTTTCTGCCCTCAGATAAATAAATTTTACACATTTGTGTGAAGTATGTGCAGCCCTCATCCACTAAACCTGCATGATTGCATGCACCTAGAACCCAATAAAAGCTTACATTGTTAGGATGTGTTCCAGAGTGCTTCATTAATTCAAATATATTGAGAGGTTCCTTGCAAAATCTATTTTGTGCACATTTTGCAATGAATCATTTCATTCCATGAGATGAAATATCTTTGAGGCATTCTATCAAATAATTCAGGTGTTTTTTCTATGATTCCACATCTTGCATATATGTCTACCAGAGCATATCCAACTATAACATCTAAAAAAAAATCCCCTACCATTATTCTTTGGTGCATGTTCATAGCCCGTCCCAAAGCTCCCATTTTGGCATAGGCGGGGAGGACTCTGGAAAAAAAATTGGCTTTATACCTGCCAATTGCATTCGTTTAAAATTTTTGAAAGCCTTTTCAACAAACAATTTTCTGCAAAACCTGCAATCATTGCATTCCATGAGATGACATCTCTTTGAGGCATTTTGTCAAATAGTTCATGTTCCTTTCCTGTGCTTCCACATTTTGCATGCATATCTACCAGAGCATTTCCAACCATAATATCTGATAGAAATCCGCCATCTGTTATGCTTTGATTGATGTACATACCTTGTCCAAAGCTCCCATTTTATTATAGGCAGGGAGTATATTAGCAAAGGTTGTGGAATCTGGATTTACACCCACCAATTGCATTTGCTTGAAAGTTTCTAAAGCCTTTTCAACAGATCTATTTTGTGCATATCCTGCAATATTACAATCCATAGAACACATTTCTTATAGGGATACTATCGTGTATTGTCTATGCATTAATGGATATTCATATCTTGTTTCAAAGCTCCCATTTTGGCACAGGCATGGAGGATGTTGGCAAAGGTTGTGGAATTTGGCTTTACACCTATGAATTGTATTCGCTTGAAAGTTTTTAAAGCCTTTCCACCAAATTTATTTTGTGCACATTTATTGTAGATGTCCTTAAGCTATATGACAAATGTGTATATACAATTTGAGATCAATTGATAAGCTGAGACATGTAATGTTGATTTGATTTATATTTTACTTAAGATATAATTTTGTTGCATTGCTGAATTTGATAGTTCAATAATTGGGATTCTCAATGATCTTGTATACCCAAAGTGTATGTGATAGATAGAAATTAGGTAGTCGTGTCGATTGGTTTGACAATTTGAATGATCTTGAGTTCATAAGTACATAGTGATAAATTTTGACAAATAATATAATTTCTTGTTGCATTTATCACAAAAACAAAGGCCTCTTTTGATTGTAGCAAAGGATGTAGAGAGTGAAACATTGGCTACTTTAATCTTTGAAATTGATGATTTTTTTACTAAATTGATAATGTTTGAAGTTTCTTTTTCTTTCTTAGATGTTGAGTCAAATTAATAAGTTTAATGTTGTGTTGCAACTTGCAAGCGAGTATGTTGATATGATAAAGGCTAGCATTGTTGATCCTCTAAAAGTTGTCAAAATTGCATTAGTTGATACAAAAAAGTAAAACTATTTATCTTTATTATAATTAGTGGAACTTGCAACTACAATATCTGATAAAAATCTACTTCCAAATATGCTTTTGATGGATGTTCATATCCTCATCCAAAGCTCCAATTCACACATAGGCATAGACACTTTCAAGTGTATCAATTACAAATTTACAATCAATAATCAAGTTATTGATCAGTTGTTTAGGAATAAGGAAGTTGTATATCACCAATTGAATATTGTCTATTTGTTTGTTGTCTTGCATGAATTCATCTTTCTAAAAATTGTAAGAGATAACTAGGAAACATTATGTCTAGCACCTAAGTTTATGGTGCCATAGTTGGAAAAGGAAAATAAAATGTTTGAATTTTATCCTCTGTATTATTTGACTTTTCTAAGTTTTTGATGTGCAAATTTTAAAACCTTATTTTAAGGCTACAACTCCAAATTGGAGAAGTGAAAGGTGAATACCTGCGAGGAAGAGTTTGGAGGAGCCGAAACCAATAGCGGCTTGAAAGTTGTGGACTTGCAAGGGGATTAAATGGGTTGAGGCCCTATAGGAGGTTGATTCCCTTCCAAAAGGACCGCAGTTAAGGAAGGGGAAAATAGTATAAGTATATGAAAATAGGAGTATTTTTTTATATAGTGTCTATATGTTGTATAGTGTCATTGAGACATTGAATGTAACCAATGAGATTTTGATTTTCCAATGAGGCTTAATGAAGTGAATTTTTAGAGTGGTTTTTTCTCCACTCATAAATACTATGTCGTGGCTCTTGATTTTTAATATGTTTGTGTTTGTGTTTGATCAATCATCTTTGTTCAAACATTTTAGTCTTCATTTCATGATGCTTCTTCAACATTTGAATATCTATGATACTTGAAGTTTATATGCATAAATTTGTGAGGATTAATTAAGTTAGATTTGATTTGTAATGACTAAATATATGACTAAATACATGACTAAATACATGACTAAATATATGACTAAATATATGACTAAAGTAATGGCTAAATTAATGACTAAACATATGACTAAATTAATGACTAAATATATGACTAAATATATGACTGAATAAATGACTACCATGACTAAATAAATGACCAATTAACAATAATCAATGACTAAATTAATGACTAAATATATGACTAAATTAATGATTAAATATATGACTAAATCAATGACCAAATCAATGACTAAATAAATGACTGAAATAGTTTAGTCATAAATTTGGTCACGTTATAAATGACTACAAATAATTACTAATAGTCACGTGACTAAAATTAGTCATTTATATGCAATTTTTAGTAGTTTATTTAGTCATATATTGATGTTTGTGTACTAGTGCGATCATGACATCGTCTTAATGATAGACTATTTTGTCATTTACGAGACTTAGTCAGCGCTGTTAGAGGAGGAGAGGGATAAATTATGAGCTACAGGGATATATTGGGTGTATCTCATGCCCCCTATGAGATACCATGATTCCATGGTAAAGGAATTATTAGAGAGATGGGATGCAGATACCTGCACCTTTCGTCTACCTACTAGTAAGATGACTATCACTCTATAGGATATTTATCACATTCTTTGAGTTCCTATTCAAGCTGAGATTGTCCATTTTTTAGAGGACCATTCATACAGAGCGATGAGAGACAATATCAATACTATCTTGAAGGTCCAATTTGGGAGGAGATCATGGGGCCATGTATTGAGCTACAGTGGCTACTCTATGCACAATCACCACTTCTGAGGTAGATTATGATTTTTACCATAGCATTAGTACTAGTCCTAGATGGTCGTGGAGCACACCTAGATGGAGGACTAGTGCACATGATACAGGAGATGGAGCATCACATGACCATTTATGTGTGGGGTCATAGCATACTGGCACATCTTTACTATGAATTAGGATGATTCATTTACCGTGAGGTGGATAGCATGGTGCATTGTACACTACTACATGTTTGGTGCCTAGAGCATATCACATGCACTAGGTTGACTAGATTTCCTTCTGTATGCGCCTTGGGATACCCATGCTCTTTCAGTTATCCATTGAGATGAGCATGGAAATATGGAGTTTTGCTATTCTGGAGAGTCATATTTGATTGCCCAGATCAGGAGATCTTATGGAGACCTTACCAGATGATATCGTAGTGGCCAGATGAGACTCACTAGTTGACGATGATGTAGAGGGACATGTTCCTATTGGGGAGGAATGACTACATAGTGAGACCATTATATTACAATTATGTCATGAGAAAGTTCAGACAGGTACATGTGCCACTAGTAGGATGACCATTTTATAGAAGAATATTGTGGAGTTCCTATAGGCAAGAGATATGAGATGAATTACATTCGATGATGTTATATCTAGTGATTTAGATGATTTAGATCTCAAGATGCCCCTAGTCTCTAACACTAATGACATGGGTGCTATAGATGCATATGAGGAGTGGTGGGCCACAATATGATGAGCTCCAGTATTTCCTATGGATCAACCTATAGGCTTTGCGGGGCCTCTTCCAGATCACATGAATGACAAGGAGGAGACAAGTGAGGAGACAGGGGTTAGGACTATAGACCTATTTGTGGATGAGGTAGAGGAGGATTACGATGAGGAGGTGGACTCAGACTATGAGTAGGAGGATGAGGAGGATGAGAAGGACAAGGATGAGGGCTAGCTGATCAGTGAGGGTATTGATACAGTAGATGAGGGTCCAGTTTCCCATGAGTGAAGAGATTTAGTTCCCACCTAGGTTACTAGATCATATTCAGCAGTTGCAACACATGCTAGCACATCTTATATTCCTCCTACATAGGATGAGGCTATTTTTACACAACTGGCTAGAGATCTAGGTGATGACACATTATTTATGATTATGCTTATGCTTTTTTAATTATGCTCATATTCATGCTTAGATATATATATATATATATATATATATATATATCATGATGTGTATTGATTATATTTATGATTTCTATCTTGCAAGGTCTATGAGAGAGTTGCATGATCTCTACCGATAGGAAGACATAGAGATAGTACCTCCTTCGATCGCAAATGAAATCATGGAGCAACATCCAAAGTTGTTTGAGCCTTTCACGAGGTTGAGAGGTACATATGAGAGTGCTACTAGGCGTGTTGATCAATCCAAGGGTGATCTGTCAGCGTTGCAGGCTGCATATGAAGAGCTTTGGTAATCTCAAGATCCAATAGAGGTTGAGAGACTTCATGGGGAGATTACCAAACTACAGGTGGATAGAGGCTGCATAGAGTGAGAGTGAATGGAGGCCATCATATAGAAGGATACAACTATTAGACGGGCCTGGGGCTTACATGAGGCACTAGATTCTATTGTTAGTTCATGATTGCAAACCATTGTCTCTCGATGGATGCGATTACTAGGTCCCAAGGGATCTGGAAGCCATAGGCCATACTAGCATTGTATATCATGTACTTACAACTTTTTGATGATGTATATATATATATATATGAGCATCTATGTTTGGTTGTTTATGTGTTTAAGTTAGATGTCAATGTGATTTATGAAATAATATTTGTAAGACCATTTAATAAATGTCTCCATGATCTAACATATTTTATGTGATATAATTAAAACTATCCTAGCTTCTTTTAGATGACACATTATGATTGAGTATGCTATGCTAGATTAAATGCACCTGTGATCTAATTATAGAACATTAAATGCATATAAGGATCTAATAGAACACAACATACAAGATTAACTTGAATAGAATGAAACCTAAAGTAACAACCCAAAAATAATTTGAATAATTACCTTAGCATTCAAGAAACACGAATGATTGTTTGTCAAGAATGAAGCAATGCAAGAGAAATAGCCTACTTTATACTAACTCTAACATCATTTCTTTATCATTCACTCTATTTAAGAACGTTAGACATAGTACCAACGTAAATTTGTAGCATTAATAGGTTCTTTAAGAGGTGTTCCATCCATTTATGTTAATGTATATGCTCCAAACCCATAACTTTCATCAATTATGTAATGTCCTAACTAATTAGGGTTGAATTTTACTTTATCAGTTAGGGCAGAATTGACATTATGTTGATTTTCAAACAACACCAAATCACCTTTTAATAAATGAGCGAGGGGTGATGTTATCATTGTAATTACATTACATTTTTCTAGAGTAATCTTAGAGATGTTGAAGAGCATTAATGCGTTGTTCATCAAGAATTTCAAGTTGAAATAATAATTGTTCTTTATAAGTATTGTCATCAATAAGTCCTTGAAGAGTGATTCCTAATGAAAGAATCTCTAACTCCAAGGGTATTATCACCTCAGTAATGTTATCACGAGGGATTGCACCCAGATGCAAAGCTGTAAAGCTCAACAATCCCGTGTAACATTGAAACACTTTTGAGCCTGTGGGTTGCTCATAATGAAAGTGAATCTCTAGATTATGGATTGGTTCCCCTTTTGATCTCCTAGAATCTAATGACTTATGTAGGAAAAGGGATAGAAGGCTTAGTGGAATGCAAAATTGAATTAAATGATGGTGATGCACCTAAAAGATGATAAACTTGCAAACTGATTCACAAGGACCTCTCAAAGATTCTATCTGCACAACTAGATCTAAACAGTTCAATCACATAAATATTTCATACAAAGACTTTAATAAAATCACTCTTTGAAGGAAAAAACAATATTTTCACAACAAAGATGATAACTATGAATTATTTGCACAATGTATAACCTATGAAATTAAACTTAATTGGATTCATACACTTATGAGTGAGACAGAAAAAATAAAGGTTTCAAGATTAAAACACAAAATTTTCTTATCAAATCAAGCATAAGGATGACACCTGAAATCTGGAAGGAAAACTTGACAATATTTGAAAGATGAAAGGAAAATTCTACAACTGAAAAACTATGATAACTTGTAAAAGCTATTGTATTATATTAAACTGTAAATAAAACTAAGTTACGAGATATTGTCTTTGTAGAATGCAAAGGTATAAAACAAGAATTGAGAAAAAAGACTAAGTCTTTTCTCAATATATATAATGTGATGAAAACTCCAATGTGCCAAGAGGTGGAACTAGTAGCAAACTGTAGGTGAAAAATATCTAAAAAATCCTCTCATGAGCAAAGATGGAATCCATAAAAAGGGGAGTCAGAACTAAAATAATTTGAGAAAAAATAGGCTCAAACTCCCTCTGACAACTAGTTTGACTAAAGTTGACCTTGAAACTGTATGAGACAACTCCAAAATAGGGCCAAACTCTCTTGTTCAACTCTGAATGCATGAAAATATCTTTAGTTCCATTACACTTGTGTTTTTTGCATGATTTTGGGGAAAAGGTAACTGTTTGATTAAATATTAAAGATAATTAGTTGTGATTATTTTTAATATTTAACATGTAAAAGCCCTCCTTTTATGCATTGCATGGTAAATATTAAGGTAATTAATAAAATATTACTTTTAATATTTAATTACATAGTTCATTTTGTTTAAAAATATGCAAGAAACACACAAGTAACTACATGACCAAAGTGGACCCTGGAATCACCTCAATTCGACCATGAAACAAGGATAAAAGACTTCAATTTGACATCAAATGCATGATACACTTTTAGTTCCACCTCCAATATCTTTTCTCAAAAATTATGAACTAGGTCTGTGAGAAATTTAAAGGGTTTTTTCACCTTATTGGTTTCTAATTTTTATCCAAAAATCACAAAGACCCAAATCGTAGTTTTTGACATATGATCAAAACACGTGACCATTGTTCCTGTGGTGTAGGGTCTTCAAATGGTTACTCTTCCTTAGAATTGGTGAATTTTTTTCAAAAAATACAAATTGAGTTAGTGAGAAATTTAAAGGGTTTTTTTCACCTCATTGTGTTCTAATTTTCTTCCAAAAATCACAAAGACCGAGATTGTACTTTTCGAGATATGATTGCAACACTTGACCATTATTCTTGTGGTGCAAGACCTTCAAATGGTTACTCTTTTGCTCATATTCTCATCCATAAAATCTTTTTTTGAATGATATCACCATTAATAGTCTATTTTCTCAAATGGAACTCAACATTATTTGCAAATTCCATTCATAAAAAAAATTTCGTTGCATTTTTTGAATCTAAGAGGGCAGCATGCTGGGCTCAACCCTTATGGGAGCCCATTTTTTCCCCACATGATGAAATATTAAAAGAAATGAATCCAACAACAAAATTTCACCTATATCTGCATAGTGAAAAAACATGTTAGCAAAACAATAAAGCTGAAAACTTCAAATAATGCATTAATTCTTTTGCTCCTGAATGCTCTCAAAATTTGCAAACTTCATTCCAGCTCTACTTGATTGAGTTGTAAGAAAAAAAGGGTAATAGGTACCATAGACAAGGTTATAAGGAGTATTTCTAGTTGATGTTCTAATACTAGTATGATAATCCCATAATGCATATGTCAATTGCATGTGCCAATCTTTATTATGCTTGCTTACTATTTTCTGTAAGATTTGCTCAAGGGTTTTATTAGTTGATTTAGCTTGACCATTAGATTGTAGATAGTAGGGTGTTGAAAAATTATGTTGGATGTTAAATGTTTCTAAGAACTTCACATCATTATTCTTAATGGTGTCCCATTGTCTGAAACTAATGCGGAAGGGAGTCTAAAGTGAGCAATAATGTGTTCCAATATGAAACGACATATTACATCAGCCATTGTTGAATGAAGGGGGATGGCTTCTACCCACTTCATAAAATAATCTATTATGGTAATTATAAATGTATGTCTGATGGAAGAGGGTGGTGATATTTTTCCAATAAGATCTAGATCCCAACTGGGAATGGCCAAATAGGATATTGGGAATGAAGCTCAAAAGTAGGAGTATGAATCAAATTACTATGTTCTTGAAATTTATGACATTTGTAAGTGTATTCAAAGCAATCTTGTTCCATTTGTCTCCAATAGTATCCTATGCAGATTAGCTTTTGAACTAATGATCTTCCTCCAAAATGGTGTCCACAAGCACTTGCATGAGCTTCCACAAACTTGCTATGGGGATTTTGGATTGTTTAAGGAATCTAAGAAAAAGACCATCAAAGAACCTTCTATGCAACATGTTAGCAAGGATTATATATCTAGACACAATTACTTGAAGGCGGGCTCAAATATTCTTAGTTTTCAGCTCAAGAAAGGTACCTTCTTCCAAATAATTAAATATCATTGTATACCATTCACTAGAGTTTTCTATGGTGGTTGATAAAATTTCTTCAATCTTATATTCTATTGATGGTTTCATAATTGTGATTAATAGGGAAATGGATACCTTGAGAGATATCACACTTTCCTATCAATCACTCATTAAAGGTCTTAGGATTCCCAATTGGATTGACTAAAAATCTCACAAGGTGAGTCAATTCATGATTAGGAAGGTCCTAGGAGGGATTCTATGAGTTCTAAGGGTTCACCACCAAGAAAATGCTTGAAAAAGACAAATGTTTGGAAACACAGTGTGAGATGCAAAATGACCTAAAACTATAAATGCAAGCTAAATGAGATATGCAAATAATGAAAATATGAAATAGGGGGATAAGAGGTGTGTACCTGGGAAGCTTGGAGATGTTTTAAGGATTCCAGAAATATAAAGATGTTGTTCAAAAATGCTAAGGAGGACTAGGACACCTAGAATGGCGTATTAGTCTTGCTGCTATTTTTTGGGGCCAATACTGAGTCTTCGGATCTCGAAACCGAATCTTAGAAAATATCTAAAAATTGAGCTTGGGAGGACTAAGACACCCAAGATTGTGTATTAGTCATGTTCTAAATTTCTTCTAACTTCGAACAGGATCCTAAGCTTCAAGGTCTGCACTTGCTTCCCTTCACATTTCAGGTTTTGAATTTTCTGAATGTGACCTATAGGTGAGTTTTTGTGAGGATGACAAATTTGAAATGCAGCTTTGCAACTTTGACAACTTTGCACTCCAAGTGATCTTCAAGTCTTCAACCTAGATCTGCAATCACAAATATGTAAAGAGTGAAAAAATTGTTTGTTACTGAATGGGGGTTTTCCTTGGTCAAACCCCTTATCGGTAATTAAACCTTGGGTGATCCCACAATACCGGTTTACAATTTTTGGCCAAACTGGACACTAAACTAATTTTTTCTAACTAAATATTCACTTTCAGATACCTATAGCGGCTAAATAGTGAGGAATTTGGAGATGATGCAAACTAGTGATTTGTAAAATTTTGTTTGTAGATTATAAATATATTTTTTCAAAATTTTTGGAATCAGTTAGCACTTCTTTTTCCATCTCCTTTGAAAACTAGTATTTTTTAGTAAACACCATTTTTAAGGAGTGACACTCACTGTATAACACAATTTTTTTTCTGTGAAGGATAAAATTATAATTTTTTCAAATTTAGATTTGTAACTATGATATCTAGTGCTTTCAATTGGTTTCATAGTTTTTTATTGAATATTTTTTCCTTAATCAAGTTTCGAAGTCAAACCATATAACACAACTTTTTTTGTATGTATCGAAATTCAATTTTTTTTTGTTGGATCAAGGACTTCAATATCTGGTGCATTCATATTTTTCAAATTTATTTTTTGATAATCTTCTATTTTTCCACATGTAGAACAAAGAGCTTGATTTTTGGTGAAAAACCTACATTCACAAGAAATAAAAAATAAATATAATAATAAAATTTAATTTAATTATAATTATACTTTTTTGGAAGCTTATAATAAAGATTACATACAAAAAATAAATTTTAAATAAATTTATTTGATCCCCCAAAAGGTAAATCAAAAGTGGTTTTTTATAAGCATTTTGATAGGTGTAAAGGAAACTCTGTTATAGGTATGGTTTAAACTAGAAGGGTTCTATCCAAGGGGGATTGATCTAAGGTGGTTTGATCAAACCCTATTCAATTGGAATCTTTTAAATGAAACTTTTCAAGGCTTAAATCATTATATTTTCTAAAAATATGTGATTTCAGCAAAAAACAGGATCTCCCAGAATGTGTAAACCACTATTGTGGCAGCACCCCCTTGAAATGAAATAAGAATAATTAAGGAAATGGTGAATGAACAACATACAATGCTACAACTCGCCAATCCCTTGTAAGGATCTACAAACTTGTGTGTAATGGTAGCAATGGATATGGATCTTGAAACACTTGAAAGATAGGACTTGAATTGATTGCTTGAATCAAAACCCTACATCACAAATATTAGCACAAAAATGCACATGATGCAAGAAAAGTCTTTGATATGATGCTTGAATCTGCAAATGGATCCAAATGCTTGATGAATCTGCTCTTGAATGCTCTTGTGAACTCAATTATTCTATGATAAGAGATCTCACAAAAGACTTGGGTTGAAATGAATGAAGAACCTTGTATTTATACTTATCTTGGAATAATATCACAAAACTATATCACACCAAGCTGAAATATGAATGCATTAAATAAAGGAGGCTAAATCCCACCATAATTTGAAATTAAATCCTGAAAATGACTTAAGGAGGACTAAGATTCCCTAGGTGGCATCTTAGTCCCAAGTCCTAAAAACTTGGGGCATAGACACCAAGAAGGGACCCAATCCAAATATCCAAAAATTAGGGTCCTGAGAGTCTTGGGGGACAAAGATGCCCTAGGTGGTGTTTTAGTCTCGACCCAAAAAGTAGGGACACACCAATGGAGTCATTAAATTATCATTTATGCATTGGAGAATGTCAAGATTAACCAAAAAAATATATTATTCATAGGGCTTGTGGACACAAAATAGGACCAATTAAGCCAAAAAGAAGCATAAATAAAGCAAGGCGGACCCAAACAAGTGTGAAAATGGAAGGGTATGCATTTTACTACACTACATTTAGCCCCCACTTTAGTGAGAGGATGAAATTGCTTCAAACTCACACTAAAGTAGCCAACCACACAACCAAGAGGGGTTCAAATGTACAAATTCTAGTAAGATAGGATGACAATAATCAAGAGGGTGGCCAAGCCCCCAGGATCAAGATCTTATGGAAAACCAACATAGGCACAAAGGAACACACATGCAGATGATATATGAATCCATAAGAAAATTGCAAACATACACCATCAAAGAAAAGAAAAAGGAAAAAGGAAAAAGGTAAAAGGAAAACTGTAGCGGATCAAGCTTCGATATGCCATCCAATGCGGTGGACCAGGTCTAAGTAGTTTGTCCAAAAAGAAAGTTTACAAGTGGAATGTGATGTCCACTATGCAAATAAAACACATGCTCACAAGGGCTAGTGAAGCTAGGTGTCCACTAGGTGAACCCCAGGAAGTTCATATCAACATCATATATGCATGACTATGATAGGGACAAAAGAAAAATGCATGCTCACAAGGGCTAGTGAAGCTAGGTGTTCACTAGGTGAGCCCCAGGGGACCATACCAAAGCCATACCTCCATGACTTTAAAAAGGTACAAAAATGTATGCTCACAAGGGCTAGTGGGAGCTAGGTGTCCACTAGGTGAGCGCCAAGGTGGTCTGAATCAAAGCCATAGCTCCATGAATTACAAAAATGAATGCAACAAGAAAGATGAATGTTCAAAGGGATTTTTCTTAGTTCATGTGAGGTCTTACTCTTAAGGGACATTGTTCCTAATGTCTCCAAGAGAGGACAAATCAAAGGATAAAAGATTCACCACTTAAGGGATGCAGTTCATCACATCACCACTAAGGGGAATATAATATGCTAAGATAGATCACACTCTTGAAGGACATTACTCCCAATGTCACCACAAATAGGAAAACACATCATGTGAAATAATAAAATCACATCAAAGAACATGAAAAGGAAAAAAATGCAATCAAAATAATGCCAATGAAATGATGCCAATGTATTCCCCCATTTTAAAGAAATTGCTAACACCATGCTATGAGAAATTACTTTAAAGTAGCCAAATGAAAATGCAAACAAGAAGGAAGACATGAGATCCAATTTGGAAAGCCCTATGCCAAGTCATATGTTTTCGAGTAAGGCTACGTCATGCAAGAGAAAAGGAAAAGAAAGGGGTTGCCCCCAAAATGAAAAGACCAAACACATAAGGGATCTATGGATTTGGGGTCAGTGTGTTCTTTTCCACAATGTTTTTATAGAGCTTGGAACTATCATCATCCCCCAAATACACATAAAACTGGAAGAAAGACACAAAGAGAGTGAAAACAAAGAAAATCCTTTTGGGTGAACATGGAAGAGACATAGGGTGTCTCGACACCTTGCATGATCCCAAAAAGGAAAACACAAGACAAATGAAAAGGAAACTAAAATGAAAGGAAAAGATAATGAAAAATATTTTGGGTCAACATGAAGGAGACATGAATGCCTCAATGCCTTGTGTCATCCCCAAAAGGAAAAAAAAGGAAACAAAAATGAAAGTAAAGGAAAAGGATCAATCAAAAGGTAAAAGTATATGACATATAAACGAATGAAGGTACAAATAGAGGAATGCACATAGAGAGAAGAACATCAAACATAACATCATAGGGGATCACATTACACACATGTAAACAAAGAAAAAGGAAAAGGAAAAAGACTAGTAAGGAAAAGGTGAGTCAACCTAAAGCAAATCACCCACCTCCCAATCTCAGTCTGAATAAGCAGAAGGTAGATAACAAACCTAAGGGACAACAACAAATCCCTTACTAGGACAAGGCCAACAACTTCTTTCCCCCACTGAGTGCAAGAAAATAATGGGATGAGGTAGGTGATGAGAAGGGTCATGTAATAGTGAGAATAGAGAATTCTCAAACTA
Organism: Sequoia sempervirens; assembly: GCA_007258455.2. Classification (NCBI taxonomy): domain Eukaryota; kingdom Viridiplantae; phylum Streptophyta; class Pinopsida; order Cupressales; family Cupressaceae; genus Sequoia; species Sequoia sempervirens. Next base: position 192,259,655 of record VDFB02281492.1, read on the forward strand.
TTACATGACATAGAGCCCCACGTTAAGGGACTATTTCTAACATGTCAAATTTGTTAAGTATATGTTGAAAAGTGTGACACTCATCAGTTAGATTCCCAAAAGTCCTATGATATGCATAATGTTTATTTTTTTTAGGATGCTTGATTCTAGTGGGAGGTGGTAGGGTAATCCAACATGAGTTAACAAGTTCTTCCAATTTTCGTTCAATGCTTGTGATATTTTGCAAAACTGGTAAGTATTTGAATTTGTAAAGATTTTGTCTCTTGTTTGCTTCAAGAATTTCTTCAAGAGAAGGTTGGGGAGAGAAACCGAAGTGGAATTCTTCGTCTTTGATAAACACCTGTTCTTCAAGAGGAAGAAGGATATTCATATCAGGGGGAGAATCAAAGATCATTGTTCCATCACTACGAAGTTTTAAGTATTCTCTATGAGGTTTATCAGTGTGAGGGGGATCTTGATATCCTATCTCTTTTGTGTTTTCATTGGTTGGTTGTTGCTCTAGAAGTTGATGAATTCAATGTTCACTTGTTGTGTCGCATCCTTGTTTTCTTAAGATAGTAAAGCCTTTTCCATATGTTTCTTTGAGGTTAATGGAGGTGTTGGTCACTTTGTTATCATAAAATGGTTGGATGTTTGCTTGTTTAGAGGAACTAGGTTTATCTGTTGTTGGAAGCTTGGGTTCATATTTTGTCATGATTTCAGGATGTAAGTAACCAAACATTTCAAGAGGTGGTATGGTGGAAGGATCTAGTTGTTTCATGGATGGATAGAAGGTTGCATTAGCTTCAAGGTTATCAAGAAAATCATTTCGGAACTTATTCATGTTGTCATCATCTTCTCCAATGATGTCAACATCATGAGGAGGACATGCATTAGGAGTGGATTTAGAATGAGTGAGTTCAATTTCATTAGGATCATTACCAAAGGCACAATTTGAAACATCCATCAAGGATTTCAATGACATCCACAACTTTTCAAAGCACATATCCATTATGAAAGATTGAATTGAAATAACAACAATTCTAGAAACTGAAACTAAAAACAGAAGGAAACCCACATAAACATAGAAAGCAATTTCAGATTCTAGAAGCTAAAGAATCAAATTCAATAGGGACTAAGATGATAGGAAGGGTGTCTTGGTCCTCCTGGTGATATTTTGAAGTTACAGATGCTGAAATAGACAAAAACCAACATAGGGAGATTTCTAGGGAAAAAATCCTGAGAAGGACTAAGATGCCAGGAATGGTGTTTTAGTCCTAGTAGAGGTTTTTTCTAGAAAAATAGGGAATTCTAGAATTTCAATAGTGATTATAGATTGCCTATTGAAGGTACTGATGGTCAGAAATAGAAAAATGTGCAAATGAGAGAAAGAAAAAGTATCTAAGAACATGCAATGAATTGCAAGACTTGAATACAATTTTTCAATTTTCAATGCAATAAGAATGTATCTAAATGAAATTAAGATAATGAACAATGAAATTTTTAGATTTTCAATGAAATGAAATGATGAAATAAAGTAAAAATGTAACCTATATGCACTTTCACTAATGCAAAGATAGGAAACCCTAAATTCAATTTCACTAATGCAAAATGCAATAAACCCTAGATGCACTTTCACTAATGCAAAGATAGGAAACCCTAAATACAATTTCACTAATGAAAAATGCAATAAACCCTAGATTCACTTTAGCTAATGCAAGATGAAATCTAGATAAAAGGAATTTAATGGAATCCAAATCAAAAATGAATTCTCACAAGTCAGGTTCACCAAAATGATTAATGGGAAAATAGATACCTTGAGAGATATCACACTTTCCTATTAATCACTCATTAAAGGTCCTAGGAGTCCTAATTAGATTGACTAACAACCTCACAAGGTGAGTTAATTCACAATTAGGAAGGTCCTAGGAGGGGTTCTATGAGTTCTAAGGGTTCACCACTAAGAAAATGCTTGAAAAAGATAAATGTTTGAAAACATAGTGTCATATGCAAAATGACCTAAAACTATAAATTCAAGCTAAATGAGATATGCAAATAATGAAAATATGAAATAGGGGGATAGGAGGTGTGTACCTAGGAGGCCTGGAGATGCTTTAAGGATTCCAAAAATATAAAGATGTTCAAAAATGTCAGAGAGGACTAAGACGCCTAGAATGGTGTATTAGTCCCACTGTTATTTTTTGGGGCCAATATAGAGTCTTTGGATCTCAGAACCAGACCTCAGAAAATCTCTAAAAATTGAGCCTGGGAGGACTAAGATGACCAAGATGGTGTATTAGTCTCGTACTAAATTTATGTTAACTCCAAAAAGGATCTTGAGCTCCAAAGTCTGCACTTGCTTCCCTTCAAATTTCAGGTTCTGAATTTTTCAAATGTGACCTATAGGTGAGTTTCCGTGAAGATGGCAACTTTGAAATGCAACTTTGCAACTTTGACAACTTTGCACTCTAAGTGATCTTCAAGTCTTCAACCTAGATCTACAATCACAAATATGAAAAGAGGGAAAATCTTGTTGTTTGTTAGTGAATGGGGGTTTTCCTTGGTCAAACCCCTTGTTGGTAATTAAACCTTGAAATGAAATAAGAATAATGAAGGAAATGGTGAATGAAAAAAATGCAATGCTACAACTCACCAATCCCTTATAAGGATTTGTAAACTTGTTTGTAATGGAAGAAATGGATATAGATCTTGAAACACTTGAAATATAGGACTTGAATTGCTTGCTTGAATCAAAACCCTACATCACAAATGTTAGCACAAAAACACACATGATGCAAGAAAACTCTTTGATATGATGCTTGAATCTACAAACGGCTCCAAATGCTTGATGAATCTTCTCTTGAATGCTCTTGTGAACTCAATTATGCTATGATAAGAGATCTCACAAAAGGCTTGGGTTGAAATGAACGGAGAACCTTGTATTTTTACTTATCTTGGCATAATATCTCAAAATTATATCACACCAAGCCAACATATGAATGTATTAAATAAAGGAGGCTAAATCCTGATAGAATTTGAAATTAAATCCTAAAAATGACTCAAGGAGGACTAATACACCCTAGGTGGCATCTTAGTTCCAAGTCCTAAAAACTTGGGGCACAAACACAAAGAAGGGGCCCAATCCAAATATTCAAAAATTAGGGTCCCGAGAGTCTTGGGGGACAAAGACACCCTAGGTGGAATTTTATTCCCGACCCAAAAATCAAGGACACACCAATGGAGTCTTTAAATTATCATCTATGAATTGGAGAGTTCCGAAATTAACCAAAAAAATATATTATTCATAGGGATTGTGGAGACAAAATAGGACCAATTAAGCCAAAAAGAAGCATAAATAAAGCAAGGTGGGCCCAAACAAATGTGAAAATGCAAGGGTATGCATTTTACTACACTAAAAATTGTATGGACAATGAATGTGAAATATTTTGTAGGACATTGAGGAGATATAAGGGAAGTTGCACTCGCTATTGCATCTACAGGTCGGTTATCTTTTTATGGGATATTAAAAATGGTATATGAATCAAAGTTGTTTAATAGAGTCATTGTGAGATCCTTATATTTTGATAATTTTTCATGATTTTCTTGATACAATCTGTTTATTTTCTTAATAACTAATTTTGAATCACCAAATATCTTAATATTTCGAGGTCCCAGAGTTAAAATGATGCATAAACTAACAATTAACGCTTCATACTCTACTGTGTTGTTTGTGCATACAAAGTTTAAGTGGTAGGAAAAGGGAATATTACACTATTATAACCCCTGCATCAAAGCTTATTATACACTTAGAGCAGTCAAAATATAACTCCCATGTATTAGTTTCAATCACCAACACATTATCATCAAGGAATGAATCATTTTTAGGTAAGGCCAAGGGAGAGGAAGCGTCATCTTATTGGTTAGTCAAGGATTGTCATTTAATTTCCTCTTGTGAGAGAAACTTAAGGTTAAACTCAGTTAACAACATAACCCACTTAGTTAGGCATCCTGATAAATCTGTTTTAGTGAAAAGGCATTTTAGAGGATCAAATTTTGTCATCACATGTATTTCAACATTCATTAAGTAATGTCTCAATTTACTAGTAGCGAATACAAGATCTAAAAATTATTTTTCTATTATCATGTATCATGTCTCATAATCAATCAGAATTCAACTAACATAATAAATATGTTCTTTACCATTTTCGTCTTGTTGAGCCAACAATGCTGTGAGAGCATGGGCTGATGCTATTGTCTAAAGGATGAATGATTTGTATTGCATAGCAGGTTGTAAAATAAGTGAAGCAAGGTAATATTTCAAACTCTCAAAATACTATTTACAATCCTTATTCCAATTAAATTGAACCTCTTTCTTAAGGAGTTATGTAAAAGGTAATGTTCAATCCGCTAAGGATGCTACAAAATGACAGAGAGCCTAAATTATTCCTTGTAAAGTGCACAATTGAGAAATGTTTATATGAGGTGGCATGCTAACTATAGCATAAATTTTCTTCGTTTCCACCTCAATGCCTCTATGAGATACTATAAAACTTAGAATTTTTCCACTATCTACACCAAAGACACACTTTTTCGAGTTTAGCCTCATGTTATATTTTTCACATTCACTTAAAGATTTTTTGAAGGATATTCACATTGTCTTGTTGAGTTAAAGATTTGGCTATAATATCATCAACATAATCTTCCAAAATCTTATGTATACATAATCATGAAATATCAATGTCATAGCTCATTGATATGTTGTTCTCATGTTCTTCAATCCAAAAGGAATAACTACCCAACAAAATGTTCCCCAAGTTGTAGTAAATGTTGTCTTGTATTGATCTAGAGGGTTTATAACGATTTGATTATATCCAGAGAATCTGTCCATGAACAAAAAAAAAGCATGCCTTGTAGTTGAGTCCACTATCATGTCGATATTAGGAAGGGTGAAATCATCTTTTAAAGATTCTTTATTCAAATCACGAAAGTTCATACAGATCCTAATACAATTGTCAGGTTTTGCAACTATAACAATGTTTGAGATCCAAGGAGAATAATCAATAGGTCATATAAAACCAACTTCGAGGAGTTTCTCAATCTCATCCTCAACTAATAAGGCTATCTTAGGATTCATTTTTTGTATCTTTTCTCTAATTGGTTTAGCATTCTTTGTGAGGACTATGTTGTGTGTTCCTATCTTCGCATTAATTCCTAACATATCCGAATAAGTCAAAGAAAAAAGTTTGGGAGATTCATGAAGTAAAGTTGCATGGTCTTCTTATTCATCTTCATCAAGGCACTTTCCTATTTTAATCACTTTCTCCTCGTTATTAATATCCATTAGTATGTTGATTATATCTCCCAAAGGTAGTGTGGTTTTTTTCAAAATTTCAAGATTGTATTCTTCGTTGTCTTTATCATTCTCATCACTTTCCTTTTCTTCATCTTCTTGCTTAGCACTAATCATAGCACATGTAGCCCATTTCATTTTTGGAGTAGTACATGGTTTATCATAAACTCCTAACATTTATTTCAAGGCTTCATCATCTTCAAAGTATTCCAATGATTCTTCACAAGTTGTATCAATCAATTCAGGATGCTTCAAGGTGAGAGTTGTTTTAGGGTTACACATGATGGCATTTATGTTTAACAATGGTCTTTTCATTGCTTGCATTATCTTAGAAGGACAATACCCAAAACCACTTTTTGTTTCTTGTGTGTTAGGCTCTATAAGAACATGGATGCCTTATTCTTTCCTTCCACATCATTTTCCATTATAGCCAAGTTGTTTCATCAGCTCATAACCTTTTCCATAAAGTTTCTCCATTTCTTTCGGGTTTAGTGGTTGTTGATAATCTATCTCATCAAAAAAATTTGTGTAGCTTGTGTCTTTTTTTGGAGTAGATGAGGTAGATTCGTGTGAGTTTTCTTTAGAATTTTGTGTTGACATTACCATTGGTTGCTTTTGTTTTTTGGTTTCTTTTGTTGTAATATTGTATTCTCCCATAAATGTTGGTGTGAAGTCTAAAGAACCCCAATCATCTTCCAATAACTTCAACTCCTTTTCCATCTCTTGTTTCTCTTCTTTCATAGGTTCTATGTTCGAAGTTGGAATTAATGTGTTTAGAGGACTTGTTCCTTTTTCAACTTGCAAGCAACTTTTAGGCTTACGATCTATTTCAACTTGGTACACTTTATTGTTACAGACATACTTCATGATACGATGAAGAGTTGAAGGCACCGCATGTATCTCATGAATCTAAGGTCTTCCTAAAAGAAGATTGTATGAAAGATCATGAGGCATAACATGAATAGGATTTTGTAATGTAGCCTTTCCAACTGTAATATGAAAAGTAATCATACCAAGTGGTTTCTTTCCTACATTGTCAAATCTTTGAATCGATAAGGAATCAAGTTCAATTCTTGATTTATCCATGCCAAGTCTACCCAAAAGGATCACAATACACACATTAAGGGTGGAACCATTTTCAACAAGGTTTCTTTTTGTTCCCAATCCTATTATAGATAGCTATTATCATGAAGGCATCATTTTTCTTCCTCATTTCCAAGGGAGGTAGCTCATGTTGATGAAAAGTAATGTCCATGTTAAATGTATTCATTCCTTGAATTATAGCTACTACAAATAGAAAAATGGATCTTGGAAATTTTCATGGTCATTTAGGTCTTTTTCCTGTGATGCTTGACTTATTTTGCTTAGATTTAATGTTGCAGTGTAACTTAAACATTCACATTAGGTCCTAAATATTCAAATTATGATGTCTTGTGAAGGTTTTGTGAAGTGTTGCAACACATTTCTACACATTTCTAGACTCTTCTTATTATAATTCACCTAAATATTCCCTTTCTATCCATTACCAAGTCTTATTTCACAGTGTTGTAAAGTATTGTAACAAACTTTCATTCTTTTCTAGGCTTGTCATCACTAATTACACCTTTCTTATGTTTTATTTGTCCCATTTATGCACTTATAGGCCTTAACTAAGTATTTTTTTTAATACAAACCTGATAAAAAACATTAAATTATGCAACTTAATTCCTGACACCCACTTGAGAGCCTAGAGTGGGACCCATTCCCCAGGCACAAAATTCAAGATAAATTCAAATTTCCTTCAGATTTTTATTCATTAAGACCTTATGTTAGCCTGTGATGTTTTATTCTTGGGTAATTAGGGCATAAGTTTGTATAAATAAGTGTTTTTCCATCCATTTTAACCCCCATTCATCTCATTCACTCATTCAACATCAATTAGCATTCTTGCATTCAAAGCATCATTACATCGTTTGATTAAGCAATTATCAAGCATCTTGGAGCAACCATTGACATATCTTCAGACTTCAACAATGATGTTTTGGTGAGTTTAGGACACTTTCATGTTGTTTATTCATCATTCCTTTCTTGTTTTAATTTCATTTCCTTATCAAGGGTTTGATTACCAAAGTGAGATTTAGCCAAGGAAAATCCCTATACTCTAACCCTTAACCATTTCCCCCCTCATTGCATGTGTGTTTGTAGGTCTTGTAGGAATATTTGTCAAAGAAATAGGTGTTGAAAAGTGGTCAACAAGTCATCAAAGTGATTCAAGTCAACTAAACCCTAATTCAAGCTTGGAGACAACATCCAGTCTATTTTCTGCAGATTTGACTTCGTTAACCCAACAAGAAGACAAGTGCAGATCTAGACCCACAAAATCGACCCTTGAATTTGTAGAATTTTGGAGGAGGATTGATTCACCATCACTGGTGAATGAGTCCCACCTTCAGGTTGGAAAATTTGATTTCATTAGAATTCAGTTCTCGATAGTCAGAAACCAGTTTCGACAAAGTTTACCAAAAGAAGGACTGATTCACCATCAGTGGCGAATGAGTCCCACTGGTCATCAACAATGATTTCTATCAGATTCTAGAATCTTCTAGCATCAACATTCCATCTCTAGGTGCACTCTGTTTACTCTCATTCAATTATAATTTC